>JAGSMZ010000009.1:2197500-2795000 GCA_029286645.1 Papilio protenor
GACTCGCCCATAATCCTGTCTGCGAGCTGCTGCTGATCTTCTGTGTTCCTGCAGCGTTGCTCGTTGCTCATCCTCCATTCTTCTAGAGTGAATTTAGCGTTGCGGGGTGGCATACACACTATGTTTTGTTCAGCCAGCCTAGTTATGGCGACTGGCGCGCCGATGTAATGACGTACTCCGAATTGAGTATCAGTCATTGTGATAAAGCCTAAACGCAAAAATGTCTACAAAAGATATTCAAGTGTGAAATGTGACTGAGTTGTCTAAAATCGACAAAACTGGACAAAATTTTATTTGTTACTATGGAAACCAACGGTACTTGCGCAAAGACGTGACAGGTCGATGAAAATAATAAAATTGATTTATAGCCTCATTGCTATATGATGGAACAAAAGAGTTTTAATGCTTATGATAAAAATTACAAAAAATAGTTTAACTATAGTGTGTAATAAGATAGATTAGTTTGATAAATGACGTATATAAAGTATCGAATTCAATTTGTATGAAGGCAAATGTCGTACTTAATAGACAGGTATTGTAATGACGAAACAAACACGCAGCGAACAATTATGAACTATCGATATTCGGTTTAAATAACTATAGAACTCAACTAAAATTATTATTTTCTTATTAACTAATTTAGAGGACAATTCTAATATTGATTATGCTGTAGAGAATTCAGCGATGACAGAAATAATAGCGAATCCAATTCCATTATTTATGGCTGTAGTAGTAATAAATATATATTTACTCTCATTATTTGTACTGATTGTGCAGGTCATTATTAATTTGAGAAAATTTTGTCCTTTTTAAAAATTCATAAGTTATAACTATGTATCTATCGATTCCAACTTCCATAAGAATAAAAATCGAAAATCGAAAAGATTCATGCTTGATTTTACACAACCCATCCCTACTAAATTGTCACATGAATTGACATGAATTGTCAAACTAATCTAAATTAATTAGACACACTATAACAGTTTGATTAGGAAATAAAATAGGAATAAGTCGTAAATGATTTCAAACCCACGACCTTACGTTACACATTAGGATTTGTACTCTTGAAAAACAAATAAAACAAACCTTTTACTTAAATCTACTAGCATCTACAGCACCAGGACTCACTTCCCGAAACTCCTCCACTTCATACAGGAGTCCCCCGCATTGTCCCAGTCCGGGAGACCGCCGGGGAGCACGTAACATTTCCGTTTCTCCAGCTCAGCGAAGTACCATAATAATTGATTCAAACCTAAATAAACGTCAAAATTCATTTACACTCGAAGACCAATTCAGTTTGGGTTACTTTTCTTCATAATTCATTCATGACATGCCTCATTAGAACAAAGAGATTTAAGTGTAGTTATAATTTTCTTTGGATAAAATTGAGTGATGTACTCGTATTATTATAGAATAGGAATAGAGATAAAGGCCGCAGTACACGGACTAATTCAAGCAGTCTGTACCGACGATTCTAGCATTTGATATCAGGAATTAAATAGTTCATGTTCGATACAAAGTCAAAAAGTGCTGCTAGACGCACACCGACCGCTTAAAACAGTTAGTACAGACTTAAAACCATCCATGTATAAGAAATCAAACTTACCACATGCGAAGGCAAAGAGCACAAGACTGTAGATGAAGAAGAACTTTACGATATCGATGACCATCCGCCCGAGGGAGATCTGCAGCGGGCCCAGGTGAGGATTGATAGAGAACAAGTGGACCAGCTTCAATGCACTAAAATTTAAAGAATTATACATTAAACGTCATTCAATTTAGACTGAAGACTCATTTACACGATGCAAGTTTCTTGCCGTTACAAACAATGACATTTAAGGAATAATTGTATATTCTAAAAGTTGTTTAGTTGTTGCAAAGGGCAAGAAACTTGCATCGTGTAAATGGGCCTTAATAAATGCTAACTTAGGGACCAATTGATCTTAAAATCCATAAGAATGCTCGGTTTTAATAAAATATTGGGCAAAATATAGTCGCAAACAAATGATAGCGACTAGGAAACTTCATCAACAGAATGAAATAATTAGGTCAAGGTCACTTTGTAAAATAATCAATACTAATAATAAAAATTATACCAGCTTTCAGTTAATACTAACCTAAAAATATTCGCTGCGGCAAACAATCCTTCAGCTATCAATTGTGGATCGTAAGCGTCCCAATGTTCTCTTGGTATAAACTTGGTCTGTGGGTCTCTTTCTATTTCTGCGGTCTGCTGGAAGTACGCTACGGTTCGTAGCAACGCTACGGCGACGTAGAGTGAGTTTCGAGTGAAATCTATAAAGTTCCACATATTCCTTAGATATGAACGGATACCTTCCACGTAGATCTCTTGTGTTTCTTCCCAGATGAATCCTGTTAATCAACCAGAAAAAGAAATTAAGAACTTAATGATATACAGTTTAAGGTATAAAATGGTTGAACATCTATGAATGTGTTTTCAAACTCCTAAATATATTCTTATACAAAAATCTTCCATCAATAAAGGTTCTCATGGAGTGAATTTCCATGATAGTTAATTAATAATCTAATTTACCTTTTAAAACCTTTTTAATCTTACCTAAAACGTATATAAAAACAAGGATCTCGAGAAATGATGGCGCGTTTCCTCTTTGCTTCAGCATTTCTTTCTCCAGATCCTTTACCAACTGCTCTGACCCAAACACTTGTAATAATTGCACTTCTGCTCTTTGTGACACCAGGATGAGTATCACTGCATGAAAAAAATATATATAGAGATATGGCTAACCTAAAATTCAAATTGTGGTTACATTGAATTTTTACTCCATGATATAAAAAATAAGAATCTCATTAAAGAAAGCTTGCAATATTCTTGAGGTGATAAATAATATCAAGGAAAATTACGAATTTGACTATCATAACTTACCACTCTAAGCAAACTGAACTCCTCATTGATAATACAGAACCATATTACCACATTTTGTAACAAAAACAATTTTAAAAATCACTTCAAATAAAAATACTTACAAAGAAAGAACAAATAACTAGATGCATGTATCAAGAACTTCATGAAAGGTTTCCTCATTAACTTTCCTGTCTCGCTGTTGGGGGCGATCATATACAGCGAGCAGTAGAAGGGGAAGAGGAAAGCGACTCGGAATATAATCATGATCTTCTCCAACGCCGACTTGCGACGGAAACCCGGTACACCATCGTACCAGATAGAAGCCAGCAGTTGTTGGATGTTCGGATGAGCTACGAACTGAACAAAAAAAATGATGTTCCACAAATGCATTAAAGACAAAAGATTATTAATGTTAGAAGTCAACAATTTACGCCTAGAATTACAATTATCGTCTCATCATTTGTCTTAATTTATAAATAAACTTACCTTCTTCTGCTTAAAATCAATCGCCAATTCCAGTCTGGCTAACTTCATGTGCTCTCCATCATTGAAGGGCGTCCCTTCTGGATCGTGGTTGAGGATGATGGCCAGCTCCTGAGAGCTGCGTGACTGATGCAGCAAGTCTACCGCGAACTTCTGCGCTTGACGACGCAGTTCTAGGTATTCTGCTTTACTTTCCTGATAAAGACGAAAACAGTTACAGAGAGTTAAAAATAAACTTAAGAACTCGCGCACACTTTTGACTAAACTATCGCACAACAGTTTTGTCGCGCTTTGATTCCTATGAGCTTATATGGAGGTGCGCACACTACTCGATTTTTAGTTTTGCAACTAAGCAGTTTAATGGGCTGTGAAAGAATCGACAATCGCACAACTGTTGTGCGATAGTTTATTTACGGATCTATCTCGTTATTAAAGAATATGGAGTTATCTTTACTTAGGTAGCAAATGGGTAAGATATAATAATTAAACATAATATTATAAATCTACACCATACCTGTTCAGCAAACGCCAAATTTCTTAATTCCCATGACAATTCAAAAGCGGTAAGTATAGGATCGGTAGAAGATAGTGCAATGAGTGAGGGTGAAGCAAGCGCTCGGTACTCGTTGAGTCGGGCTAACGAGTGTCGTAGGGAATCCTCAGTCGAGTCACGAATGCAATCGTCGCAACCGCATCTGGATAAAAGATAATAACAAGAACTCATTAGTTTCAGCTAAGAATTTTATGAAAAGCATATACAGTCATATTTTAATATGTAAGTCTTAGAGCGGACCCACACCTTTGACTAAACTATCGCACAACTGCTGTGCGATTATCGATTGTTGATTGTTTCTCAGCCAATTCAACTGTTTAGTTGCACAACTAAAAATCGAGTAGTGTGCGCACCTCCATAAGCTCATAGAAATCAAAGCGAAACTAAAAAGTTGTGCGATAATTTAGTCAAAGGTTTGCGCACGCTCTTATCGCCTTCTAACCAAGGATATTGGATTTATCTATCTTCCATCTTTCCGCCCTTAAATTTTACAGCAGATCTTATTCCTATCATTAGTACTACTTCTCTAACTTCAGGTTAAATGTTTGCTGGTTTTAGATAATTTACTAGTTTACCTGATGTCATGAGGGTCAGGTAGCGTGGCGCCTCGGTCAAGCAGTAGTTTAATGATTTCATAATTATTCTTGTGGGCGGCCAGTATTAACGGGGATATATCACGTGTAAACATCGCCGTATTCGGATCTACTTCCTGCCAACTCTAAACATGAAGAAGAAGTCTTTGTTAAGTTGATTTTAGTCCCTTTCCCTATCCACCCTTTTCTTAAGATGGAAAGGAAAAGTGGATTTGACGGTGGTGGAGACGCATATGAAGGGGAAATATCCTCGTTATGTACGCCTCCTCCTCCGTCAATTAAGGTTAGACAACGCATCTGCAATTGCGGATGTTTATGGGCAGCGGTCGCTTTCCATTTCGGTGGATAAAGATGGCCGTTTGCTCGTTTGCCACCTTATAATATATAAAAAAATCATGTACTTCAATTGCCAAATAAAAAACATCTGGTAAAAGTTTGCTTACATAAGGCTCTCCAACTTTATGTATTAGTTCCTCGTGTTCTAGTAATAATTCAACAGCCTCTACGAATTCCGCATTGATAGCTTGAAGCAGTGCATCCTTCGTGTGAACACCCATCACTATTAAGAGTTCCACCATCTCAAGATTCTCTCCATCTATAGCGAGAGTTAATGCGCCTCTGCCTAAAGCGTCTACGCAGTTCATATCCACGTTGTTACGACGATGTGCTTTTTGTAATATCCTGGGAATATAGAGATTCAAATTAATCATAGAGCGGACATTGAAAACATTTTCTAACAGAAAAGTTTATAACAGTTGCGAAAAAAAATGGCAATTGAAATTTGATCTTTTCATAGTAGATTAAACCTTTAGGTATAATTAGTTCTTTCTGTTCAGTAATTTATATAACTAACCGTCTAACATTAGCCATATCTCCACGTTCAACTGCTAAGAGATACTTCTTCTCTTCCAAAGTGAGAGATTTCGGTAGTACTGGCAATTCCATTGGTCGCTTCACAGGTTCTGAATCCGGGTCACCCTAGAATGGTGTCGTGTTTAATTCATTTGTTTCAGAAGATGAATTAAAGTTTCCTTTCAATGTGTTAGTCAAATTTTCGTTAATCTGATACTACAAACCAAAGAGTGTGTTAAAAACAAAAGTGAGTAGTCTATGTGTTCTTCCAGACTATCCTCTACATCTATACAAAATTTTATCGAGATCCGTTCAGCAGTTTAAGCTACAAACTAACAAACTATCCATCTGTCTAAACTTTTGCATTTGTATTAGTAAGATAAGATTTTAATAAAAGGAAAATAGGCGTAAAGATTAACTTGGAAATAAATGGCATTAAAAATATTACGATTAGACACTTACGCTTTCCAAATCCCCTTTCTCCGTCATGGTTGTGGTCAATTAAAAAAACTATCGATATGTGGAAAAGTAGAATTCTGCTGTGGTGTGTAGTGGGTTGTGATGTTCGCTGACTGCAAAAAAGGAACCGTTATTACTATAGAACACTTAATTTTTTTTAAGACTAACTTTCGCCTACAACTCCTTCCGCGTGGAATTAAAGAAAACAAAAGTGAGTAGCCTATGTGTTCTTCCAGACTATACCAAACATCTGTACCAAATATCGAAATCCGTTCAGTCGTTTAGGCTACAAATACTAACAATCCATCCATCTAAACTATCGCTTTTATCATATTAGTATGAAGTATAATTGGAAACCATAGGGCTAGTCATCTAACTTAGGGTAGGCTCCGAGCCGACGTATAGTGAGATGATGATGATGATGATGAAAGAATGCACTTTTTAAAATAATTTATCAGAACTAAGCTACACAGGGTAATCTAAACTTTATACATAAATATGTATAAAGTACATTCATTAGAAGTTAATGTCAGAATTGTATATAACGAAACCTGAATTATGTATACAGATTAACTTTACAGCAAGGAATTTAACTGTATTAATTGACTTAACTATGCTAACTTAACAATAAATTTCGTGATGTAATGTTGCTAAGTAAAGATCGAAAAACTCAGGGAATACAATTTAAAACCGTGTAAAAAGCATTCAAAACAATTGGAAGCACAGTTAGTTAAGATTAGAATTAAATACGATCTCACTCGTCGATTACAACAGTCAACATTATCTATCTATATCTATACTTCTATACTTATATACTTATATACTTATTATAATAAAGCGTAAACACACAGTTCTTTGTTGCCTAAGATGTCAGCAATTACAGCATATTTTTGAATAATTCTTCTTTTTATAAAATGCCCTACACTTACGTCATGCTATAGGCTATATATTTTCACACCATTAAACTTAGGGGGTAAATATCTTGAATAAAAACCCTAATGTGGGAAAGAGACCATAAGTTGCTTCCAACATCAAGAAAGGGAGATTGCTAAGGTTTGTCATGTCATGTCATTTTGACATTTGCTATCGATAATTTGACAAATGTAAACAATAAAATAAAGTTTTTATAATTCCACGCGGATGAATCCGCACGCGAACAGCTAGTTTTTGATAAATTAAAACAGAATATAAAATAAATGTCCCCATCTGTACCAGTCTACAAATGACACTACGTAGGTTCCGAAGCCGTATTTAGTCGTGATAATCTGCAAGCGTCGACCATAACCTAAATATGAAGAGTTCAATAACCAACTGTGTAATTCAATTGAAATAAAATTGGCTTAACTATAAGTATTCTTGTTACTAAGACTTTGTAGTCTCCCCTACCTTATCCTACTACTGTAGGGCGCGGGTTTTCGTCCTCCAAATAACTCTGTCATCTGTCATCTCAGTCATCACTCCCTTTATCATGTCACATTTGACGCAATCCATCTCTTTCTAAGTCTACCGGTGTACCACACTCATAACTAACGTCCTTGTTATTGTTACATGCGATTCATCCTTCATAACATGCACATACCATGCTAACCTTTTTCTACTTAATTTCTCTACCACTGGAGATACTCTCTAACTTTAAGTAAAAACTGTATTAAGCAATGGAACACATACGCATATAACTTCATTTCATTCGTGAGATCTGATTTGATTATTTAGAATACGATTTGGACTACAATTTTACTGAGACGAACACATTTTTGGAAAATAAAGTTTTTAAATTTATTAAAAAATTGTTCAATAGTTTAAGAATGTATCCATTATTATTTATAACACTTTTGTATGATGAATGGATGGATTATCTGAAGTTTTAAACTTTTCATCGCTCCTCTTATAGGTTAGTAATGAAAATAATGTGCACATATTGTAAAAAAATAACATTAAGTTAAACGATCTTGAAAAAGTTAAGTTTTTTCAGTGAGCGTTAGGTAATTTAATTTAAAATCAAGTATGTAAATTAAAAAAACACAGACAACCTCAATTTAACGCTTAAAATTATTATTTTTTTATTTGTATTTTATCAGGTTTTGTGATTTATTTATTTTTACGAATAAAATATACAATTACTTACACACAAAGGTAATGATTAATTACTATCTGTCGCTCGCGACTTCGCCCGCGTGAAAATAAAAAAAAAATTAAAGCCTATGTTACTCACAGAAAAATTACCTTTCTAATGGTGAAGTAATTTTCAAAATGGGTCCAGTAGTTTTTTCGTGAATCAAATACATACAAAAATACAAAAATAAAAATCTTTCCTCTTTATAATATTAGTATAGATATAGACATAGATTTATACACAGTTTTTCAACAAAACATTTATATTTTACGAAGGCAGACCACCAGAGATCGGACAAAAACAAATAAAATATATTTTAAGGTTATGAATACAGAAATTTAACAAAAACTTTATCGAAAAATATTTACTTACAGGTAACGAACACTCAGGCTGGCTGGACGCCACTCCTGCGCTCCGTCCACCCATCACTGCCTTTTATACTCACCCCCTACACCCCCCAGAAATCCAATTACTAAAGGTGGTTAGACCGAACGAAACTGGACAAAGCTGTAATTCGGACATTCGCTCACAAATTAACTTACAGACATTTAAAGGGCGAATTGAAAACATACTTGAAAATAGATACTACTTTTATGCACACCTAATTGAGTTATTGTGATATTTTTAACTAACCACAATTTTGCTTTGTGCTCTCAGGGATGTTTGTTGAAAAGAATATTTACTTCCAAGGAAAAACTTGTGAAAGTTTGAGGTTAGTTTTCAAGAATAATTAAACTGTTCCTTAGTGTAGATTTCTCATTTTGATTTCAAGAACTCTTAGTGACAATTTCTACCACCACTTGTGGTAAGAATTTAATTTCAATACCATTTAAGTGTTACCAAGTTCAATAATCTTACTAATCTTACTAATATTATAAATGTGAAAGTGTAGATGGATGGATGGATGTTTGTTAGAGTTTGTAGCCTGAACGGCTGAACGGATTTCGATGAAATTTGGCATAGATGTAGAGGATAGTCTGGAAGAACACATAGGCTACTTGTATTTGTTTTTTTTTAATTCCGCGCGGACGGAGTCGCGGGCGAACGCTAGTCTATACATATAATAAAAACGGAGTGTCTGTTTGTAATATCAAAAGAAAAAAAACAGATTTCGGGAAGATGATGTATTTGCGTTGCTGATAACGAAAATTGCATTTAAAAATGTTTGTCTGTCCGCAAGCCGCGTTTGTTCCGGGTAATCTCCGAAACGGCTGGACCGATTTCGACCGGACTTTCACTGAAAGGTAGCTGCTGACATAGACCAAAGAGCATATAAGTAAGAGTCGGGACTTAGAACAAAGAATGAGTTCGGTCTGACACCTGCTAAACTCACTTCTCGTGGCAAAAAAGTGACATAGACGGGCATATTATAGGCTACTTTTTTTAAAATTCCGCGCTGTCAAAATGGCGACCGGACTGTATGACTAGAAACGCTGTTTCCAATACTTAAAGCGAATTGGTGGCATAAAATCCAGTCGGAACTAATAAAACGAAGCCGGAACTTTTAACTCATTTTACTGCACATTTTATAACTCGTGAACTGAAAACTTTATCAATGTCACTTTAACGACCAATTTCATTATTCTTATTGCATAGTTATCGATTTTTGCATGTTATTTAGTATTTACTTCGATAAAATACACGACCTTTTATCCAGTGTTCGCCTGTGTGAACCAAAATTGTTATCTCTTTTCATCATCAACATCTCCTTATCCTACTCCCGTAGGGTCGGCGCAACAGGTTTTTGTCCTCCAGATATCTCTATCATATGTCATCTCAGTCATCACTCCCTTTTTGATCATGTCACCTTTTACACAATCCATCCATCTCTTTCTAGGTCTACCTCTACCGATGTACCCTTCCACACTCATAACTAACGTTCTCCTTGTAACATGCGATTCATCCCTCCTCATAACATGCCCATACCATGCTAACCTTTTACTCCTTACCTTCTCTACTACGGGGGCTACTCTCAAACTTCCTCTAATATACTCATTTCGTATCTTATCCTTGTTAATGTTATCTTAATTGTTATCTCTTTTGTTCTGTGAAAAAAACTGAAATAGATATAACCTTAAATGTTATGGACTAAGATCCCAGTCCTGGCAAACATTTACATTCACAAGCTTAATTATACGATTAGATAGTACTCCTTTGTACCATAACTGATGACATTTAAGAAATAAATTAGATATAGAGAACATTTTTTCGCCGGTAACTTTGTTCGGTAACATCTCAATATTTTGACACGTAAAGACGCTTCTGTGATTGGTTTATTTGTATTTTGACTATTGGACACCAGATAGCGCTAGTGTGATATGAAAAATGTTCCAAGCGAAGTCAACTATGCTTCCTTTATATATTTTTTGAATCTCTGTAACCGAATGGCCATTATTTGTCCCGTCCTTAGGTGACCGTACTCCTGAGTTTAAAAATAAAATAACGTATTTCTATGTATATTTTTATTCCAACATATAACTGTACACATACAACTAACACAATAACTTGACTAGTGAATTTACAGATATGTCACATAATATTACTAGATGAAGCGATATACTAACATACATGTAAGATTTCTGTAAGGTATGCATTTAAAGGAGATCTGTTCCAGTGTAAGGCGCTGACAAGGACAGCACAGTCACTGACCTGTATAAATGGACAGGATATAAAAATGTTGTTTGTCGCCATTTTGACGCGGATGGTTGAGTTAGAGTTTATGAAGTAATATTGATAGACTATCATTGACATCAAAAGGTAAATATAACTGATCTCATTTCCAAACCCCTATCTATTTACATATATCTATGGCTATAGTACAACAAAGATCTTGTGATAGTTTTTTGAGATAAGAAGAGGGCGTTTATGAGCTGTCAATTGGTTCAAATTAAGCCTACCGGATCAGATATCCTTTTCGGTCTATAATCTAACAAATCGTCCTTAATTTTTGTATAAAACACATTTTTTTAGATAAGTTCCTATTCACACTTCATATTTTAGAACACAAATTATTTATTTTTCAAATGTATCGTAATTTTTATCTATATTTAGTACATCAATAACACACACGTGCTGATACTGTATTTAGATCTACCTTAACGATCGTCAAAATATAGGCCCTGAAATATTGGTTTTACTAACGCATTCAGGGCCTACGTAATAGCGTTCAACGTGTTACAGAAGGCCTATATACTAAAATTGTCCAATATCTTACTAACATAATTTATCCACGAAAAGGTACAATATTTTCCTTGTCTATTTAAATTACTAAAGCACTTGTAAGCTTATAACGGCAGAATAAAAAAAAAAGAAAAAAAAAACTATTATCGATAAATTTTTACAATCGTTTCTTAGTTTCTAATTTAATTAGAAATATTAATATATAGACAAAACAATATTAAGATATTCACACTCTAAAACTAGACGTAAAGGCACGAAATCGACGATTTTGTTTTATTTACCAAAAATATTACAAATCAGCAAAAAATCATTTCTACAACATCCATACACAATCTATTTTAATAATTCGTTGGCATTCTTCTAACGTTTATATCAATTTTAAAAAGCAGATTTAACTCTATGCATCTTTTGTTCTATTAAAATAATTTTATAGGGAAATTTAAAAAATAACAACATCCAGAAGTACAAAGAGGCAGAATAAGCACTTTACTTTCTGATTAACTTAATATTTGCATCTAGCAACTTCTGTTACCTTCTTTCTAATTATTTTGTTCGATTAACCTCTCTTTATACCTCCTTTACTCATCTCTCATCTATATTCATTTTAACTTGAATGGAACTCCGAATAACCATCGTACATATTTGGAACTGTTCAAAATTTTTTTTTTAATTTTTTTCGATTCGGTTTTTGATTGATACAGACTCTAATAAAATAATATTTTACACTCAATTTAAAAAAAACGGTAGAAAACAGTACATGTTACGGAATTCTTAAATGACACAAAAATTTTATTATACTTTGAACTTTAAATGAAGTCAGGGGTGTAAAATCTTTTTCAATTTATTAAATTGTTTTTTTTTTTATTTTTAAATTGAAATAGAGACGTTGCAATACTTACTATTTTAAATTGCTTGGTATACCAATAAATATCATCATTTAAAACGTTGTTACAAGCTGTCTGTAAAAACAGATTTTTAAAATTTAATTTCGATTCTATACCCCTGACATATGAATGGTTGGCACACGTCCATTACTCTATCTGAAGTGTAATAAGTCAAATAAACATAATTTTAACATACATTCCAATACAGAAATCAATAACATGAAAAAAACAGAAAGTATAAAAAACACTCGTAAATGCGTTTAAAATATTTAAAACAACAAGACTTCAAGAATAAAAATAACAATAAAATATGTAAAAATATTTGTAAAAGAAAAGTAAAATATCTTACAAAATAAATCTTCCAAAAAATGAATAATAAAATAGAAAAAAAGTATCTTTTAGTGTAAATTAAGAAGAAAAATAAAAAATAATCCTTATTTAACTTTAGTCTTTTCAATATAAAAAAATTATTGCCGTGTTAAAACTAGACACTCCTGAATTGCCGCAGACGAAAAAGTACAAAAAATGTCGTTGTCTCTATTTTTTCAAAGATAAAGTGAGATAGCAATTTGTATCAAGTTCCAAGAAAACTTAAAGAAACCACAATATACAAACAGAACTAATATCCTTTTCCACTTAGCAGCTAATCGCAAATCTGCACTGTTATAATTCTGTACAAGTTGTCGCATCAGTGGAAAAAAGGCTTATTCCTTCATATTATAGCTTCACTAGCCGCTAAGTGAAAAAAATCTAAAATCACACGATACAGAGCTAATTTTTTCACCATCCTCAGGAACTTTTTTCATCTAACCCCAAAATTGTAAACCATAGACTTTCAAAGCCGTAATTCTATTTTATTTACATACATTTACAATGAAAACACTGGATTTTTCATTTAAGGTCTTCTTCCTCTTCCATATAAAGCAAATCCTCGTTCGTCATAAACTTATTATTTAGGATTTGTTCAGCTGGTACAGTCTCCTGTAATGCCATAGTTAAATATCAATTCCGAACTAAAAACTACCTACTTCAGAAAGAAAAATCTTGAATTTTAAAAAAAATTACAAAAAATGACACTAAATTTTGAGAAAAACAAAAAAATAACCATATTTTTTTTAAACAACATTCAAATCATTTAATAACAAACCATTACTAGATCATTAAATTGAAATAAGCTTTACCCATTTGCAATTTTTAGTAGTTTTATTAAAAATATCCCATAACTCTATGATAATAGAAAATAAATAAAAACCAGTGGACTCTGTAAATAATTTATTTGCATGCGAACATATAGTGAGTACAAAAACAAACCAAAGCCGGTTATAATGAAATCGCAACAAAACAATCAAAAACATGCAGCAACATGCAATTTACATAAATACATAAATAGAAAAATATAACATTTATATTTATAAAGCATATAGAAGAAAGCTATACATAAAAAGATAGCCATGAAAATCACTATAATGAATTTTGCTAATTTTTTTTTTCGAATAGCACAAAAATTTTGTTAAAATTCACTTTTGATTTTTACTCTTTTTTTAACGAAATAGTATTTTTAACAATTCTATTATTAGAAGAATAATAGTAAAAAAAATATTAAAAAAAACAATCTTCAACTTTAAAATAAGCCTAAGTACATATTTTTATGAAGCCTTTTAATTCTTTAAAAAAAAACTACAATCTCAATATGGCACTTTCAGTATCGAATTTAAAATGTTAATTAAAAAATAATGTTTATAGTCAATTTAAATTTACTAAACAAAAATCAAAACTACATTACTAAAATATATTAACGACATACAGGAAAAAAAGCCGATTGCACTAAAAAATTCAAATTTATTTTGTATTTTCAAATCTATACGAAATTGCAATTAAAAAACATCGAAATTTAACTAAGCATTGATACATATATCTCTTTCAGTTTATTTGAAAAAAGAGACAGCATGTGTCAATAGAAATCTCACTGTATTATCACAGTAATATTTAAAAGGGGCAGTAAAAAAAACATGAAATTTCATAGAAAAAAAGCCATTTTAAATTGTCTCACGGCCAAATACAGAAACATTTAAATATGTAACAGGGTTTTTAAACTGACATTTGTCAGATTGTTAGCGGAGCTTATAAAGTGTTCGATTCAATATTTGGCCTAGTGCAAACTTAAATGGCCCGGTGCAAATAAGAAACTAAAGTAAACTAGCACACAAGGTGCCTAAGGGTGCACACAGACGGAAGCGTAGAGCAAAGCTTATTATCGCAATAATTAAGGTAACCATTGAAACGAGGTTTATTTTTACTTTTCGAACTGCAAAGTAAAATCGAACCTAGTTACGATCACATAAAGCTTAATTTTTATTGTGATAGAAAATCTGCTTTGTTCTACGCAGGTCTGTCTGAACGGACCCTAATAATGACAACAAGTATAGTGTGTCTAAATAATTTAGATTAGTTTGACAATTTAGGTCAATTCATGTTACAATTTAGTAGGGATGGGTTGTGTAAAATCAAGCATGAAGTTTTCGATTTTAGTTCGATTAATTTTATTTAAACCGAATATCGATAGTTCATAGTTCGCTGCGTGTTTGTTTCGTCACTACGACACCTGTCTATTAAGTACGGCATTTGCCTTCATACAAATTGAATTCGATACTTCATATACATCATTTATCAAACTAATCTATATTATTTAGACACACTATAGTTAGTGTGTATCTTGTCTTGCATATGCGTAAGAATATTTGCATATTTTATTATAGAACAGCGATTACAGTGCCACTCAAGGGCCAAATAAGTTTGTAGGACTACACTCAAAGGATTAGATGTCAAACATTCAAAATTATGCTATGAAATGAATAGTTTAAAAAGCAATTATTAAACAACACAAGCAGAATTTAAAAGCACATGCAAATTTTCACACAACACTGTGCAATCGGCTTCAATAAGTCTTTGGACGCACTATCACAGTTCACAGGGGAATTTGTATGAACAAATTAGGCCATAATCACACTATCAATGGACAAAAATAACCATAACGTAGAATTTACAGAGTTAAATTAATTATTTTTTAAAACAAGCGCCTGACATTTTTAATCCGCAATATTTTTTCAAATTTTTTCTTTCTTTTGTCATTTTTATATAAAAGAAAAACTACTAAAATTACTCTCATTTTTCATACATTCGTTTCAAATATAAGCAATTTTGTATAAAGGCATTTTTCCAACTACCCCCAAAACTCATGAAATAGTGTGATTATAGTTTAATATAACAAATATTATTTAGTTAACAGAATCGTCGCGGCGACATCATCCAGACTTGACTAGGCCGAGACGACTCGAAACAGGTATAAGCGGACTGCAAAATTATATTTATATTTATACACACTCCGCAAAGGTTTACTATATACTAAAAAACCTAAACTGTATACTAAAAAAAAAATTGAAAAAAAAGAATAAAAACAAACAAAAACACATAACAAGGTAAAGAACTAAATTAACTACAAAGACAACAAGGTTGCTGCAAGAACTACTGCAGCAGGAAATAAAGAAAATAATAAATAAATAAATAAAAAGTTTACTATACTTTTTCCCACTATGTTATCTTACTAATATTATAAATGCGATAGTTTTCGATGGATGTTTGTTAGAGTTTGTAGCCCAAACGGCTGAACGGATCTCGATGAAATTTGGCATAGATGTAGAGGATAGTCCAGAAGAACACATAGGCATCTTGCTTTTGTTTTTTTTTTAATTCCACACAGACGGAGTCGCGGGCGAAAGCTAGTTGTTCGTATATTTTTTCTTATAAAAAAAGGATTGGATGAGAAAGTGGGTGACGGTGGAGACGCATAGGAAGGGGAAATATCCTCTTTATGTGCGTCTCCTTCGTCATCTGCAATTGCGGATGTCTGGGCAGCGTTCTCTTCGCCATTTTGGCTTTAGGTGGCCGCTTGTTCATTTGGTACCTTATTATATAAAAAATCCTATCCTATCCTATTAGGGTAGAGAACTCACGATAGCATCTATCCTGGGGAAGGGGAGGAGACAGAGCAGCAGCACGGTCATGTTGTCGCAGCCGAGGCCGCCGGTGGCGCAGTTGGGCGCCAGGCAGCGCTGCATCAGCGCCTCGCACACCGCCGCCGGCGCCCAGCCGCTCAGCAGCCGCGCGCGGCAGAACGACAACACCTCCTAACACACCCAGACACCCACCAGATACATTACAATTGTGAAATAAATCTATACTATTACTAGCTGTTCGCGTGCGGATTCATCCGCGTGAAATTATAAAAACTTCTTCTTCTTCTTCTTCTTTTAATAAATATTGGGCCCCATCGTTATTTCGATGATTTCGCCAACGTCAAGGTTGAAGATAATTGAAAGTATAAACAAGATTAAAAATTTAAATAGCAGATAACTAGAAAGACGGAATCCAGTTTGATTGACAAATGACCGGTAGCTGATGTTATAAAAACTTTATTTTATTGTTTACATTTGTCAAATAATCAATAGAAAATGTCAAAATGACATGACATGACAAACCTTAGCAATCTTTCTTTCTTGATGTTGGCAGCAACTTATGGTCTCTTTCCTACATTAGGGTTTTTATCCAAAATATTTACCCCTAAGTTTAATGGCGAGAAAATATATAGCCTAAAGCATGACGTAAGTTTGTATTATAATAAAGCGTAAACACACACTTCTTTGTTGCCTAAGATGTCAGCAATTACAGCATATTTTTGAATAATTATTTTTTTAATAAAAGGCCCTACACTTACGTCATGCTTTAGGCTATGTATATTCACGCCATTAAACTTGTGGGAAAGAGACCATAAGTTGCTGCCAACATCAAGGAAGCAAGGTTGCCATAGTTTGTCATCATGTCATGCCATTTTGACATTTGCAATTGAGAATTTGACAAATGCAAACAATAAATTTATAATTTCATGCGGATGAAGCCGCACGCGAACAGCTGGTAAGTAATATTTAAGAAAAGAAAATATTTTTGAAAAACTAAAAAAAGTCGAAATTGAAACGTGGAAAGATTGTAAAATAAAAAATAATTGGAAAAAAAATTCAACTTCAAAACAATGAAATCATAATTAAAAAAAAAAAAATATACTTGAAAAACAGAGAAGTTATAATCAAAAAATAATTGAAAAATAAAAATTATACAATTGAAAAAATCTTATTGAAAAAACTCACATCATTTGACAGGACCTCCCAAATGCCGTCACATGCGATAACAATAAACTCCCAGTCTTCAGTCAATGGTCGTACAATCACATCTGGGTATGCTGAAATATTTAAAAAAAACTTTTTTAATACATTACCATCATACAATTAGGCTAAAATAATCTATTTTCTTCACAAAACTCACCAGTGACAACTTGTTCCTGAGCGGTCAATCTATAGTTCCTCTTGAAGACGTAATCTCCAAGTGCTCTGGACAGAGCGAGGTTACCATTCACCCTGTTCAGCTGCACCCAGCCTCCACCGGCTGTGATCCTGCGGAGCTCCTCTTCGTTATTAGGCTTGTGATCATATGACAACACCTCCACCTGAAAATATTATAAAGAGGAAAATTTTGTATTTCCATATGCATTGAAATAACTCAAAAACTACTGGGCCAATTTCAAAAATTCTTTCACAATTACAAAGCTACATTATCACCGAGTAACAGACTACGTTTTTTATTATTTTTTTAATTTTATGGGAGTAAAGTCGGTGCAACAGCTAGTTTAAAATTATAATTTCAATGAACTGTGTTTTCGACATTCCGAGAAGAACTTAACACCCTACTACTTCATTAGCATAACAAGTTGTATAATATATTAATATTTTTATTGTCATATGACAAAAATCCGCTCTGGCACAAGTCAATGATATTAAAGGGACATATGTTTGAGCTAAAATGTATTTCAAACACTAAGATTTTTATAGTAAAGCCTTATTTTTACTAAGAGGCGAGTTTGCCAATCAAATAGTAACAAATTTCACTCACCGTTCCTTTAACACTGGCAATAGCTCGTGAATCACCAACATTGGCGCAGTACACAACATTATCTTTGATAAGCACCACCACAGCTGTGCTACCAGCCACCTTCTCCTGCAGCAGATCTTCTTCCAGCATCGCCTGGTCAAGGTCCAGGAACCCCTGTTATAAAAGGAAACAAACAAGACTTTGATTAATATTTTAATGTGAACAATGCTGCAATAACTTAGGTTAGAGATGTGACAATTTTTTGACAGAGGAGAGTATGTACAGAAAAAGGAAATTTCTCATACTCTTATATCCAATCCCTGTCATTTATTGACAGAGACACAAAACAAATAAATAAAATCATACAAGTATTTCAGAAGGTTTAGAATATAGCTTCCATGAACATAAAAGAAATTGTCCAAGTTTAAAATATTTTGATCAATAATAATATTCAAGCCTATTCAGCATCGAATTCTTGCAGGAAGCCTGTAAAGTTTGCATCTCTATTGTGAATATATTTAGTAACTATCAGGTAACTGGCTAATTGTTTATTTGTAAGGCAATTCTTCTAGTAATAAAAAAAACAAAGGTAACTCTACATATAATAAAAGTGTAAATTGTTACATTCACTTGAAACCGTAAGTCAGGAGTGGCGAACCAATGACACTCATGTCTCAAAGGTAAAATATTTTCGGCACGTCAATGATCGCAAAAATCTTTATGTACTACGCAAAATATGATATAAGTATTCTATTATGAGTGAACGTGAAGTAAACACAATGCTATAGTCAAAATTATTTGATGACACATCTATGACCAGATTTAACATTTGTTTAAAAAAAGGTTCACTACCCCTGAAGTATGTTACATACAATGAAATATTTTTACCTGTTTCAGTGCTTCTTCGACATTACCAAGATGATATTCTGGACGATTAGTGATATATTTGTGTAGATGCTTGCCCGCATACTCTGCTATATTTGCCCCTGACAATTTAATGGTACAAAAAAGCCTTAAATACAACGAAATAATAATCATTATTCCACTAATACTAATTGTTTTAACCTCTAGAGTTTTTACCGTATTTATCTGTGTAATTAACCTTGTATTCTTAGAACATTAATGAGAGTATAATTAAAATTAACTATATTTACAGATAAAAATAATTAAAAACACCTTTAGCGTTTGCAACACGGCACCTAAACACGTTTATAAAGTACTAGCTGTTGCTCGCGTCTTCGCCCGCGTGAAATTAAAAATTATAAAAAACCGCAAATGTTACTCACAGATAAAATACCTTTCTAACAGTGAAAGGTTTTTAGAATTGTCCCAGTAGTTTTTGAGTTATTTCAATACATACAAAAATAAAAATCTTTCCTCTTTATAATATTAGTATAGATAAATATTAGAGGGATAACAAATTCCACTTACCACCATGGCCATCGTAAACAGCGAAGAAAGCAGTACCAGGGTCATCAGGCAGCGACAGTATGTGTGTATGCGAATCATCCATAGAGACCCTCCATCCCTGCATGCAGGAGGAACCAACTAGATACCTCGAGTCCTGGCATGTCGATGACTGCTTCTCCGTGATCGGCTCCGACAACGTCTGCCCCATTACTCTGTTAAATACAGTAGAATCTTGTTATCTCCAATTTCAAGTGGTAATAACTAACTTTGACTTGAAAGAGATGGGTGGATTGCGTGAAAGGTGACATGATCAAGAAGGGAGTGGTGACTGAGATGACGTATAATTATGTGGAGGACAAAAACCTGTTGCGCCTACCTTACGGGAGTAGGATAAGGAGGAAGATGATGAATAACTAACTTTGACTAATTGTGTTTTGACTCAGCTAGATGTTGATGTAAACTATACCTTTAAATATTTCAAGTAAAACATTACTATGTTTTTAAATATAAGTTACTGAGTATATGTGAAATGCTTACATAGAGAAGTAACATTTTGTTTGAGTTATAAATTCTAAATAATTCGAAATACAGAGATTGCAGATGCAATTGCGGATATCTATGGGTAGCGGTCGCTTCGCCATTTTGGCGGATTCAGGTGGCCGGTTGCTCGTTTGCCACCTTATGTTATAAAAAAAAACTTGTGGGTTTTGAAGGGATGGTGTTTTTTACGTTTGACTT
Organism: Papilio protenor; assembly: GCA_029286645.1. Taxonomy (NCBI): domain Eukaryota; kingdom Metazoa; phylum Arthropoda; class Insecta; order Lepidoptera; family Papilionidae; genus Papilio; species Papilio protenor. The sequence continues at coordinate 2,217,626 of JAGSMZ010000009.1, forward strand.
AATAAGGTCAAAGTTATTGCGATTTCACAGTATACATAAACAGTTTGTTATTGTAAACTTTGTGATAAACATGTACTAATAGCACTTAGTTTCTAAGGAAAATTGACCAAACACAAATTACACTTCAGGTTAAGTTTAAATGCATTTTGTGTCCAATTTATAAAGTTTGTTCCTGAACATAAACTGGGAAATAGCTTTAAATTTATATTTAGCAATTGCTCAATTTTCACATTGAATTATTACAATAACAAGTTATGAAGCAACTTTCTTCTGATAACTACTTCACAGAAATAATTGAAAAACATTATTTTGTTAACTAGAACAAATAAGTTACCAACTAAGATATCAAATAAAAGTTGGTAAAGATAAGATAACTACTCATTAGGAGTTACAAAATAACAGATGTACCTATTTGATATTAAAAAAATGTACAAACTGACAAATAGTATGTACAAATTTATAGTAAAATAAAGTTAATTTTCTTGGACGATTTATCAGTTTTATATAGTCGTTGATTCGTCCGTTTTTCCTGACTAATGATGTCATTCAACGCTTTGAAGCATCGTACACTATTTTTTATGATTAAAATTAATTACTTACCGCACATTAACGATAAACACTTATTGGATCAATATCTTATTTGTTTAGGTATACTCACTGATATTTTAATGACTAACAACAAAAACAAAAGGCTCGATAACACGAACTTACTACATTAAAACCAGAGATTAAGAGGATTCGCAATAAGATGTACTTACTTTTATATTAACGGTTTGCAGATATTAATAAGCGCGATTTTAATTACGTTCTATATCAATATTTCCTGTAATTATTGACTGCTCAAAGTGCGTTGCTAAATATTGAAGTAAATATCCAGCAAATGTCAATAAGACAAGAGCACAATTTACCATAGACAAGATAAGAATTAAATTTTTGTTAAAACTTTAAAAATGCATTTAATCTTAGAAAACATTTTAATTACATCATAACCACCGGAGGCTATAAAAACTAACGATTAGAAATATATTACACTTTTTCCACGCTCAGTTTCATAATAGATTAATTTGTACTAACCTTAAAATTTTTGACGAAGAAAACATACTTTACAGTTATTAAATCTTGCACTTTTATTGTTTAGTTTATTTTAAATCTATTGTAATTTATTTTGGTGTATTTAGCGAGAAAACAAAAATGTTTGACATTAAAAAATGACAATAAAGCTATCATGACATTTAACTTCAAAATGACACTTGAAGTTTTTATATACGAAATGGTCTATGGCGGGAATTTCAATAAAGCCAGTTTCATTCTATTCAAACTTTTTTCGTTAAAAAAAAGATAGACCGATCGTTTCTATGGATTTATTCGGCTCGAAAAATTCTCAATTACATTGATCGCTAGGCCGAAAAGCACATTGAACACACGAAAAAAAATATTTATCATACCTCAAACTTGTAATTTGATGGATTAGGTACTCTAACACATGTAGGATTTGGGGGACAAATAAATTCCATTATATCCGACTGCTTAGCAGATTATATTCATTTTCATTCGGTTTTCCGTCATATAAATATATAAATATTGATGAGAGTGATTTCGTATAGTGTTTTTATGGCGTCAGATCTCTATCGCTTAGGCAATATGTAACAAATATTGCATATGATTATACATCAACGAAATAAATACTGATTAAAAGCTTGTCAAGCTAATGTTACGCGTATGCCATAATTTCTAATGGAAATTAAAAGAGTAAACTAGGCTTAAACTAGATAAAACCTTGATAACTTGAAGGAAAAGTTCAGTTCTCATACAATTCAACGTTTTCTGGTAGGATCGTGGTCAAACTCTTGCTAATTTATCGTAAAATACTGTAGAGAAACTAATTAAGATTTAAATCTGATCTAAGTGCGGGAAAAGTTTTTAGTTCTTAATCAATAAAAAGAAAGATTTAGTCTATGGATTAAGGGCGTGATTTATTATTTTTATACCTACCTACCTAACTATTTTTTAGTAAAATTTTAATGTATGATAATGTAACAGCCTTAAATTAAATATTTTGCTTATCTTGCGCATTCCATAAACGTTACGGCGGAGTAAATCGAGCAAGGGGCGAATGATGAAATCGAAACCTCATCGCGTCATGCCAGTTGCATGCCAGTATCAATTAACCGCGCGCCGAGAGAGCGCGAACACAGATTCCGTGCCGCGTGTTTATTTCAAATTTGGAATTTGTTATTTCTTTTTTTAATTTGTCGCATTTCCAGTTACAGAATGGCCTGCCCAATGAGGTGAGTTTTTTATTTTTATTTTGTACAATTATTCCTTTTGATAAAAAATCGTATTAATATTTCACGATGGTAGTTAAACAAAAATTTTAATAGATTTATTTTATCGGATGTTACTAAGGAATGTTTTACTACAGCCTCGACTAAACATTAAAAAGAAATTGAAAATATTTAAAAGTTGTGTTTTTAAATTTTTTATGCTCAAACAGCTTAGAACTATTTACTATTTAAGTGTTGAATTTCAAAATTCTCATAATCATAATTTTTAAATATCTTTGAAAGAATTGTACTTAACTTTTGCGCGGTAAATTGAAAAAAAAAACCAACCGTAATGGCATTCCATTGTCAATTATTATTCTCTATGAAAAAAGCAGATGTAAGCAAATGGAATTAGTTGTTGTAATAAAAAGGAATAAGAAGATTCTAAAATGTAGTGTTTTAGCCATATATTTAGGTCTTAAAAATATATATTAAGCTACCATGTGAATAAAATATCACATTTCTATAGTAAAGTCTGATTAAACACTAGTGAAAAAAAATGATGGTCGACTACTGAAACGACGTCTTAAATTATAAATTATAAGGTAAGACCATGCTTTAACTCCAAATTCCATAAACATTTTGATATCTCGGATACGCGTTTTAGTATTCGGCTGAAGTCCAATAAATATGATAATCAACATTCTCATTTGGCACGTGGTTGAAAAGCTGTCGTGAGACAAAACCAGTTCATTGAACACACGATTAAATAATATGAACTCCAAGTACACATGTGACATGATTTTTGAACGAATGTACTAGCTAACGCCTGCGACCTTCCGCTCAGAATTAAAAAATACAATTGTTACCCTTATAACTTACTAATATTAAAGTGTTTGTAATTACGTATCTCCAGAAAGGCTTAACAGATCTCGATAAGACACAGATGTAGAATAAATTCTGGAAGAACACATGCTAAGTTTTTTTTTTCAATTCGGATGTAGTCGAAGGCAAAAGAAAAAGCTAGTTTAACATATATATTGATAAAAAGAGAAAGTGTTCGACATTGTTTAGAATTTACGTAACAATTTCAGTGTAAACCTGTTTGCAAATACGTTATTCAACACTAGCGAAATTACATGTCAAAACTCTTCTCTTGCGAACATTGGCAACAATAATAATCATATCAAATATGTACATAGGTGTTTTTTTATGTAGACAAATATATTTAAACCGCTTCTCAGTTATCTAAATGTACATTTCACCAAATAACAAAAGTGCTCAGTATAGAACTACAAGTTACCTGACCCGGTAGGTATAGGTCTAACTAAATTATGATAGCACACTAGCGCCCTTCTCACTATGCCAAAAAAGGGCCAAAAGTCCTTTTCGTATTGTAGCTGTTAGGATTTTTTTTATTCTATGATATTTTCTTATTACCTATTTATAAAAAAACAATTATGTACCATAATAGTACGTTTGTACTTGAATCGTACAAGTTTAACAAATCTACGTACGGAACCAAATTGCAACTTACCTCAAGCAGGTTTTACTGTCATTGAATACAAATATTTATTGATGCGTGTTAGCGTATCTTGTTCGTAAAAACCGGCTGCTTACGTTTTTACAAATGAAATGAACTCCAAATACCTTAACACCGCAGGAGGGCCTCGCTTGTTACGTACGGTATATAGAGTAGGTACCTATTCCCTAATTCGTAATATTTATTTGGTCGGAATAACGAGAAGTATCATGTTTTCCTAGTACCGGCGATAGGGCAGGGCGAGGTGGGGCAACCGCCCATGGCGTCGCACATAAAAGGGGGCGACAAAAGCGCATAAAGGGGCGCCATTTTTATGAGATTATATTGCATTTAGAGGGCGCCGTAGAAATCTCGCCCAGGGCGCAAGTCTCGGTACTGAGCAAATGTAGCGGACATAAGATTCGTATCCTTCTCCGAAATGTCATTGTCGGGGTTATTGATTCCTAAAAAAAACATTCAATGCCACCACGATATTACGTACTAAAATGAACTCGCAAGGCAACAATATGACATTGGTGGGTGTTAATTATTGTTTGTTGTAGCGAGAAAGTATTTTGTTATTAAGACCAGATTTAAAGCCTTTCCTGTAACTTTGTTAAGCTTTACATCAAACAGTTTTGTAGTAATTTCTTAGCTAGCTTTAAAACTTTCGCTCACGACTCCGTCCGCGTCGAATTAAATAAAACAAAAGTATATAGCCTATGTCTTCTTCCAGACTATTCTCTACACCTAAGCCAAATTTCGTGGAAATCCGTTCAGCAGTTTAGGCTACAAACATCCATCCATCCAAACTTTTGCATTTATAATATTATTAAGAATAGATTTGTAATATTTTGATTTCACGCACAGGTCAGTAATGGACGACTCAGGCGCCCAAGACGGCAGCCACCTCGGCAACGAGGCGGGTATGCTGTACGGAGAATATCTGATGTTAGAGAAGCTGCTCACCTCGCAGCGGATGCTTAGCGCTGAGTCTTCGAAGCCGGTGCACGATGAGCATCTATTTATTGTTACTCACCAAGGTAAATTGACATGAAAATTCTATATAGAGGATGTTATCTAAGGGAAGCTAAGGGGTCTCGTGATATTGTCAATATACCCGTATTAACTATGTGTGACGTATATATTCGTCTGACCCAGTGAGGACGTTGGTTCCGCAGTTCTGTCAGAAACTATGGAGAACCAACATAGGCATAAAAAAAACAAACAAAAAGACTCTTATCTTCATGGCAAAACAATCCGATAAGGATCTTACTGCACTTTTAAAACATTGTATGTGTTACTAATTTTACTGTGGCTCATCGGTCAAATAAGTTTGTACTACTATATTAACGAAATCCTGTGAATTTGTTTGTATGGGCAAAATTTAGATAGAAGTGAGGACTTAGAACCTAGCGTTAGACTAACCATAGACATTAATATCTCTAATAATCTGTATAGGCTTGTAATTCTTGCATATTATATTTCCAGCTTACGAACTGTGGTTCAAACAGATCATCTTCGAGGTGGATTCAGTACGTTCGCTGTTAGACGTTGAGGGATTGGATGAAGGGCATACCATGGAAATTCTGAAACGGCTCAACAGAGTTGTACTTATACTAAAGGTAAAACTCTCATCATACCAAAATATTTCTTTAAAACGTTAATAATAAGTGCTTTTTCCCTTAACTATTTTAGAACAAACTAGCTGTTCCCTTGCGGCTTCATCCGCATGAAATTATAATATAAGAAAAAATATTGTTTACATTTGCCAAATTCTCAATTGCAAATGTCAAAATACCAATTACCTTACTATGGCAATCTTGCTTCCTTGATGTTGGCAGCAACTTATAGTCCCTTTCCCACATTAGAGTTTTTATCCAAAATATTTACCCCCTAAATTTAATGGCGTGAAAATATATAGCCTAAAGCGTGACGTAAGTGTAGGGCTTTTTATTAAAAAAAGAATTATTCAAAAATATGCTGTAATTGCTGATATCTTAGGCAACAAAGAAGTGTGTGTTTACGCTTTATTATATTAGTATAGAAGTATAGATATAGATTGATGAAAGATTTGTGTAATTTGATCGAAATATGACAAAAAATAACAGAATAATTATTTTTCTGTCTTCTTTTGTAATTAATACGATTTCTAAGACAATCTAATGGCAAAAAATGCACTTAGATGCGCTAAAATTCCCGCGTATAAAACACAAGGGCGATGTACTCAAATAACTCTATGCACTTCTACATAGTTGCATTTTGTCAAGGTTAACCAGGTCATTGGTATCGGTTACAACTCGTTTAATTACGAACATGATACGATATTGTTTTATTTTTCTGCTGCGTCAAAAAACATTGAAAATTTGACGATCTACGATTGGTGATGACGGACTGTTGCGTCATCCGCGACCAATCAGAGACCGTGAAGGTTGAATCACGCCATTGAAGTTTTTGTTTTTTTTTAACTTGAAACAAAAGGCCATCTAAATGCGTATTTACAGGCTGTATTTGACAAGCGATTATGATTTGATTAAAACGCCTTGTTAATAAAATGGAACGTTTACTATGAATTTCTCTTGTCGATATAATTATAGCTACTAAAATATGAATCTATATCATTTTATTTAAATTAAACCGGATAAAAATGTATTTTATAAATGTATTTCGGTAATAACTCAAGTTAGCAACGAAATAACAACAGTCGCGTAGCGTTTGATCTTACGCACGGAGCAGAATATCCTTTTAGCGCCCCCATCCCCATTAAAAAACCATATCATCATCATCATCATCACCAGCTCACTATACGTCCCCACCGAGGGCTCGGAGCCTACCCTAAGATAGGGTGACTAGGCCAACCACGCTGGCCAAGTGCGGGTTGGTTGACTTCACAAGTCAACCAAAAACCATATAGTTTCAAAAAATTATTCAGCAGTCGTTTGTTTTGCGGACCATTTGTTGCCCCATTGCGAGCTACGCCCGTGGCATAATGCCCCTCGCTATGCCACTGGCCGTATCATTCTATAGTTTTTTTTATATTTCCCTTGACTCATATCCAGTTGTTTCTTGATTCATAAAATAAGACATGTTGTTTTCATATTAATTATCTAGTAGGCTGATAATTACGCGTTGACATGTGACCTCTCACACTGATCTCTGAGGCCCGTCACCGGTTTCATGTTACCGTTAAATTGTGAACATTTCTTACAAGCGAGTAAAAATGTAAAGAAAAAAATCCCTAGTGAATATTATAACCGTAAAAAGACGAAACACAAATCATCTTTCCCAGTATGACTTAGAAATGTGTCGACTAGAAGCAATTAGAATTTTCAAAATAACTAGTTAGGTGGTAAACTGTCGATGTTTATTATTTTACGGTGAAGTCCATATCATACGTCAAACGTATTCCGAAACGTAGCACGACCTAAATTAATGCGTATTCTTTTATTAATGTCAACTACCTAAGGTTATATGATAGTAACTGTTCTAATAATTAATAATTGAACATATATATTTTCAACTAGCTGTTGCCCGCAACTTCGTCCACGCAATATTAAGATTAAAAAAAGAGGCCTATAATATGTCAGCTAACTTTCAGTGAAAGTCTGGTCGAAATCGGCCCAGCCGTTTCGGATATTGCCCGGAACAAACGCAGCTTGCGGACAGACAGACAGATAGACAGACAGACAAAACAAAAATGCGATTTTCGTTATCAGCAAAGCAAATACATCATCTTCCCGAAATTTAGAATTTTCTTTTGATATTATTACAAACAGACACTCCAATTTTATTATATGCATAGATTAAAAATCTTGATACGTAATATGGGCGTCTCCAGATGGGGGGCTATTACCCTCCCTAGACGTAACCTAGGTCATCTAGCGACGCCCTTTGTCTACCCTTAAACTTATCTTGCATATTTTTCCCACACTAAAGTTACATAAAATGAGATTTTAATGTTTAAAATTCTGAAAAAAAATTATGACCCTGCATTTACGACTTCCGTCATAAATGTTAGACAACGAACCCTCTGGAATTTATTATTCTATACGATGCGTTAATTTATACAACAGTACTCTCTGTTTTATAATATTCTATGACACTTAAAAGTTTTTGTAAGGAAGGAGTTACCTTCAATTCAGTAATGTTGATAGCCTTCCAGCAAATATTGATCGACCATCTCTACCAGCGTGCTGGGCGAGATTTTTACCTCTGTCGCCCTATTTTTATCACTTTTAGGGGATGGGAGTAAAAAGGGCTATAATAATAAATATGAATAAACAGGGCTAAGAGACTTTATTTCACAGACTTGTGGTGTCTCTTATCCAGCGCCCTGGGCAGTCGCCTAACCCGACCCTAACGCCCGCCCTACTTTCTTTATGACTTGTAAGAGCATGCGCACACCTGAACCTAAACTATCACACAACTGTTTAATCTCGCTTTGATTCTTATGAGCTTATATGGAGGTGCGCTAGTCGATTTTTAGTTGTGCAACTAAACAGTTGAATTGTGTGCGTACCAATCGACCATCGACAAGTGTGCCCCCGCTCTTAATGAAACGATTTCTTATTATTTTTTTAATTTATGGAGCTTCAATTTTTTTATTTCTTATCTTCATAACACTTTCAGTTGTTAGTCGACCAAGTGATGATATTAGAGACTATGACGCCATTGGACTTTATGGACTTCAGACATTATCTCCGCCCCGCCTCCGGGTTCCAGAGTTTGCAGTTCCGACTCTTAGAGAACAAGGTAATTACACTGTCTGATCTAGTTTCAATTAAAGAGATTCAAGTGTATAGAGGAGGCATAGTTGACACTTCACTTAAAATATTTCGCGCATAATCAGCACGTACAATTAAATGGTATTTAGTTAGTTCAATCATAATTTTGTAAAACGTTTTATTACATGTCAATACAAGGACACGAGGTACTAAACTTGACAACTAATATAGTACCTGTCAAAGAAAGTGAAAAATTTTGTTCTATGCCTCGTCTATACATTATTTAAATGTCTTCGTTTTTATTCTATGACAATATTAGCTGTTCCCGTGCGGCTTCATCCGCATGAAATTATAAAAACTTTATTTTATTGTTTACATTTGTCAAATTCTCAATTGCAAATGTCAAAATCAACGTTACCATAGTAACCTTGCTTCCTTAATGTTGGCAGTTTGTAGTTTATGGTCCCTTTCCCACATGAAGGTAATTTTTCCAATTTATTTACCTCCTAAGTTTAACAGCGTGAATGTATATATCCTAAAGCGTATCGTAAGTGTAGGGTTTTTTATTAAACAAAGAATTATTTAAAAATATGCTGTGATTGCTGATAGCCACAAAGTAGTGTGTGTTTACGCTTTATTATATTAGTATAGATTTGTTCTTTTTTCTAGCTGGGTCTAAAACAAGCTCTACGTGTTAAATACAACCAGAATTATCAAACGGTGTTCGGTGATGACCCTGAGGCTATGGAATCTTTACGCAAGTAAGTGATTCTCATTGAGTGTTTACTGTCTCATAACGAACACAGTCAGCCGTAACATGGCATTGTCCGTTTAATAAATGTATTGCTGACTTGACTGGCGAGTTCATTTTACAAACAGAGTATAACACGTGATGATTAGGTATTAGGATATAAATATGCAAGACAAAAGAATTTAGTCGCTAATAAAAACCTAAACACCGAAAAGGAAGAGAAGAGAACAGAAGTAAGAAACGGTGATCAAAAAAATGTACTCCTTTGTCAATAAGCAGACAGAATTTAACTATGAATCATGTTACAACAAAGACATTTAAAAAAGTATATAGACTAGGCATAGTGAATTAAATTTTTTCACCGGTACTTCTTCTGACAGGTACTATATCAGTTGTCAAGTTTAGTACTACCTCGTGTACTTTTATTGACATGTAAATCATACTAATATTATAAATGTGATAGTTTAGATGGATGGATGGATGTTTGTTAGAGTTTTTAGCCCAAACGGATAAACGGATCCCGATGAAATTTTGTATAGATGTAGAGGATAGTCTGGAAGAACACATAGGCTACTCACTTTTGATTTTTTTTTCACGCGGACGGAATCGCGGGCAAAAGCTAGTAAACACATAAAATTATAACAAGTGTCTACCATGCCTACATTTAACTTATTTTCTACTAACGTTATCTATTTGTTGGACGGTTACTTTTCTCCATCCGGGGCTCTGGAGGTGTGGGTCTATTGAAACACTTTCTTCATCTAGTTAATCATTATATTTATAATATCAAAACCACATTTTATACAAAGTCGTCAAAAAGGAGAGTGAACAGCTATCTATTAGGCTAGCGCGTACCATCTTTCGACTGCATCGTCACTTCCTTCAGGTGGGATCGTGGTCAAGCGCTTGCTTAACAAACATAAAAAAAAAAAGTCTATTCTATAAGTCCTACTATTTTCTTGGTACGTGTCGAGATGTGAAGTCATGTATCAAACATCAAATATACAATTCTTTTTAATTTAAAATATACTATTCTAATATTAAAAACCATCTGTGTGTACAGTGTTGCCTGCCAGTATACAAACATATAAAAACTCCAACAGATGGGTTCTTAAAACTACATGTCAATATAATTAATTGTGTTATAGTGTGTCTAAATAAGATAGATTAGTTTGATAAATGATGTATATGAAGTATCGAATTCAATTTGTATGAAGGTAAATGCCGTACTTAATAGACAGGTATCGTAGTGACGAAACAAACACGCAGCGAACAATTATGAACTATCGATATTCGGTTTAAATAAAATTTATCGAACTTAAATAAAATTATTATTTTCTTATTAACTAATTTAGAGGACAATTCTAGTATTAATTATGGTGTAGAGAATTTAGCGATGATAATAATAATAGCGAAATCAAATTCGATTACGTACGGCTGTAGTAGTAATAAATATTTAATCACTCTCAACATTTGTAATGGTTCTGCAGCTCATTATTAATTTGACTAAACAGTGTTTTATTTTTAATTCATAAGTTATAACTATGAATCTATCGATTCCAACTTCCATAAGAATAAAAATCGAAAATCGAAAAAATACATGCTTGATTTTACACAACCCATCCCTACTAAATTGTCACATGAATTGACATGAATTGTCAAACTAATCTAAATTATTTAGACACACTATAATATTAATTGCCAATAGGTCTCATAGGTGTCACTTTTATAATATACTTAACATTTTGTAACACTGTTAAGTTTATTTTATAACAAAAGATGGAGCTTATTATAATTTTGTAAAATGTTTTATAACGTCAAGAGGACATAGATGGGGTACTTAACAAACATAGTTCCTTTCAAAGAACTTACCGGTGAAAAAATATTATTCCCTACGTCTAGTCTATTTCTTAAATGTCTTTGTATCGCTTTGAGTACCAAAGAGTTCATTTTGCAATCAGATCAGAGGAGGAGCCAGCGCTTCTTGCGTTAATAGAGCGATGGCTGGAGCGCACGCCGGGACTCAACACGCACGGTTTCAACTTCTGGGGGAAGTTCCAGAACGCTGTTGACACCATGATCAAAGATGACATCGATGAGGCCATGGTAAAGTCCACTTGACACATTTCTTAAGAATCTAATAAAATTTGATCCTAATTTTTACTGTCTCTTTCGTTTTTAGAGAACTGATTTTGTTGATTAACCCCGTCTCCATTATACTATATGAAAATTCAGCCCAGTAGTTTTTGAGTTATTTCAACACATACAAAAATACAAATCTTTCCTCTTTATAATATTAGTATAGATAATAAATATATAGCCTTTATTACTCACAGATAAATTACCTTTCTAATAGTGAGAGAATTTTTAAAATTGACCCAGTAGTTTTTAAGTGAATCAAATACATACAAAAAAATCTTTCCTCTTTGTAATATTAAGTAGTGTAAATCGTACTACATCTACGTGAAATTAAAAAAATAATAATAAAATATATAGTCTATGCTACTCACAGATAAATTAACTTTTTAACGATTAAAGAATTTTTGAAATCGTCCCAGTAGTTTTTGAGTTATATCAATACGAAAATACAAATCTTTCCTCTTTATGTCAGTATAGATTTGACAATTTTCTATTCATTTCACGTTTCGTGATTCTTTACTCTGTTACTGTTTTTCTAACTTGATTTCTTCCAGCTTGAACCAAACGAGGTAGTTCGAAAACATCGTCTCCAAGACGCGGAGAATCGCCGGGAGATATACCGCTCTATCTTCGACCCTTCAGTGCACGACGCGCTGCGCTCCCGCGGGGAGAGGAGGTCAGTAGCATCATCAGCTCACACTAAGGGAGGAATCTACCCTAAGGTTGACTCGGCCATAGACCACGCTGGCCTAAGTGCTTGTTGGTTTACTGCTTGATTTCACATCTTTGAATTTCTTCGCATGTGCAGATATTATGATGTTTTCCTTCGCTGTAAGAATAGTTAAATTATGTAAATATGAATTTTGGATATTAAAAATCACATTGGTCACATCAGATCACTGTATTCGAACCCAGGATATGTAGATTACAAGTCAAGCTTAAACTCCTGAGCCACCGATTTACTATATATGTCATGTATTTTCACCAAATAGAAGACGTTTAAATTTAAAAGAATGTAATTCTGGTGATTTTGGTGGTATCACTATACATGACTCTTTGTTGGTTCTTACTTTTTATTTCGCTGTAACGTGCTGATCTCAAGAAGTTTCTTGAGTGGGCAGTCGCCAACACTATATTTAAAAATCAGGAGTTTCCAATGATCTCTGACTGACTCTTTATGAAAGATTACTCTATCTGAGAGCTAACTCTGTCTGGGAGCTTATACTGTTTAAGAGCCGAATCTCTCCGAGAACCGACTCTCCCTAAGAACTGACTCATTCTAAGAGCTGATCTCTCCGAGAGCTAATTTGTCGGAGAGCTAACTCTGTCTGGGAGTTTATACTGTCTAAGAGCCGAATCTCTCCGAGAGCCGACTCTCCCTAAGAACTGACTTACTCTGAGAGCTGACTCTTTCTGAGATTGGACTCTCCCTAAGAGCTGGCTTTCTGTGTACTTAGTATGACCATATCCTGTGCAGGTTATCGCACAGGGCCCTGCAGGGCGCCATCATGATAACATTCTACCGCGACGAGCCGCGCTTCTCGCAGCCGCACCAGCTGCTCACGCTGCTCATGGACATCGACAGCCTCATCACCAAGTGGCGTTGTACGTACTTTCATCACTTACATCATCACAGTTGTGATAGAAAATCAAATAACTTGTCCAGTAACTTTCTATTGTCAAGCTTGATTTGGGTGGAATTTTTAAATGTACAATATCTTCTAAGTGCTTATTTCCTTAGAAGTTAGCCCCGTCTTTGACTAGCGTTAGCCCGTGACTTTATCAGTGTGGAATATAAAAAAAAGGTAAATAGATTAAAAATACAAACTAATGATTCTATAATAAAAATTATTTTACCATTACAAAGCTATGCTATCTTTGAGCGACATAGGCTATATTTTATACTAGACTAGCTTTTGCCCGCGACTCCGTCCGCGTGGTATTTAAAAAAACAAAAGCAGATAGCCTATGTTGCAGACTATCCTCTACATCTATGCCAAATGTCATCGAGATCCGTTCAGCCGTTTAAGTTACAAACTTTAACAAACATCCATACATCTAAATTTTAGCATTTATGATATTAGTAAGACAACAGTCATAGCCATGGCTAGTCGCTTAGTGGATATAAGCCGTAAGTTTTATAATAATAAAGTTTGTTTTTAATTGCTTTTGATGGTTTTTACTTATATTTGTACAGATAACCATGTAATAATGGTGCAGCGTATGATCGGATCCCAGCAACTGGGAACTGGCGGTTCTTCTGGATATCAGTACCTCAGGTCTACTCTTAGGTGAGTATAATTTACTTTCACTGTCCCTGTCCTTATCCTCTATTCCTTTCTCTTTCTTAAATAATTAGCAAGAAACTTTTCTGTGATTAATGGATACTTTGTTAGTCTTTGATTATTCAATCAAGGGGAGTTGACGATTTTAATGAATATATCTTCTGTACACTACTAGAACAATCTAGAAGGAATCAATGTTCATCTTCCTTTTCTTTCTCTACAAGAGATTTTTACTCCTACTACATTTGTACTGCTTTTCCATTAGTTTTTACCATTTTAGCTGAACTCTTACACTATCCATTCTTTCTTTATTTCTTAATTATGAGCCATTTATTATATTTCACTAGCGTTTTCCCGCGACTCCTTTCGCGTGGATTTTAAAAAAGCTAAAAGCAAGTAGCCTATGTGTTCTTTCAGACTATCCTCTACATCTGTACCAAATTTCATCAAAATCCGTTCAGCCGTTTAGGCTACAAACTTTAACAAACTTCCATCTAAACTTTCGCATTTTTAATATTATTATGATTCCTTTTTTTAAATAATATTATAAATGCGAAAGTTTAGATGTTTGTTAGAGTTTGTAGCCTAAACGGCTGAACGGATTTCGATGTTTGGTATAGATGTAGAGGATAGTCTGAAAGAACACATAGGCTTCCCACTTTTGTTTTTTTAATATCACGCGGACGGAGTCGCGGGGAAAAGCTAGTTCTTAATGCGGGATTCTTTTTGTGTGGCATCGAATAAAAGTCTGATTATCTTTATTTTCTTCACTCTTAACTATTTAACAATCACTTTTAGTCACGCGCACGCGCACACGCCAATATTCGTACTTGCCAATCTGTCATCTGTCAAACTCCCCTCTCCTCCTTCCCCGCACATCCGTTCCGTTTCAACCATCGTCTATGGTCTTACTTTCCAATCCTACATTAACATTTATTAACTCGAATAATATTTTCAGTGATCGTTACAAAGTATTTTTGGATTTATTCAACTTGTCAACGTTCTTGTTGCCGCGATCTCTGATCCCGCCGCTAGACGACGGCATGAAGAGAAGCCTCAATCTAACTTGGGGAGATAATATTAAAGAGAATAGTCAAAATGGACAAAATAGCCAAAACGGCTTGGAAATATCTTTATAGTGAAAAGACAAGATTTTATTATTAATGTACTAGCTTTCGCTCCCGACTCCGTCTGCGTGGAATTTAAAAAAAAAGTGGAAAGAGGTTTAAAAGTATAGAGCGATTTATTATCTATACTAATTTTAAAGAGGAAATATTTGTTTTTTATGTATTTTTGTATGTATTAAACTCAAAAACTAATGGATCGATTTAAAAAATCATCTTTCACCATTAAAAAGCTACGTTATCAGTAACATAGGCTATAGTTTAGATTATTTTTTAGTTTAACATGGACGAAGTCGCGAGCAACAGCTAGTTTGATATAGATACATTTTGGTGACATGTCGCGTTATGTATTTAGTACAATAAGAAGGTAAAACTTGTTATTGGGTAATTCTAAACGAGTTAGAACCGAGAAGTATATTGAAGTATTTTTATTTTACTTGGGTTATCTATACTATTATATTATAATAAAGCGTAAACACACACTTCTTTGTTGCCTAAGATGTCAGCAATTACAGCATATGTTGGAATAACTCTTTTTTTTTAATAAAAAGCCCTACACTTACGTCAGGCTTTAGGCTATATACTTTCACGCCATGAAACTTAGGTGGTAAATATTTTGGATAAGATCCCTAATGTGGGAAAGAGACCATAAGTTGCTGCCAACATCAAGAAAGAAAGATTACTAAGGTTTGTCATGTCATGTCATGTCATGTCATTTTGACATTTGCTATTGATAATTTGACAAATGTAAACAATAACTTTTAGTCAAGCGCACACGCCAATATTCGTACTTGCCAATCTGTCATCTGTCATCTGTCATCTGTCATCTGTCATCTGTCATCTGTCATCTGTCATCTGTCATCTGTCATCTGTCATCTGTCATCTGTCATCTGTCATCTGTCATCTGTCATCTGTCATCTGTCATCTGTCATCTGTCATCTGTCATCTGTCATCTGTCATCTGTCATCTGTCATCTGTCATCTGTCATCTGTCATCTGTCATCTGTCATCTGTCATCTGTCATCTGTCATCTGTCATCTGTCATCTGTCATCTGTCATCTGTCATCTGTCATCTGTCATCTGTCATCTGTCATCTGTCATCTGTCATCTGTCATCTGTCATCTGTCATCTGTCATCTGTCATCTGTCATCTGTCATCTGTCATCTGTCATCTGTCATCTGTCATCTGTCATCTGTCATCTGTCATCTGTCATCTGTCATCTGTCATCTGTCATCTGTCATCTGTCATCTGTCATCTGTCATCTGTCATCTGTCATCTGTCATCTGTCATCTGTCATCTGTCATCTGTCATCTGTCATCTGTCATCTGTCATCTGTCATCTGTCATCTGTCATCTGTCATCTGTCATCTGTCATCTGTCATCTGTCATCTGTCATCTGTCATCTGTCATCTGTCATCTGTCATCTGTCATCTGTCATCTGTCATCTGTCATCTGTCATCTGTCATCTGTCATCTGTCATCTGTCATCTGTCATCTGTCATCTGTCATCTGTCATCTGTCATCTGTCATCTGTCATCTGTCATCTGTCATCTGTCATCTGTCATCTGTCATCTGTCATCTGTCATCTGTCATCTGTCATCTGTCATCTGTCATCTGTCATCTGTCATCTGTCATCTGTCATCTGTCATCTGTCATCTGTCATCTGTCATCTGTCATCTGTCATCTGTCATCTGTCATCTGTCATCTGTCATCTGTCATCTGTCATCTGTCATCTGTCATCTGTCATCTGTCATCTGTCATCTGTCATCTGTCATCTGTCATCTGTCATCTGTCATCTGTCATCTGTCATCTGTCATCTGTCATCTGTCATCTGTCATCTGTCATCTGTCATCTGTCATCTGTCATCTGTCATCTGTCATCTGTCATCTGTCATCTGTCATCTGTCATCTGTCATCTGTCATCTGTCATCTGTCATCTGTCATCTGTCATCTGTCATCTGTCATCTGTCATCTGTCATCTGTCATCTGTCATCTGTCATCTGTCATCTGTCATCTGTCATCTGTCATCTGTCATCTGTCATCTGTCATCTGTCATCTGTCATCTGTCATCTGTCATCTGTCATCTGTCATCTGTCATCTGTCATCTGTCATCTGTCATCTGTCATCTGTCATCTGTCATCTGTCATCTGTCATCTGTCATCTGTCATCTGTCATCTGTCATCTGTCATCTGTCATCTGTCATCTGTCATCTGTCATCTGTCATCTGTCATCTGTCATCTGTCATCTGTCATCTGTCATCTGTCATCTGTCATCTGTCATCTGTCATCTGTCATCTGTCATCTGTCATCTGTCATCTGTCATCTGTCATCTGTCATCTGTCATCTGTCATCTGTCATCTGTCATCTGTCATCTGTCATCTGTCATCTGTCATCTGTCATCTGTCATCTGTCATCTGTCATCTGTCATCTGTCATCTGTCATCTGTCATCTGTCATCTGTCATCTGTCATCTGTCATCTGTCATCTGTCATCTGTCATCTGTCATCTGTCATCTGTCATCTGTCATCTGTCATCTGTCATCTGTCATCTGTCATCTGTCATCTGTCATCTGTCATCTGTCATCTGTCATCTGTCATCTGTCATCTGTCATCTGTCATCTGTCATCTGTCATCTGTCATCTGTCATCTGTCATCTGTCATCTGTCATCTGTCATCTGTCATCTGTCATCTGTCATCTGTCATCTGTCATCTGTCATCTGTCATCTGTCATCTGTCATCTGTCATCTGTCATCTGTCATCTGTCATCTGTCATCTGTCATCTGTCATCTGTCATCTGTCATCTGTCATCTGTCATCTGTCATCTGTCATCTGTCATCTGTCATCTGTCATCTGTCATCTGTCATCTGTCATCTGTCATCTGTCATCTGTCATCTGTCATCTGTCATCTGTCATCTGTCATCTGTCATCTGTCATCTGTCATCTGTCATCTGTCATCTGTCATCTGTCATCTGTCATCTGTCATCTGTCATCTGTCATCTGTCATCTGTCATCTGTCATCTGTCATCTGTCATCTGTCATCTGTCATCTGTCATCTGTCATCTGTCATCTGTCATCTGTCATCTGTCATCTGTCATCTGTCATCTGTCATCTGTCATCTGTCATCTGTCATCTGTCATCTGTCATCTGTCATCTGTCATCTGTCATCTGTCATCTGTCATCTGTCATCTGTCATCTGTCATCTGTCATCTGTCATCAAGGGTTAAAAAAAATATCTTTCCAATTATATTTTGTACAGCACAATAATAAAAAAAATAAGTTTTCGAAAAAAAATCATTAAAAAAAAACAAAAAAAAATCATAAGATTAAAAAAAAAACTTGATTCTAAGTTTCTAAGCACTAAAAACTTGTGGTACATTATATTTCTCAACACCAAATCTATAAGTTACTTTATGATTATAAACATCCCCTGGCTTCAGAACTGGAGATGGGAAATTAGGATGATGTACAGCATCAGGATAGTTCTGCGTCTCCAAGCAGAAGGCGCCATGTCTTCTATACCCAACTCCTGACTTCCCCACCAAGGCTTCCTCATCAGGGTGCGGCAGGAAATTAGCAGTATAGAGTTGAACACCTACCTGGTTACTATATACTTCTAGATAACGTCCTGACTTAGCATGACTTACTCGAGACACGAAGTTCATATCCTTTAGAGAAATAAAGCTTATGAGTTAACTATTATAGCTTTTATAAGTAGATTAAAGAACAAAAGTAAGTATCCTATATGTTCTAGATTATTCTATATCTATGAGAAATTCAATCAAGACTCGTTCAGCAGTTTAGGATAGAAACTCTAAAAAACATCCATCTAAACTTTCGCATTTATATTAGTTAGGGCCTGTTCCACCAAATTGTAAATTGTCTGATAACAATCCAACATATAAAATGTGAGATGGTTACGGATTTTGTGATCTTATCTGACAGTGACGTCATTTTTCAGGTATCTGAGTCTGTATCAGCCAGTGGTAGGACAGGGCCTAAGTAATAAGATTTACTTGATTTAGACTTAGACCAGTATTTCTAGCTATTAGCGCCCTCGGCGACAACAGCCCCTTTTTTTCCATCACTTAAAGAGTTAAGAGTGTTATGTGGGCTTAATTCGCAGACTTTTAGGCGCTATATTTCAGCGCCCTGGGCGGTCGCCCAACCGCAGCCAGTCCTAACATCACTAGCCTAGTAAAATTACAAATAGCGAACTACATAATTTGCAAAAAACATAAACAATTACACTAATAAAAAAGATGAAAAACCAGTAGCCTAATGGTTAGGTGTACGCATATCCGATCACGTGATCGAGGGTTTGTCATAAACCATATCCACAATCCTAGAGCTTAGTTAGAATGGTATAAAAAATTTAGTGAATTAACAAAAAAATCTATTAATATTAAAAAAAAATCAAGCTTCACAATTTCTACAGGAATCGTTTGTACAGTTGAGACAAAAAATTCACGTTAATATAACAAAAACTTAATTAAAGTCAACTGACCTTATTCCCATATGTATTAATACAGAAGTTATCGTCAAACAAGTTTTGTCCATGCTTCATGACGTCACCTAAACGAACCGGGACACGAAGATCGAAGGGAGTGCCGCCGACATTTACGAACCCACCGGTTGGTATCGACAAAGGAGTGGTTTCAGTTATCCTAGAGAAAGTTAACATAAAACTAATAAATGAACATACAACAAAAGATCTTTGACAACAAACATTTCAAATTGTTTGCTTATGAAAATAAAGTCAAAAAGTGTTAAAACCATAAAATCTAAAGAAACATTTCAAACTTAGGCAAGGCGTCCTCCGTCGATTTAGGGTAGGCAACGTATCTGCAATTGCAGATGTCTATGGGCAGCGGTCGCTTCGCCATATTGGCAGATTTAGGTGGCCGCTTACTCGTTTGCCACTTTATAATATAAAAAAAAAAAACTTATTGCTTACTAAGGATGTCAGCAATCTCAGCATATTTTTTAATAAATCATTGTTTAATTAAAAGCCCTACACTTACAGCTCGCTATAGGCTATAAATTTTCACGCTATTTAATTTAGAGGGTGAATAATTTGGGAAAATCTCATGCGTAATCAAGTGGATGAAGCCGCACGGGAACAGCTAGTAATATATGAAACACTGCAATTAAATAATTGTAGCAGTCAATTAATGGTTAATTATACAATTAATGTATTACTCCAAAATAAATGCTGTTTAGTTAAAACGTTTTAACCTTTTAACTGCTACTTGATTTGGATGTCAAAATGGTTTAATGTTTCATCATAAATATGTCCTTAATTTTTTTTTTGTAAAAGTATTTTACTGGTCTAGATCTAGGTCGCATTTTGCAAGCCTACGTAATATCTCTACAATGATTTTTATATTTTTTTTATTTAGATCGCATTATGCCAACGCCTAATAAAATTTTAATAGCAATGGTTTGTCAGAAATCCGCGTCCTGCGCTAGTCACGATATAAAAGAATTGACGTATGTTTAAGTTATAAAAAAAGAATTATCAAAATCGGACCACTAACGGCGGAGTTATGCCGTAAAACACATAAATATAACACACATAAAAAAAAAAAACATACAGACGAATTGGTTACCTCCTTCTTTTGGGAAGTCGGTCAAAAATGTGATTCAAACACTAAGGTCTAGAGGTAAGTCTGTTTTTTTAAGGCAAGGTCCTTACTGTATTCAAGGGCGGATCTAGTTTTGGCGCCAGGGGGGGGGGGGGTCACATAGTCGTAGTCAAGTCAAGAGCTATACAAATAGCTGGACAATATGTAAATATATTTTGTCAAGCTCTTGACCAACCAGGTCAGGGGGGGGCAACCCCCAGAAGGGAATAAATATTCAACGCTTAAGGGGACATGGTTATGTTCCATACGGCGATCCCATTCCCCCCTTTCTTGCGATGTTGGCGACCACCGTGGGGTTTTAGTCGGTGCGAGTCCGACATATTCCGACTCTAGGTCCCAATGAGTCGGAACATGCGTAGGCATTTCCCCACGTAAAAAAAAAAGGTCAGGGGGGGGTCATGACGCCCATGACCCCCTCCCCCTGGATCCGCCGTTGACTTTCATACTAAGCGACACTAATAACCACCTAACGCAAAACACGGCATTGAAAAGGTTTTTACAGCATTTTAAAAAGATTTTAATTTTTATACACTCACTTATTTGCGTTAATCGATATCACATGGTTGTAAATTTCCTCCGCACCAGTATTATGTCCTGCTAAATTGAAATACGAATGATTTGTGAGGTTTATTACTGTTTTCTTTGTTGTTGTCGATATAAACTGGACGTGTATGACGTCATCGTCCGTTACGTCATAAATGACGTTCGTTATCAAATCTCCCGGGTAACCCTCTTCGCCGTCTTTTGATAAATAACTGAATGTAACTTTAGTTCCGTCTACTACTGAATTCCAGTTTACCTGAAATTGTTTTATACTTTAAATTCGATGTCAAAATTTGATACAATTTTAAATTCCAATTTCTCGTAAAATTGTTACTAAATAAATGACAATTTATAGCAAATAATATCAGCTATTTAAACATTGGTAGCATATGTACAGTCGAGGAATTCCGCGGTGTTCCACTTTAGGAAAAATTGCCTTATTCATTGCAACGAGACAAAATAACTATTCCTACAAATATCTAATTAGATAGCAATGAGTGCAAACGAATAATAATTTAAACAAACAGTATTAGTATCCGACTTTTTTCGTTCAGACACATTTAACTACACTAGCTTTCCCCCGCAACTCCGTCCGCGTGGAATAAAACAAAATGAGTAGCCTATGTGTTCTTCCAACCTATACTCTACATCTTTGCCAAATTTCACCGAGATCCGTTCAGCCGTTTAGGCTACAAACTCTAACAAACATCCATCTAAACTTTCGCATTTATTTTATTAGTATGATTGTATTAATTTTTGTTTCGCGATTCATATTAAAATATCCAAACGACTGTAGCTTTTAAAATGGAACACCGTCAGTTTCTCTGATTGTACATAAAAAAATGATTGAAAAAATTATAAAAACCTTGTTATTTTTTATCAGGTTATTAACACAAATAAATAAATAATTACCTTATCAAAACCAACCAATCCTCCGTGTAAATGATCGTGATCCGAAACGTTCTTTGCCAGTTGGTATTCAACGCCATCTATCTGAAAGTTAGCGTTACTAATTCTGTTCGCACTTCTACCAACAGTCGCTCCGAGATACGGCGTGTTTCTTTCCACGTAACCATTGAGATCGTCAAATCCAAGTACTACATCGTGTAATTCTCCTATTTTATCAGGTACCTGTAATATTTTTAAAATATTGTTCTTAATAAAAATCTTTTGGTGGTCTGAATATATTAATTTCTACTAAGGTAATGTTGACTTTGAAGTGGTAATTCTATCTCTGGAAATTTTGAGGTGGTAATTAATTTAAAGGTAACTTTTTATTTTCTTATACACGTAAAAAATACGTTTTAACATAGTTATGAACAAATATGATATTATAAGACTAAAAATTGATTTTTCAAACTTAAAAATTACAAAGTTAATTATTATTTTCAAATGAATATACTCACCAAAATAGATTGAATAGTAGCGCCGTAAGAAATAACGGCAACTTTGAATCCGCTCTTTGTTTGCCATGTGTATTTCTTCACTGTTTCGGTTTTAAATGTACCAAAATCTTGCTCCAATAAGTGAACCATGATTATATTCTATAAAAAAAATCCACAGGTAATACCCAAAACTTAAAAAAAACAATGTCTAATTTTAAATATAGAGGAATTTTTTTTTATTTTTAAATCTAAACAGACTTAACTATCAGAATTTTAAATAACGTTGTCTAAATTACGTAACGTTCAACGTATAAACGAACTTGTAAAATATTTAAAACAGCAAAAGTACTTATAACAACCAATATGTTGAAAACCGAAACTTTGTAAACACCAAAGCTGTGAATATACAAAAGATTGTAGGTAGGTAATTTAAATTCATTTACTGAACAATTGAAATGTTATCTTACATTTAAATTGAAAATATCAGCATTTACAATTATAATGGCCTCTTTATATTATCTTTATAAAGAGCTCTTGCGATAAAAAGCAATGTTTTTACGTAATTAAACAATAAACGGAAACTTACGATTGCGCGCGGTCCTTACCACGATAAATCTACAACTGACGTTTCGTTATCTGTCAAAACAATTTATAGGTTGTTAAGATAGTCACATATCATTGGCGTTCGTTAGCGACTACGTTTTTAGTTATGTTTATGTCCAAACCGCATAACTATTGCCAATTTAGTTTGTTATTATTAACTAGCTTGTGCCCGCGACTCTGTCTAATAAACTAGCTTATGTGTTCTTCCAGACTATCCACTACTTCTATGCCAAATGTCATCGATATCCGTTCAGCCGATTAGGCTACAATCTCTAACAAACATCCGTCTATTTACACTTTTGCATTTATAATATTAGTAAGAAGTAAGAGCTTGTGCCCACGACTTCGTCCGCGCAGAATTTAAAAACTAACGTTATTTCTATCTCTGTTTTCTTCAGAGAACGAGGGAGATGGCTTAATTGTAAAAGTCCTGATAGTGGAGATTCAACAATATTTGTAAAAAGTCGGGTCGAATTGCTAGTACGTAAATATCTGTTATCATGTTACACATTTATATTGGTTTGATATCTGATATAGAAACAATGATGGGAAACTGTTTATACCGCAAATTGTCATTTATTTTTTTAATGAACCAGAACATTGATAAAGTTTTGACATTTAAATGCGCGCGCAAATGTACACTTCTAGAAATAACCTAATCTATGACGAACTTTTTTAAAAATTGTGATTAGGTTAAAAAAAAGACAAAAATCTTATAAACAATTTATTTAAAAGCATAAAAAACACGACTGACTGTTATGTAACTACAAAATGGCACTTAAATATTATTTACCAAGTAAAGAACAAAATATTCGAAACTTATACAGATTATGTATTATATCAAACTATAACAGAGTATAAAAGTAAAAAGTGTGATAACATTACACAAACATTTTAATTATTATTTTTACTAAGGAATGTTTCAACAATCAAGATATCAAATTTAAAAATGTTTTAATGACTACACACTCAACTTATTCAACTTTTGATAAAACTTAAAATTAAGTTTCGATATTTTTTTTTATTCTTCTAAATGTAGCTGCAGTTTAAAAAACAACCTATAAGTAAGTTTATTTTTCACAAAATAACTAAATTAATGGAATGTTCATTACTGTCTATGAGTTATTAAAGTTTGTTTAAAAAATGGCAAGAATAAATAATTCGACTTTGAGAGGATATCTTATTACTAAATAAAATAAATAAACATAAAATGCGTTCAGACGCCAACATATTTTATTTATTCGATAATTGAAGAATTATTTTTTAAACTAGTTAATATAATAAATTTTGTAAAATTTCTAGAAATGGACGGTTTAATTTTTTAATTTTGAAGAAATATAAAATTGCAATATTGAGACCCCTGCTTTATTCATTACAGAGAAAACCTTCAACAATATAAAGCTATTAATAAAAATGTTTACAAAACAATTATAACCACATGTTAATA
This sequence comes from Papilio protenor, assembly GCA_029286645.1. Classification (NCBI taxonomy): domain Eukaryota; kingdom Metazoa; phylum Arthropoda; class Insecta; order Lepidoptera; family Papilionidae; genus Papilio; species Papilio protenor. The sequence continues at coordinate 2,242,051 of JAGSMZ010000009.1, forward strand.
AAAAAAAAATTAACGTCTCAACGTAACGTCTAAAACATATTAAAACTTAATTATTTTCTAAAAAATATTATGCATAGAGAGCTATAATTTGTTCTAATCACACACAATTATTACTTAAATATTCTTAATTAAAGTTTAATGAGCATTCTTATTATTTTAAGGCACTTTGAACACACAATTTTATCATAAATAACAAATTTCGAGACCAGAGTATAAAAAATTGAATTTACCGCATAACACTAAAATTTCCGAGATTTTTTAATATTTATAACTGAATTTCATTATAACATACACCACAAACTAAACTTCATATCACAAAAAATCTATAAACTTTAGTAGAAACATATTTAACAACACTAAGGTCTCTCCCACCACTGGCTGATAGAGGCTCAGATAGCTTAAAAATGACGTCACTGTCAGATAAGAGAACAAAATCCGATATTTCCATCATATGTTTTACACGTTGGATTGTTAGACAATTTACAATTTGGTGGGACAGGCTCTAAGAGACCATATAAAATAAGTCTGCATTTACAATGAAAATAAGAATTAAAACCTACCTTTTTGTATACTAGCAACCCATCCCGAATTCCCACCGGTCCAATGACACGAAAATGTGTTTATTTAGCACATTAGCAACGTCTAAAATTATCTGTATTTCTCTATTATTTTATACACTAGCTATTGCTCGCGACTTTGCCGCGTAAAATTAAAAAAATATATAATAAAATATATGGTTGTTATTACTATGTTACTCAAAGATAAATGACCTTTCTGAAGGTAAAATAATTTTTAAAATCGGCCCAGTAATTTTATAAATTATTTCAATACATACAAAATTACAAATCTTTCCTCTTTATAATATTAGTATAGATAAACCTTCTTTTAGAATTACTCTATCTATTAAATTGCAACAAAATCAATTGCATAGTTTCAAAGTTCTAAGCACACAAAGACGGGTAGCGACTTTGTTTTATTTAGTAGTGAAGGTAAAAAGCGAGCAAGCGGCTGAATTCGCCAAAATAGCGAAGCCACCATTGCCCATATCTGGATTTCCAAATGGGTCTATATTTAATCAACAAAGGACGAGACGCATGGAAATATTTCTCTTAACTATGCGTCCCATTTGCAAATTCTATTTCCCTTGTCATCCTTTCCTTGTAAAGGAAGAAAGGAAAAGTCTAAATATGGTTTAATATTTGAGAAATAGCTTCATAAAAAATTTAATATTCTAGATGCCTTAACCCTTAATTCGACGGATTTTTTTGTGGCCAAAGTGTTACCAGCACACAAATCAAAATCTTGCGTATTTCTAAACTTGTTCAGTGTATTTTTTTAATTACATAGTTGTTCGTCACACTGGACACTATCGAATTATGGACGTGACATATAGGGTTGCCATATTTCATATAGGATTGCCATTTTTCATATAGGGTTGCCATATTTCATATAGGATTGCCATTTTTCATATAGGGTTGCCATATTTCACATAGGGTTGCCATATTTTTAACACTATTGCAGAATTATATGAACGGACTAAAACTCTTATTTCATACGTAATTAGATTATTTGACATTAACTGACGCCACTTCGTTCGCCAATCCGCAAACATTGGTGCCAATAGCCAAATTCAAATAGCCAGCATTGCCAAACTCTTGGCCCCAAGAGTTTTTGACAATATAATGCGGGACATCCGCGGATAAATCGTAACCTATTAATTGGACAGCGTGGTTTAGATCACGAGGCTCGCCGCTGAAAAAAGTAAAATCTACAGTTAAAAGACTAATATATATCCTACTTAGTATTTAAGTTTTATATGATAAGGTTGCAGAGCACCCGGCACTTGAATTCGCCGAAAAAGCGACGCGAATGTCTACAGACATCAGCAATTGCACATGCGTTGCCTACCCTTAATCTATGCCATTAAGACAGGCGTGAAGTGGAAGCAATTCCGCGTACATTCTGATGAGTGAGCCGGAGGTCTGGTTTTAGTCCCTTTCCCTTCCCACCCTTTTCTTAAGAGGAAAGGATAGGAAGGAAAAGTGGATTTGACGGTGGAGGACACGCGTAGGAAGGGAAAATATCCTCTTTATATGCGTCTCCTCCATCAATTAAGGGTAGGCAGCGCATCTGCAATTGCGGACGTTTATGGGCAGCGGTCGCTTTCCATTTCAGTGGATTCTGGTGGCCGCTTGCCCGTTTGCCATCTTACTATTATTATAAATGCGATAGTTTAGATGGATGTTTGTTAGAGTTTGTAGCCTAAACTGCTGAACGGATCTCGATAAAATTTGGTATAGATGTAGATGATAGTCTGGAAGAACACATAGGCTACTCACTTTTTTTTTTAATTCCACAGAGGAGTCACTAGTAATATAATATAAAAAAAGTAACACTGGTATACCTGCAATGATACTGTATAACTCCTCCTAGATAGTTCTGCCAGGTGAGCGCGTTGACAGCCACAGTCACCGGGCCGTGCGTCGCTATCATATCTAGCATCTTATCCTCCGTGTCCACAAAACTGGAATTTATAACACCCTTTAACCTCTATACCATAGACACGCTTATTGTAGACTAGCTGTTGCTCACGACTTCGCCCGCGTGAAATTAAAAAATATAGCCTATATTACTCACGGATAAATTACCTTTCTAACTGTGAAAGAATTTTTAAAATAGTTCCAGTAGTTTTTGAGTTATTTCAATACATATAAAAATACAAATCTTTATAATATTAGTATAGATTTAATATGAAAAAACACTAAGGAATTCGCCAGGAGGTATGTAGCAGTAGAGTCTAAATTAGTGGTAACTAACAGCCTTACAAATAAACGGAGTATAAATTTAAACTTAGATATAAACTGAGTATAAACAAAATTTTTACTAATATTTGCTTATACTCTATTTATTGCTAAGTTTAACTTTATACCGCGTTTTTTTGTAAGGCGCAACACTAGATTATCGGTATAGACGTCCGTCCCTATCTGACAGCTGTCAATGTCATTCAGACTGGGATAGCGCGCCATCTTGGCGAAATGAGTGGCTCTGAGTATTTAAGTTAAAAACGTTGTAACTAGTACAATTATATTAATTGTTAAAAGTATTTTAGCTATTAAATGACTTGGTACTCGACAAATAAATCAAACTTACTCGTTACAAGTGAAGCTATCCACTCGCACACCAGTCGCAGTGGAATTAGCCTTACACATGCCATCGCGCAATTTCAGCGGGTACTCCTTGTCGGCCAGCACTGGCGTGTCCGTCATCATCAGCCAGTCCAGTAACAGGCAGATATCACCACCCTCGCACCCGCTGTTACCCAATCCAGCGCAATCTATCGCTTCCTGAAAACATAAGGTACCCTATTTAGTGCTACTAACGCCCTGTGATTTTTGCCAGCTTTGGAGAGGTTAAGAAACTTGTAAGATTGTGTGATTCATAGCCCTGGGCGATGACCCGCCCTTTTTTATATCGAAGGGGAATGCCTTACGCATACTCCGTGCCTCGGGGCAGGCACGAGAGTTATGTGGGACTCTCCCCATAATGGGGCATACCCACTAAACCCCTCCGTTCCCTCCTGGCCATTATGTGGGGCGCCACGGGATCGGTGACCCAACCGTGCCCTATCCTAACCGAAATCTTTGATTAATTGACCTGACGCCATTTACTTCATCAAAGAATACTTGTCTGAAATAATTGCTTAGATGCTTTATCTCGTGTTTGAGGAATCCACATTTTTCTTAGTTCATGGGACAAATATTAGACGTTCGCTTATAACTAATGCAAATTAAATTCAAATATTTAAAGACAGATTAATTCAGAAATATATTCTTGTTGTATTTACAATATAAAGTAATATAAATGTATTCACGTGTTTTTCAAAAATCAACAACTGACCTACATTAAATCGAGTTTTCATTTATCAAAACGAGAAATAAGAGATTTCACTTTTTGCTACACTTAATTTAATATTGAATTACGATTTAATAAAAAAAAGTATAGTTTAAATAACAAACATTTACAGTAAGGGACTCTTTTAGTGACAAATCAACTCAAAGATAGATGTTAAAAATAAATATCTTGAGAGTGTTTCAATCCAATACTTTATTTAAATTTAAACACTTACTAATGCATAAATGAATATTAGTTTCTTTTTATTCCACAATATTGCGAGGGCTTTTCTACTTCTGGCAATATATTAATGGCTTAGTATTAATTTTATGTAAATTAAAAAAAATGTTTTTTATTATATGGAAAATAGTGAATTGAATACAATACAACTACATATACCAGAACTAAGCATATTTTAGTTGTCAAAGACAAGATAATTAGTTATGTAAAATTTTAAACAACTTTAGTTCAATGGCACGCAATAAGGTACTTAAAATGTAAACAAGCGCAGAAAAACATTGACTTCGAAGGTGCCAGTTTCAAAAAAGCAACCAAAACTGCACAAAATCTTAAAACCGGTCTACGAATGCACTACACCTGCTATTCAAAACTCGTTACTGTTAATACCCATTTTCACTTGGGCATTAATCGCGCGACGCGTGCTTTCTGAGTAAACATTGTCGCGACCAGGCTTTGGGTAACTCAACAATAATTGACGGTCTAAGAAAAACTCACGTTTCACAAAAAACGTAAACTGGTTCATAGATCAGATCAATTTATACCTGCATGAAGGTATAATATGCCTAAGTTGTCACCGGGCTCACGGCTCGTCAGTTTCCATAGATATAGTCAATGCGTTGAGCCATGAACTGCTACTTTATTGTTGAGCCGAAGCTCAACGGTAAAGGGCTATGTGAACCGATCTATGAAACCGGATCAGAGCAGTCACATGGATCTACGCGACATTCGTAAGAGACGCACTACACTAAGACGGTTAAAGGATAAGTGGAAATTGGGTCTTAAAAGGTCTTTACCAAAATGTGATACCTAAACCGAGACCAAAAAGGTAGCCACAAAAATCAACGGTTGGTCACATTATAAAATCCCGTAAGAGTAAATTAGTACAAATGAATTTAGAATCCTCAAGTTGTCTTAAATCAGTGTGTGTTGCAAAAATGCAAAAACCAACTAAGTTTTATATTTTTTATTTCTTGTCCGACTTCCCAAAAGGAGGAACTCAATTTTAATAGTGGTAGAGCCCGCTTTAACATCTTCGCACGAATGGGTCGGCTCGCCCGGTGAAATACCACGACCACACAGAAGACAGACGTAAAGTGGGAGCAATTCCGCGTTTCGTCTGATAAGTGTGGTGCCAGAGGCCCAACTTTAGTCCCTTTTCCTTACCACCCTTTTTCTTATAAGAAAAGGATGGGGAGGGAATGTGGAATTGACGGTAGAGGAGACATATAGGAAGGGGAAATATCCTATTTATGTGCGTCTCCTCCTCCGTCTATTAAAGGTAGGCAACGCATCCGCTATTGCGAATGTCTATGGGCAGCGGTCGCTTCGCCATTTCGGCGGATTCAGGTGGCCGCTTGCTCGTCTGCCACATTATATTATACAAAAAAAAATCGTCTGTATATATTGTTTTTGCTTTTTTTAATAATACATTGTCAGAACAAAATGCTCATAAAATTATGTCCGATGAAGTTTTTGTCAAAACCCGTTTGATTGCCTTTTGTTTTTGCATAAAGTGCAATCAATTTAACTTCTAAAGTTCAAACAAATTATTGATTAATATTAGATATGATTTTTTTTATTCTTAAGTCACAAATGTAATAAATTATTTCAACTATCGAATAGTGCATTTGCATTATTGATTTTACGTACATGTTTTTTTATTATTATATTTGTACTAGCTATCACCCGCGACTTCGTCCTCGCGGAATTGAAAAAAAAACAAATGTAAGTAGCCTATGTGTTCTTCCAGACTATCCCCTACATCTATGCCAAATTTCATCGAAATCCGTTCAGCAGTTTAGGCTACAAACTCTAACAAACATCCATCCATCTAAATTTTCGCATTTATAATATTAGTATGATTTGCCCGACTGGCAGGGTAAGTTTTTAGCGGGTAAATACCAGTCACATTATAACCACTTTATCCTAAAATACTTCACCGATATTTAAATTTGTGGTACACAAACGTTTCCAAAGGAATGCAATCAATGTTCACATCATACTAATATTATAAATGTGAAAGTTTAGATGGATGGGTGGATGGATGGATGGATAGATGTTTGTTAGAGTTTGTAGCCTAAACTTCTGAACGGATCTCAATGAAATTTGGCATAGATATAGAGGATAGTCTGGAAGAACACATAGGCCACTTGGTTATGTTTTTTGATACCACGCGGACGGAGTCGCGGGCGAAAGCTAGTTAATAAAGTAAAGTTCACTTAACAAGTGGATTTGGCTCTTATTTTAATTGTTGTAATGTATATTTGCCTTTTCGGCTAAGATTGCTGACCACTGGTCAAATCTATTCTAATTTAGAGTAGCTTAGAATCGCTTAGTATGAGGATTTATTACTTAATCTATTTATCTCGCTAAACGGAGACTTGGCACAAATTAATAGAAGATATAACTTGTAGGGAGTCAAAAAGGTGCATGCGGTAAGACCGTATGCCCTCCCGCGATTCAGCCCGTATGAATTAAGGGAGGGACCATGGGTGGTGGGTAGGGACTTATCTCACTGAATGAATTTTAGGGCGTATCCCACCAAATTATAAATTGTCTGATAACAATCCAACGTATAAGACATGTGATGGAAATATCAGATTTTGTTACCTTATCTGACAGTGACGTCATTTTTAAGCTATCTGACCCTCAGCAGGTGGTGGGACAGGCCCTAAATCGCATTATCACTTACCTGTACACTAAGAGACTGCAGTTTCCCGGTCGTCATGGCCGCCATTGACTCCATAACACCCACCGTACTGAACGCCCAACACGCACCACACAGACCTTGATCCCTTACAGGACCAACCACTCCTTTGTCCCTCCTAAAAAAATTACACGGAACTCAGGGCGTGAAAAAGCTTTCAATAATGGATGTAAAGATAGACTTTCATTGGTCATACAGTCCAACATTTCGAGTACTAAAACTATCAGTTTGTGTAAGACAAGGTGTTGCTTGCGACTTCGTAAGCGTGAAATTTTAAAAAAAGTAATAATCTAGCCTATGTTACATAGTGATGACATAACTTTTTAATTGTGCAACAAGTTTTGAAAGCGGTCAGTGGTTTTTGAGTTATTTCAATGCGAACATAATCCAAAAAAAAGACATTTTCATAATCAGTCCACCAGGGCTGGAGATATGCTGTAACACATATAAGAATACTAGCTTTCGCCCGCGACTCCGTCCGCTCGGAATTAAAAAAAAAAAACAAAAGTAAGTAGCCTATGTGTTCTTCCAGACTATACTCTACATCTATACCAAATTTCATCGAAATCCGTTCAGCCGTTTAGGCTACAAACGCTAACAAACATCCATCCATCCATCCATCTAAACTTTCGCATTTATAATATTAGTATGAAGTATAATATGATAAATACATATACAGACGAATCCTCCTTATTTTGGGAAGTCGATCAAAAATACAAACCCTTTATCTTTATAATATTAGTATAGATATAGATCAACGGCGGATCCAGGGGGGGGATCATACACCCCCCCCGACCGTGAGCTGGTTGGTTAAGAGCTTGACAAAATATATTTACATATTTTGTCTAGCTCTTCAATTGACCACGACTATGTGACCCCACCCCCTGGCGCCCAAGCTGAACCCGCCCTTTACCTATATCAAGGGCTGGTCCAGCTCTATCTATATAGAGCGTCAGTCAGTCGGTTTAGTTAATATCTTTGTTCTATATTATGAAGAATTCTTCGTAGAGATTTACAAGCTTAAGGTTCTTAAAGATTATGACAAGTTATTTCGGTCACACGGTCAATCGGACGATATAACTTCAAGTTATTGGATTGCAACTTATAATTTGTGGTATGCGAGCTTGCCCTAGGTGTGTAAGAAATTCCATTCTCAAAGTTAATCCTTGCTTAAACTTAATTTGCCTTTGGTATGCCTTTAGTCCAAACATGTTTGTAATTATGGAAATTCATCTATAAATTAGCATTAATTTTTTTTGTTACCATGCCTTTTTCGTTTAGGTTTTTTTTTGTATCTTATAGAAAACCTACAAACAAATGTGTGAAAAGCCTCAAAACAATACAGACTATAGTTTGTCTAAATAAGATAGAATAGTTTGACAATTCAATTTAGTAGGGATGGGTTGTGTACAATCAGGCAAGAATCTTTTCGATTTTTCATTCGGATTCGGAATTCATAAAAGTGATAAAAACTACAAGCCTTCATTGTCATTTAAGCATTTTTGTTTTTATATTAGCAATTGAAAATTTTACGTAAATGTAAACAATACATTTTTTTTTGTTACCATGCCTTTTTCGTTTAGGTTTTTTTTTGTATCTTATAGAAAACCTACAAACAAATGTGTGAAAAGCCTCAAAACAATACAGACTATAGTTTGTCTAAATAAGATAGAATAGTTTGACAATTCAATTTAGTAGGGATGGGTTGTGTACAATCAGGCAAGAATCTTTTCGATTTTTCATTCGGATTCGGAATTCACAAAAGTGATAAAAACTACAAGCCAATAGCAAAGAAAAAAATCTTGCTTAGATTACCATGGTAAGGGTACCTAATCATGGGAAAGGCCTTAATTATCATTTAAGCATTTATATTTTTATATTGGCAATTGAAAATTTTACGAAAAGTAAACAATATTTTTTTTTTGCAGTGTCATGCAAAGCCGCACGGGAACAGCTAGTTTATTAGCTACTAGCTGTTCCCTTGCGGCTTCATCCGCATGAAACTATAAAAAAATTATTTTATTGTTTACATTTGTCAAATTCTCAATTGCAAATGTCAAAATGATGACATGACATGACAAACCTTAGCAATCTTGCTTTCTTGATGTTGGCAGAAACTTATGGTCTCTTTCCCACATTAGGGTTTTTATCCAAAATATTTACCCCTAAGTTTAATGGGGAGAAAATATATAGCTTAAAGCGTGACGTAAGTGTAGGGCTTTTTATTAAAAAAAGAATTGTTCAAAAATATGCTGTAATTGCTGAAATCTTAGGCAACAAAGAAGTGTGTGTTTACGCTTTATTATAATAGTATAGATATAGATATAGATAATAAAATAATATATAGTATAGAAGTATAGATATAGATATAGATAATAAAATAATATATAGTATAGAAGTACTAGCTTTCGCCCGCGACTCCGTCCGCGTAGTATTTAAAAAAAACAAAAGTGAGTAGCCTATGTGTTCTTCCTGACTATCCTATACGTCTATGCCAAATTTCATCGATATTCGTTCAGCCGTTTACGCTACAAACTCTAACAAACATCCATCCATCTAAACTTTCGCATTTATAATATTAGTAAGATAGATTAGCTCGGATATTCGTTGATACTTTTTATAACCGAATATCCGAGTTTATTTTGTAAAGACAAACGCTTAAATATATAATTTCAATTTAGAACCTACGACCAAAACTGGTTTATGTACCTTAATTGCCTTATGTAATATGTTGAAAACTGGTCATTCACTTAATAAGTTAAGTGCATTGCATAAAAATGCATTATTGTAAACAACTGTGCAATAAAATTAATATACTAATGATAAAGAATTGAAACGTTATAAAAATCGCATTTCATGCTTGTTATAAACGAGCTGTCGCCCGCAAACTTCGTTAACGCGGATTTTTTTAAAAAGTCATTTATCACATTCCCCCATGCATCTACCTTCTACCAGCTATCTTTCAAAGTCCCATCAAAATCTGACCACCGGTTCCGCCATTTAGACACCGCGGTATTTAAAAAAAAGAAGCCTATATTATGCCCGTCTTTGTCAGCTACCCTTCAGTGAAAGTCCGATCTAAATCGGCCCAGCCGATTCGGAGATCACCCGGAACAAACACGGCTTGCGGACAGACAGACAGACAAAAAAAAATTAAAAGCGATTTTCGTTTTCAGAAACGCAAATACATCATCTTCCCGAAATCTGGCTTTTTTCTTTTAATATTACAAACAGACACTCCAATTTTATTACATGTATAGATAGATAGAAGATTTAGATGCAAAATTGGATGGATGTTTATTACTATGTATCTCCAAAACACCTACACGGATTTGGATAGATATCACGGATTCTTTTGAGAAGTCGGTTAAAAAGAAAATTATTTTTCTTGTTCTGTTAAGCCATACAACGAATTTTAATACAGTTACTCGTATAATATAACAGAAGACAAATCATACGTCTATCCTATGCCATCGGGCGAAGCCTGAGCGGGTCGCTAGTGTAATATCACACAGTACACAGTGCGTTTTCACTGCGGAAGCATTGATACAAAAACAAATAACAGTTAATTTTTCAACATATTAAATGCAAGTCTTTATTACTAATGATAAACTCCGTAAATGGATGAATTGATGAAGTCAGAAAGCGATATTGAAGAAACAGTGGCTTTTTATTATGAAAGAATAAAAACATTTACTTTATGCACTAATAAAGTAAAACGAATGTATCCTTTCATTGCATGTCTTTGGATATTGTATTATAATTTCTTAAGAAAAATGTATTTTCGATATGAAATTGCAAAAAAATCACTTAAAAATTTCTTATATTGTACTAACTTTTGCTTGAGACTTCGTCAGAGCGGAATTAAAAATAAATCTTACTAATATTATAAATGTGAAAGTTTAGATGGATGTTTGTTAGAGTTTGTAGCCTAAATGGCAGAACGGATTTCTATGAAATTTGGCATTGATGTAGAGGGTAGTCTGGAAGAACACATAGGCACTCTTTTGTTTTTTTTTTTTAATTCCACGCGGACGGAGTCGCGGGCGAAAGCTAGTCTAGTATAAAATATAGCCTATATCACTCAAAGATAGTTTTGTAATGGTAAAAGAATGTAATAGATCCAGTAGTTTTTAATTTTATTCGTAACTTACAAAATAAATAAATAAATACAAAATCATATCTCTTTATAATATTACAAACTAGCTATCGCTTGAGTCCGTTCGCGTGGGATTTAAAAAAAACGAAAATAAACAGCCTATGTGTACTTCCAGACTATCGTCTATATCTATGCCAAATATTATCCTGATACTTTCCGCCATTCAATCTACAAACTCTAACAAACATCGATCCATCTAAACTTTCTCATTTATAGTATTACTAAGAAGTAAAATGGATGAGTATGGTTGCTTGAATTAAAAAAATTGCCATGTGCAAAAAATAAAAATGGCATATAAAGCTACATGCTTTAATTATTAAGATAAGTGTGGTTCAATGTCGTTTTATCAATTTTCTTGACCAATTAGGTAAATATGAAAAGATAAAAATGACAAAAAACAACATGCAACTTTTGCAACATAATGTAATTTTTATCAGACTTGAAAAATGAAGTTCTCAAATTGCTTTTTTTTTTTTATTTGATGTTTGGACAAATGGATGAACAGACTATGCTTTTTAATGCATTGGTTTTAAGTGAAAAAAAATCCCAGACTTGATATTATGATTTATGTTCCTCATAAATTATTACTAAAAAAAAAAGCATTGTGTTTGTGAAAATGCAGCAAATTGTATGTGTATTTGCATAAATAAAAATTAGATAACTATAGCTCTTAAAGTACATTAAGATATTTATATAACAAATTATATTAGAGGAAGTTTGAGAGTAGCCCCAGTGGTTGAGAAAATAAGGAGTAAAAGGTTAGAGTGGTATGGGCATGTTATGAGAAGGGATGAATCGCATGTAACAAGACGGACGTTAGTTATGAATGTGGAGGGGTACATCAGTAGAGGTAGACCTAGAAAGAGATGGATGGATTGTGTGAAAGGTGACATGATCAAGAAGGGAGTGATGACTGAGATGACGTATGATAGAGTGCTTTGGAGGACGAAAACCTGGTGCGCCGACCCTACGGGAGTAGGATAAGGCAGGGGAGATGATGATGAAATTATTTGTATTTTTTGAAATCTGAAGATTTAACTAAATAAATCTAAGTAAATCTAAATGAAAAATTAACTAACAATTCGAAACTATTGGAGCAAACTCATTGTTTATTAGCCCTTAATAACTTTTAGAAAATTCTTTGTAACTCAAGGTTCAAAAAATGTTAAGAAAAATTATGCTTTGATTTTTTATTTTTTTTACAAAAAAAAGTTTAAACATATAGTTTCAAGTTGAAGCTCCTTGTCTAACCCCTATAAAAAAATACAATGAAAACTTTTATTAGGACATTAAAACTTGTATTATATTGTATACTTGTAATGTATTGTGTAAAACTTGGCATTGACTACTTTCCGATCCATTGAGTGCCCTTCTTCAGGGTGAATGATTACTTTACTTAGTATCATAGTTACACCTTGCCCTTGCAATCAATACTAATATTATAAATAGGTAACATTTGTAAAATTGTATGTACCACTAACACAAAAACTTCTGGGCCAATTCCAAAAATTCTTTCACCATTAGAAAGCTTCATAATCAACAAGTAACATAGGCTATGTTTTAAACCACACAGACACTCATAAGCTGTTAGTTGAGATACTTCCTATCCATATCTATACTAATATTATAAAGAGGAAAGATTTGTATTTTTGTATGTATTTGATTCACGCAAAAACTACTGGGCCGATTTTAAAAATTTTTTCACCGTCAGAAAGGTAATTTATCTGTGAGTAACATAGGCTATATTTAATTATTACTATTATAATATTTAGAAACTATTCATAAACAGCATGTTTACTGGACTCCGGCGTTAAAAATTCAATAAACTCCATGCGGATGAAGTTGGGGGCAACAGCTAGTAGACTATAACTTACCAATCCACTTTTAATGGCAAAGTAGCTCGTTTCTTTCTGATAATAATATAAATATTGTTATGAGGTGAATTTCCAGACGAATTATCACTCTCTGCGTCATCTATATCAAATACGTTGCTTGTTTTATTCTTCTTTTTATTGTAGGTCTTGTTTTGTCTATCTTTCCTTTTATGTGGCTTCTCATCAGATAAATGGACATCTCGATATTCAGCTTTAGACATATCTGATAACTTAGTCAGACCATATCTAGCTTTGTGCTGTTCTGGACCTCTAGACTCTGAATTTAATAGTTCTATTTCACGAACTGACGCCTTAAAAAGTTTTTAAAACTTTAGTTTATATTGTGCAATATCATTAAGAACTTAATGTATAATTAATAACATTTTAATATCTTACCACAAAATATTTAAACCTCGCTTCGTATTCCTCTGGATTGTCTTTATAAGTTTTATTAAACTTTTGAATATAATTATCGAACATGGGTTTTAATTTTTCATTCTCATCACCACTAAATGTTAAAGGTATCGCAATAAATAGTAAGCAAAATAATGCTATTCCCAAGATCCAATTCCACCATTTTTTCATTTTGATAATAAGTTGAATAAATATTAAAATACTTTAAATCAAAATACGTCTGTTCAAGGCACATGAAAGAAACAATGTGTTTTGACAAATGACAATTAACGTCGTTCATTCACAACTGTCAAAGTCAAATTAAATCTTGATCAAAGATTAAGCTACGAACAGACTCAGAGTAAATATTAGAGTATTGTTTTCAAAAAGTATTTTTTTCCTTTCAAATCAATGTTTTACAATTATTTCATGTTATTTTGTCTTGTTTTCAAGTTAGCACACCAGATTTACGTCCTCCACACCAAACCATCTTCCGTCATTCACCCCTTATTACGCCATCATCCAATCTTTATTGCAATTTATTTATTAATAGCAGCGAAATCACTATTATCCTGCTTTATTCAATTTTAATGTTAAAATAACATTAGGGAGTTAAGCAGTTAATAAGGATGCAACTACCTAACAAAAAAATAATTACAAAATACATCTTTATATTACTAAAATATTATTTTACATGGCCCATATATACAATATGTAAAGTAATTAATCAACAACGCATTTTCAGGATCATTTAACAGTTTTCATAACATCGAATGTAATAAAACTCCATCTGTGCTCTATGGTTGCACCAACTCCGGATGTCTTGCTTTGGAACACATCAGTGTACTTCTGTAGAATTTGGAGCACAGTCGCCTGGGTGACATTGGGTGTCATAGACTTAACGTATGACACGAGATAATCGAGGGTGGCACCTAATGGATGGACCATAAGAAACGCTGTAAGAATGCTGATGAGCTTCGCATCTGTAGGTGAAGGTGAAGAGGTGATGACTTTATCATCTATTGTGGGAGGAGGTGCTTTTATTACTTCTGGGATATCTGGTCTGAAATTCGGTAGTGGCGGGAACACCTGAAATTAAAAAAATGTTAGAGTTCATAGAGTATTAGTGACCATAGATTCTATTTTATTTTTTCAGCAAATGGACTTGCAAAGGTTTTATTTTTATTTATAAAAAAGCTGAGATTTACTATGGAAATACCTTTTGATTTTGCATCGCTTGTTGGGCGATGAAATGCGCTTTGAATTTTTCAAATTTTCTCTCCGCTTCATCTTTGGCCAAGAATGCTTCGTTTTTGTAGCCTTCTAATTCATATGTCAGATTTTCATTCACCATCTGCCAAAAAAATTATAATCTTATTTTAATATTATAATACGAAAGTTTAGATGGATGGATGGATGTTTATTATATGTTTACTATATATCTCCATTACAGCTCCACGGATCTTGCTGAAATTTGGTATAGGTAGAGAATAGAACACATAGGCTTCGATTTAATTTTTTTTTTTAATATCGCCCGGAAGAAGACGCCTACCACAGCCAGTAGTAGTATAATTAAGCAAAAATACAGTTTTGATAATATAATTAACTTTTTCTCACCTTCAATTCATTGAATTTTTCCTGAGAAACCATATTTTTGTTTGAGCCAGCTCTGTCTCCATCGTCATCCTCGAAAACAGTTTTAAACTCCTCTTTGATATTTTCTACTTCCTGGAAGAGTTCAAACATAGATTATTAAAAACATAACTAACTAAAAAAAAATTAAGTTAAAGATGCAGTTTTATGCTCAAGCTTTCGTCAGACTTTATAGAGAAAAAAAGAAATTATTTTAATGATGTCTTGGCTGAAAATATAAGTTATGAAAGCGAGCACGAAAATTTGCAACAAAATATTCGTAACGTCATCGGAAATTTTTTTGACATTTGTACTTGAAAAATCTTATACAAATTTTGTCTACAAAATTAAGTTAATTTTCGTGCGCCCTGTTCTTTTGTTTTAACCTGCCGACCCTTTTACATACCTCAGTCATTTTGAGCCACATTTCGACATTGCGTCGCTGTTGTTTAGTAAAATGGTCTGATACTCTTTGGTGTTTGGCCGCTGTCAGAATTTTAGCAACCTGCTCGACTGGAAAAAATATACTAAATATAATCAAGTTTAACTATCTAGTTTAGTGTTAAGAAATGGGTGCAACACTAGATCATTGCCATATACATCCCATCCTTATGACATCTGTCAATGTCAATCAGAAGGCAAGGGCAAGCTGTTCCCGTGCGGCTTCATCCGCAAGAAATTATAAAAACAAAGGCTTTTGTCATTGGATAACTACCGTTACCATGGCAACCTCGCTTCCTTAATGTTGTCGGCTTGTAGTTTTTGTCCCTTTCCCGCTTAACGTTTTTTTTTACAAAATATTTGGTCCCAAAAATAGCGTGAAAATATATAGCCTAAAGAGAGTAAGTGTAGAGCTATTCATTAAAAACTAGCTGTTGCCCGCGACTTCGTTCACTTAATATTAAGATAAAAAAAATTAAATGCGTTTTTCGTTATTAGCAACGTAAATAAATCAACTTCCCGAAATCTGGAATTTTTCTTTTGATATTACAAACAGACACTGCAATTTTATTATATGTAGATAGAAGAATAATTCAAAAATGTACAGTGATTGCTGACATAAACATAACTAAGTAGTATGTGTTTACGCTTTATTATAATAGTATAGAATATTCTGGCGGGAATCGGTAGACAACCGAAGTATTATTACTTCGTCGATTATATTTATTTTTTTTTATAATATAAGGTGGCAAACGAGCAAGCGGCCACCTGAATCCACCGAAATGGAAAGCGACCGCTGCCCATAGACATCCGCAATTGCAGATGCGTTGCCTACCCTTTATTGACGGAGGCGGAGAAGCACCTAAAGAGGATATTTCCCCTTCCTATGCGTCTCCTCCACCGTCAAATCCACTTTTCCTTCCTATCCCTTCCTTTTAAGAAAATTAGGCCTCCGGCACCACACTCATCAGACGAAACGCGGAATTGCCTCCACTTCACGCCAGTCTTCTGTGTGGTCGTGGTATTACACCGGACGAGCCGACCCATTCGTGCGAATATGTTAAAGCAGGCTCTACCACTGTTATATTACTGTCCAAAACTAGCTGTTAGATTAAAAAAAACTTACATTGCATCACAACACGTGCAAATCTATCCTTCAAAGAAGTCTTTAAATTCTGTAACTCCTCATCAAGTTGCATTTTTTCATTAAACAACCTCCTAAGTTGGTTATTGCTCGCTTGTATCAAAGAATAGAAGTTATTAGCATTCCTCTTGTTGCATTCTCCGCGTTCCAACCACACAGCTAAAGTCTAAAAATAAAAACTAGGACTTTGTTAATATCATACTAATATAATATTTTTAGGTATTTCGATACAAATGATTTAAAAAAAATATAAGGACGATCGGCCATATCAACAATACTTGTTAATTACTTTTAAAACTAACACAAAGTCAACTACATATGTAAAGATATCGAACGTTCCATAGTGACGACTAGAAATGTACTCAGCTATCGAGCTTCTGAGCGACTCCTTGCAAGTGTTTTATAAAACTACCCCCCATTTTTCCTTCAGTTTCCTACTATTTCCTAACAATATTATAAATGCGAAAGTTTAGATGGATGGATGGATGTTTCTTAGAGTTTGAAGCCTAAACGGTTGAACGGATTTCAATGAAATTTGGCATATATGTAGAGGATAGTCTGGAAGAACACATAGGCTATTCACTTTTGTTTTTTTCCATTCCACGCGGACGGAGTCGCGGACGAAAGCTAGTTATTCATATTATTACAGATTATAAATACTTAAAAGTAGCTATGACCTAATTAAAAAATAGAATTTAACAACAATTGGTATCTTATTTAATAGATGGCAACCCTTGATTCACACAAATATATTAAAGACTCGATTTGGTTTATTGGAGTTATTAGGATTAGAGTTCATGCAACCAGATTGAGGCGGAGAGCAAAACAAATATTTATAGCAAATAAGAGCTTTTTTAGAAACTGGCTGTTGCTCGCGATCTCTCTCACCGAAAACTTAAAAAAAGTGGTAAAATTTATTACTCAGTGATAACATAGCTTTTTAAGGGTGCAAATTTTTTAAAAATCGGTCCAGTAGTCTGAGTTATTTCAATACATACAAAAATACAAATCTTTCCTCTTTACTTTTCATCTTTATCAAGAACGAAAAAAGACATGTAAAGTAAAATTAAACTTTGTTTCAATGCCGTAAAGCTCAATTTTATTTGCGATAAAAATCTGCTCTGTTCTCAACCTCGATATGTGTGAATGGACCCTTATAACACTTACCGGGGCAGAAGTGGCAAAATCTTCCTCACTTTTAATCTTTTCCGCAATGGCTGTGAGTGCAGTCGTTGTAAACTGCTCCACTCGAACCGGTGTTTGTTCACGATCTTCTCCTTTCTCATATTCAGCTTCATCTTCTCTATTCTAAGTAAAAAAATAATCAAATACATTTATTAATACTACCTTTCGACCGCGACTCCGTTCGCGTGGCATTAAAATAAAACAAGTAGCCTGTATGTTCTTCCAGATCTCTACATCTAGGCCAAATTTCATTGAAATCTGTCAGCTGTTTAGGCTACAAACTCTAACAAACATCCATCCATCCATCTATCGATCTAAACTTTCACATTTATAATATTAGTATGAAGTATGATATGGTAATTATTACCAGCTCACTATACGTCCCCACAAAGGATCTCGAAACCCTGAGTTAGGGGTGACTAGGCCATAGTCAACCACACTGGCTCACTGCAGGTTGACTTCACACATATCTTTGAATTTCTTATATACATGCAGTTTACATGGTTTCCTTCATCAGAAGACTGTTGGGTAAATTATGTACATATGAAATTCGAAAATCAAAAATTTTGATACATGGGATTCGAACCCCGGACCTGTAGACTACAAGTCAAGTGCCTAAACCCTTGAGGTATCTACACTCTTAATTTAATTTTCCGCTTTATAACATTAATAATTTACCATTGCATAATCAATAAAAAGTGTAGTAGCTTCATTGTCCGCTTGTTCATGAAATTTGAACCTATATCCCGTTAAGAATAATGCTTGTTCCATTAATTCTGATGACGAGAAACGCACATGTACGATGCCTTGTCGCGGCGATTTGACGTGAATATCACCGAATTGCTTGAATACTTCCATCACTATATTACTTTTAACATTTGGTAGACCGCCTACAACTATAGTACGACATCCTTTAGGGCGTTCTCGTCTCTGTGGCAATGATGTACCGGGAATCGGTGGCAATAGTACTCCCGAAGGGAAGATTATCTGGTTGTGCATTGGTATTGCTTGGTTCATACATGTTTCATCCACCATTCTTATTATATTTAAGCCGGGCATCATGTGCATTTGTTGTTGTGGCATCATATTATTGTATGCCATCATTGTACCTGTAACAGAAACGGAAATAGAAACTAACTAGTAGCTTTTGCCCATGGAATTAAAAAACAAACATAAGTAGTCTATGGCAATTTCCAGAGTTTGCTCTACACCTATGCCAATTGAGATACATTAAGCATTTCCAGCAGCACTCTAACAAAGATCTATCTATCCATCTAAATGAAGCTGATAGAAAGATGCATGTGGGAATGTAACTTCTTCTTCGTCGCTTGAGTCTTTACAGACTCGTCGTGGTTATCATGTATCAGTGACCCGCTTCACAAGCCAACGCCACTCCTCCCTATACACTGCTTTTTTCGCACATTGATGTAAGGGTATTCCATAGCCGTTCTAATCTGGTCAGTCCATCTCATAGGCGAATGAAATGGAATGGAATGTAATAGACAACTACCAATTTTTTTATATTCTGCATAAACTTAATTCCAACTGATTCAATTAGACTAGACACAACTTAAATTAGCTACTATAACTATAACATTAAGACATTTTTTGCTTTAGGAATTCTACGTTTTACTCACCTGGTATCATCATATTTCCCATTGTCATTCCAGGCATAGCCGGCCTTGAATTAGATCTCTCTCTATCATTGTCCCATTTAGAATGTCTTCTCCTATCATCTTTATCACTCCTATCACGTCGTTCATTACGATCACGGGATCTTGATCGATGTCTTCGGTCTGTAAGAATAAGTGTAGTATTATATTATGAATGGAACAAATGTTAACACAGTTAAGATGCGGTGACTGTCCAGTACGCCTGCAGTGCTCTTTTATGTCCGGCGCCCTGGGCGGTTTCCCCACCTCGCCTTAATGCCGCGCGGGTACTGACCTCTGTTGCGATCTCGTCTATCTCTTTTGTCTCTACTTTCTTGATCATGTTCTCGTGACTGGCGCTTTGGATTTTGTGTGCTACTTTCCGCTTCCACGCATTGGACTTCTGTTTGGGTAACTGGTATATCAGACGTCTCCACTTGGTTAGCAGGAAGTACTGGACCGATTAAAGGTGGCTTCATAGTAGAATTCATTGTATTATCTTGTACCATAAAATTATGAGGAATCATTACAGGTGGTAACATCGAATTCATTTGCATTGCGTTATGTATCGCATATTGCTCATCCCAATTGTTCATTCTTGTTCTGTAACGGAATAATCGAATTATTGATGATTGTTGTGTTGATGTACTATTAAAATTATTTACATCTACAGTCGTAAGTTGGCCTCGGCAAATGTTTATACACTTTTGGTAATGCCACTTAAGACTTCGGAGCTATAATTATAAATTCTGATTTTTATAAATACTACATACTTATAAATTGCGAACCTACAGGCAATATTTTTGTAGTAAGAAATTGGTAAGAAATGTTTACATCAATTTATTTCATAGACCTACAAGGATCATGTACCTTTTTGACATTGACAGGAAGACGCCTGTCAGTCTTTAGAGTTACCCGTGAGCAAAGAAATCCCTACTTCTTTCGAAATTCCTGCATGTAGAAAACAAAACTTACTATATGCTTATTATTTGCAAGTTATGACACTTATGATTTTTACAAATTGATATAGCTTTAAGATTATTCAAGCAAAGGATAATAATCCTTGTATTCTTGATAAATCCTTGAATATAAGCCTTAATTTTTTTTGTTCAGTATTAACAAGTACGCTTAACAATATGCCAACAGCCGTATCCTTGTAGACCTATACACAATTATCAACAAAAGCACAGATTAAGCAAAAGTCACAGAAAGTACCACATTCCACAGATAAAAAAATAACATAATTGATTGAGTCTAGCTTACCTCCCCCCAAAGTATCGGATTGTATGGATGGTCCATCCCTATTCTTTTTTTTTATCTCAATCTCAATATCTGATAATAAAATCAAGGTTGAAATTGATGTTGGTTGAACCTTTATAATTTGAGAATGGCGAAATAAGCCAAGCGCAAGGGAATAAACGATATCATTCATAAGACACAGTTGTTGTATGTGATTTACTAAGACCTTTGTGTTTAAAATGTGGTGCGTATTAATTCAATCAAGATTCTAGTTGGAATTGTAAATTTCAGACAAACCAATCTTATTGTTGTTTTGCATTTTCTAGTTCGGAATTACCAAAGGAATTTGAGAAAAACACTGAAGTTTTACCATTTACGAAGTATGGATTGTCCACATTACAAGATTTTTCAAAAGCAGAAAAAGACATACAACATATAGAGTGGCTAAAAAAAGTTGGATTGTCGAATGAAGAAGTGAAACTTTATCAAGAAAACGAAGCTGGTCTTTTAGATCAGCGTAAAAAAATTGAATCCACTGTTTTGAAAACTAAATTGGATGAGATTTATAATAAAATAAATCATTTTCAAGCCTTTGGCAGGTGAGTCTTGCAGATAAATTCACTACACATCTCTGTGAACTTAACAAGATTCTATATAAAAGGTATTTTATTAAATAACTAGCTGTTGCTTGCGACTTCGCCCGTGTGTAATTAAATATTAAAAAATATAGCCTATGTTACACATTGATAATGTTTTTGAGTTATATCAATACATACGAAAATACAAATCTTTCCTCTTTACAAAATTTGAATAGATATATGCTATCTAAAATTGTGCTATAACAAGCAAATTTTTCAGTTCAAAGCAAAATCCTGTAGCGCCAAGTACTTCTACAAGTAAAAATGAACAAACTCGCGAAACAAAGCCAAAGAGGGCCCATAAATTCTATCCCGAGGGTCATCCTATGCATGAATTGAAAGAAATCGAGGAAGATCTCTTTGGTCATTTAAGAAATGACAACATAATGCCAATAACAAAGAGAAGAAAGTTATTAAGACGTCTGGAAAGAAAGAAGGAAAAGATAATCGCGCAACAAAAGCAATTGCAACTTGTTCCGACACACAATGAATCACAACCCTCAACAAGTAAGCCTGGGAGTTTGTGGGATGTAAAAGACATCCCAGAAAGACTCCCAGAATGCAGTACATCTAAGGGACTACCTAATACATCAAAAGATAAATTAATAGGCCCAAAAGAACAGACAATGTACACAATAAAAGATAATAAAATATTAAGATTAGAGCCAGTGCAAGATGAAGCGAGGGATGAATTCCGTGCAGTAGATATTGTGATGCCTGTGAATCCAGCGGAAGAGCAACTGCTAGAAGGAACTAAGATGAACCTGGATGATATCAAAGCTATGGACAGATTTAAGGATTATGAACCAGGGATACCGTCAAAAGTAAGTTATACATTACTTTGAAACTAGTTTTCCCGTTTGGGTGTGATATTAAAAAAAAAGGTAGTAAGTAACCTATGTGTTCTTCCAGATTAATTTCATTTATGACAAATTGAGATCCATTCAGCAGTTCAAGCTACAAATCCCCACATACATCCATATAAAATTTACCATTTATAATATTAGCAAGATTAGTATGATAGAAAGAAGTAGAAATATCCTGATCGAGGTTGCTTAAATATGAAATGCTAAATTTTAAACATTCCCTTAATCACTACTGAGTGACGTAATTTCGTAATTTGAGCCATGTATTGTCAAAACTATTAATTTATTCATAATTTATGTGCTTTTGAATATTCAGTAATAGATAGTAATACAAAATAATAAAGGACTTGTCTATTTTTTGTATGGGAGGTGGTTTTAAACTAATTGATCTTGTACCAAGTTTACTAGTAGATAAAATTGTAAAGATGATTAAAAATATGTTTCTTGTTTCTCTTTTCTTTCTTTATCTTTTGTATATAAAGGTTTTCTTGTTAGTTGATTTTCGGCAAAAGGCCCACTTTTGTACAACTCCTTTGTCAAGTGCGATTTACTTTTTACTAGCAGATAGTGAACGTGATTATGTTAAAAATGTTCTAAGCAAATTGTTGTCTACACCTTCTCTATTTATATTTGAATCTATGGAGCTAGTCAATCAATAGTTTATCTATTACAAAATCTTCTAAATTTTACATTTTCAGGTGTTATATTTGAAGAACATCTCGCCGGCGGTATCCGAAGAACGCATATCTCTACTATTTAATCAATTTCTATTGGAAAATGGTGGACCTATTGATGTACGATTGCTGAGTGGCCGTATGAGGGGACAGGCTTTTGTCACCTTTTCAAGTATGTTATAAATATATTATCATTATAAATTCGAAAGTTTAGATGGATGGATGTTTGTTAGAGTTTGTAGCATAAATAGCTGAACAAATCTCTATGAAATTTGGCAAAGATGTAGAGGATAGTCTAGAAAAACTCATAGGCTACTTTTGTGTTTTTATAATTCTACGCTGACAGAATCGCGGGCGAAAGCTAGTTTAATATATAGATGAAAAGTGAACTAAATTTCTTCACCTGATCTTTGTTTGGTACTATCTCAATGTTAAGTTTACACGCCAAGATGTTCCTCAGTTTTTTTTTTAATTTGTGTAATTCTAAAACCTTCGGAATATTGCAATAAGCTCCAAATTGGAAGTTTTATTACTGCATCGCTACCAGGGCTGTATTTACTTGAAGAATAAAAGTACATTCTCAGGAGGCATGTTACTTTGTAACTAATTTTATATGGCTAAAGAAATTCAATAAGCTCGATAAAACTAGTTATAATTTTGATAATGCAAAGCATAATAGCGATTAGGCAATCATATTTTCTGCTGAATGGCGGTTAAGGGCGGATTTGTTGCATGTTTCATTAACCTAAAACAAAAGAAAAGTGAAAACGGGCCACAGATTTGTATAAATAAAAAAAATTGCCAGGTATGGCCTAATACTGAATTTTAAATTGGCTCCTGATCACTACTGAAACATATTATTTTAATAGTTTGATCTATGTCTAAACATAATTCAAAGGTAGAGGAAGACCGAAGAAAGTATGGATGGATTGTGTGAAAGAGGATATGCTTAAGAAAGGAGTGGATTCAGATATGACGGCTGATAGAGATGTATGAAAGAGCAACACATACTGTGCCGACCCTCCGTAGGGGATAAGGGCAAATGGATGATGATCTATGTCTAAACATAACTATTTGATTAATAGGCAGTGATACAAAATGATTAACTTGTCAAGTGAGATTGACCATACTAACAGTATTTATGTGAAAAAATGTTCAAAGCAAAGTGCCTCCTACCTCCTTTATATATTTGAATCTCTTTGAGTGTACAGTTTAATTCTATAGAAATAAAAACACCATAATACAATAAAATCATTTATTCCAGGTGAAAATCTAGCTATTAAGCGTTGGACGAAGTCAACGGTACAATACTGAGCGGTCAACCGATCGTTGCACAGTTCGGTCGCAACAGCAACCGCATCCAAGATAACAGATAAACATACAATTTTCAATTACATATTACTTTAGTATTTAAAAACTATTTATATTAATCTAATAATCAAATCAATGTATTATTATATTCTAAGATTAGAAATGTCTATAAAATTATGCTTACACTAAAATGATTTTTATTTCTATACCCTTAGTTCTAATCTGACAATTTTAAAAACCCTTACCGTCTTAGATAAAGTAACATTCAATTATTGCTATCGCTGATTGAAAAGTCAAAAATGTATGGAACTGACAATATTGATAAATCATCTGCTTGTCACATATTCATTCTTATAGATTTTGTCGATTCAACTAGCAATATTTGTAAGACTTTGTCTAGGGGACTGGTATTGAAATTGCCTTTAGTTTCAAAAGTAGTCTCAGCAATCCTCTGTATTCCAATTATAGAAAAATTGCCATATTCTATTAGTATGGTGAGGGTTTTTATATTGCTTGTCAGATTACTGTAATAATAATGTTATTTTGTCTTACACTTCATTCCAACCCAAAATATATAGACTAAATTGTCTTTTTTATGCTAAAACTTAAATTCTAAAATATTTTCAGTGTAATGCTAAACTATATATTATTTAGCTATATACAATCTTCACTTTATCTCACAATTTCCAACAAAATAAAGAAATGGTGGCCATTTATGAAATAAAACATTCTTGTTTACAAGAATTATACAATGAAACGGAGAACATTTTACAAATATAAATTGATGACTATTTAATTTTTTAACCAAAAAAATGTTCCGATAGTAACTATTTAACCTAAAAATCAAGAAAACACATACATACCTTTATTTAAATTTTATTTCACATCCAATTTTATATGTTAAACTTATATTAATGTTCAATGTTCACACTTCACAAACACTAGGAGTCAATTTAAGTGATTTTACACTAGTGTACCAAAACATAATTTTTGATATGTTTCAGTACATGTTTCGTCAATGTAAACACTTCACTGTTGTTCCTTCGGCGAGGATTTGCGGCGTCGTTTGACGACGCGCTTAGGTGACAATCATTCACCCTCTTTCTTTACTTGTGACTCCTCCGCTGGGAAATTCAAACAAAAATATTAACAAATATTCATATTATAGTGTTACGTGTAATATTCTTTGCTTTTTAATTATGACAGAATTTATAATTTTAATACTCTTTGATATTCATATAGAATAGGTTGCTACGGTTATGTTGGTTTAAGTCAGAACTTAGATTAATAAACATAATTAAGAAGTTAATAAATTGTTTCAATTCGCAACAAGTTTTAGTTAAAATATTGAATTTGAATTTTCGAATTCATCAGTCAAATCCTATTATTTGATACCCATATGAGAATAGTAAAATCATCTTCAATTCTTAAATGTAATCTACAAAAAAATATCGTAAATTTTTTGGATTGAAATGCAATTATTGTTAATTCAAATCTTGAAAAAGTTTATATTAGGATATGGTTTACACTATTTGACTTTTCAAATTTAATTAAAACCGACTAGATCCTTACCGTTTCTATCGATAACAATTACACTATAGGCACATACTCCCCTGTCTCTCCCCCCAGAAGGCAGGATAGGGTATCTCCCCCCCCCATAAAAAAACTATACTCACGTTTGAGGTGGTGGGGTGCGGTGTGCGGCGCAGGGTGTGGTGCGGAGTGGGGCGCGGGGTGCGGCGCATGCGCGGCGTGCGGCGCATGGTGCGGCATATGCGCGTGCGCATGGTGCGCGTAGTGCTCCCCCGTGTAGTAGTAGCCGGGGGGGAAGCCGCTGCCGTAGCCGCCGTAGTACCGCCCGCCGTAGCCCGGACCGTAGCCGCCGCCTACGAAAGTACCAATTATACAGGGTGTCCAGTGGCAGATTTCAAAGTTCCAAAAATAGGCAGAATAAAAGTAATTCCAAAGTACTTTGACTAAAAAAAATCGTAGTGTTTGTGCTTTAAACGTCGCCCCTTTCGGCGTATTACGTTTGTAAATTAATTTTTCTCAATTCTAAATCTACCACTGGACACCCTGTACATGCATATTGAGATTTACGCACAATTTATTATCGGTATTCATAGCAATAAATACATAGAATAATTGGAGTGTATTATGCATGTCATATATTTCGGAAATATGCATTTTCGTTACCTTAAACAATGCGGCACAATCTCAGTACATTTAACTTGGAAACCCGAAGATAAAATATTGCATATAACGGAGGACCTTAGATCTATTTTGATAAAAGGAAAGAGACTAATTTTGTTTTTAGTAGTATTATATTTGCTATATATGCCAACTACCAGTAACAGATGGCAGTTTTACGAATAAAATTACTAGTTCAATTAATGTACGATAGATGCCGCTATTTAGTAGCTCTTTTTGTAATGTTTTTTTTAGTGTATTTGTTGAATCAAACCTTTTTAGTTTTATACAATATACTCAACTCTGATTTACTCCTTTTTAATTGTCACTTGTAATTCGATGTCAGTCTCTCAATAAATAAAATATCTATTACTGTCTATTACATTGAATTATCGTTAAAGTACGCTGTATTATCGTTTAATTTGAAAATCCTCAACAGTATTTAGGTAAATATGTCATCTGACAAGCATTGTTGCGTTCCTGGTTGTAAAGAAAGCGGAGGTATGTCTGATTCTATGTCTACTTACTTTAGACCATTACAGACTTTATAACACTGTCTCTATCCAGCAGTAAGACGTCGTATAATGAGAATTTGTTTGTAGTGTTTTGTCTTTAACATGTATTTGGTTCTTTCACAACCATATTTATAGCAGTAAAGTAAAAGTAGTAAATTGTTGCACTAATCTCTCTGATACTTCTTTGTACATTAAAGCATGCCTTATATGCGTAAAATAATATTATATAAGATGTGCTATTTAAGGTATGTATCAAGTACTACACGGGTTTCCAAATTGATGATGGAGACGATGTTTTGCAAAAAAACAAAAAATGCACTAAACGAAGATAAAATCATTTTGCCTTTTCTCAACTATTATTTGATTTTTTTATGATATATGAAATTGTATAAAATGTGATTGTTGATGCTTATAATATACTTGTTAACTATGTGAAGACAGTGTTTCAATAGCCCTACACCTCCAGAGCCCGGGACGGCTGAAAGTAACCGTCCAACAGTATCCTCTGTGGATGGATATATAAATCTTTTCATAATGGTATATGGATATTTAGATATTTTTATATAACTACATTTAAAATTTCAAATACCGCTCGTTTGCCCCATTTCATTACAAAAAAATAAAAATAAAAAAAAACAGAAAGAAACAGAAGACGAAAGACAGAAAGTTGTCAACTATGAAATAGAGATGGCGCTTTTCTTCGTGTTACCCAATTTTAGTCCGAAGATTGGTCTCTATTTCAGTATGTTACAAAGTACTCTGTGCCTTAAACTAAAAAACATTTTTTGACGTTTCTAACTCACAGCCATATGGGATACAAGCTAAGGAGACAGAGAACATCTGTCTCTCTGTTTGTCTGTCTGCCTGCAAGTCCGCGTGTGTTCAGAGTAATTTACTGTTAGGAAACTGATATATGCAAAAGTGCATATTTTTTTAATCCACCGACCGTTAATGCATAATGTCTAATGTAATAAGAATGAAGACAATAAAGTGAACGTACCCGGGGGCGGGGGCGGGCCGGCGTGGGGAGGTCCCTGGTGGGGCGGAGCGTTCGCGTTCGGCGGTATCATCATCGCTGTAATAAACACATACAATTCTTTATTTCTCTTAATTGTTTTATGTTATACTAGCTTTCGCCCGCGAGTCAGCGCGGAATTAAAAATAATATACAACATACCCTATGTTACTGACAACGTACCTTTTTAATGGCGAAAGAATTGAAATCGGCCCAGTAGTTTTTGAGTTATTCCATTACAATCAAACAAACAAAATTTTTCTCTTTATAATGTTAGTATAGATAAATGTTTACTAAACAAGCATATGTGGCTCTTAATTTTTTAAATTGTAGTAACATTCACATTTTGCATTTGCTAAAAAGTTAATCGACCATACTAGAGAAATGGGATAAAAGTATGAAATTGGATTTAAGGAAGATGCATACCAGTATCAAAAAACTCGAGTTATACGTAAGTATAAGTTGGAAAGGTTAAAGGGGGTTAAAAAAAAGTTACAGTGGTGTGGCGGCGAGGTGATGTGCTGTGGCGGGGGTTGCGGCACGCCGGGGGCGGGGGCGGGGAGGGGCGCGGCCGGGGGCGTGGCGACCGGCTCTTTCGCTTCTACTTTCAATTCCACTGGTTTCTCTTCTTTGTCTATAACAAAAAACATAAAACTCATTACTCTCCATCTATAAAAATAGATATACAGGATGATTCTTAAAGTACGGATCAAAGCTTTGTGGAAGAGGACTCCCAATAGCCATCAATTAAATATTTTCCGTGATTTTTTATAGTTCTAAATCTGATTTTCGTCTGGTATTTGCCTGTGCATCCTAAACACTGTGTTTTCTATTAGTAATTTGTTTAAGACAAGCCAAATAATTGAGATTTCTTACTGTTACCTTGCTTTGAAATAACAGTAATGAAATAATAAATTGATCATATAGCAAACCGTGAAACAAAATGGGTTTAAACAATAATTATTGACATCTTCTACCTTCTAGTTTTTGATCCATGTTAAGAATCACTCTGTATATTTAAGTAACTTACTTTCAACTTCAGGTACACTAGGAGCAGCTTCAGCCGGAGGCTCCTTAGCGGCTTCTTCTTCAGGTTTGTTCAGCTCCGTGGTGGTGCTGCTGTCAGGCTTCACCTCCGTAGTGGACACTTTATCCACTTGTGTGGGAGGGTTCGGTCCATTTGTTTCAGGTTTTATCTGATTTGTATCTTGTTCCATTGGCTGTGGAATTAAATATATTACAAGTTAGGAAATGAACTTATATTGCTAAAATAGGGGTGAATATTTCACCAAAGATTATTACAATAAAATTCTGTGTTACACTATTGAAATAAAATTTCATTTTACTTTACTTTTCACGCTTGTTCTTAATAAGACAGGTAAAGTAGCATTTAATCTTATAAACCTCAATTTTATTTGCCATAAACAACTGGTCTATCACCAGTCTGTCTAAATAACCATAATAAATGCCCATAGACATTTGCAACTAGAATAATTCTGCTGACAGACATCTGCAGCTGTAAAAGTCTGTTGACAAACATCTGCAGCTGGAATCAATCAGCCTAAAGATATCCCCAACTGGAATAAATCTGCAGACAGACATCTGCAACTGGTGACAGACATCTAGAAGTAGAACAACTAAGGTAAAAGAGATAAAGCTGGTAAATCGTTGTACCTCCTCCTTCCTGGTGGCGAGGTGCGGCGCGAGGTGCGGCGCCAGCTGCGGCGCGAGGGGCTGCGGCTGTCCGCCGCGCCGCAGCTGCTCCACGGCGCGCTCCACCATGCGCTGGAACGTCTCCTCGTCCACAGCTGGCTTGCAGTGCTGGCAAACAGGATTATAAACATAACGGGGCGAAATGTTACTTTTTAACAGCCTTACAAATAAATGCAGTATAAAGTTAAACTTAGGAGGAAACTGAGTATTAGCATAATACAAATTTAATAATTAACTAGCTTTCGCCGGCGACTCCGTCAGCGTGGAATTAAAAAAACTAAAACTGAGTAGCCTATGTGTTCTTCCAGACTATTCTCTATGTCTATGCCAAATTTCATCGAAATCCGTTCAGCCGTTTAGGCTACACTCTAACAAACATCCATCCATCCATCCATCCATCCATCCATATAAACTTTCGCATTTATAATATTAGTATGATTAGTATGATTACTGGCCATTAATAATTTTGAGTACTGGCTGAATGTGCAATCGAATGATGACAGTTGTCATTGAATGGTGGAATAATGCTTTGTTATTAAAACTAGCTGTTGCCCGCGACTTCGTCCACGCAATATTAAGATAAAAAAGTAGCCTATAATATAAGCTATGTCTATGTCAGCTACCCTGTGTTGTGATCAAGTTACCTTCTTTAATTCTTCTTGGAATGTCTCGCTGCTTTCAATAAACTTTCTTTTCTTCGCATCGAACTTTTCTTCTATCTGTTGTAATTCATCTTCTAATTTCGTTTGATGCATTGTCAATGACTGCACTTGCTTCTTCAAGATCTGCAAAATATATATTTATTTAAAACACACAAGATTAAATTAAAATTCTAAACTTAAAGAGAATCGATACTTTAAGTTTTACTATGAAATTTAAAAGAAAAATGGTCCTTCAAGTCGGATTTGTGTGAATAAACTTTAGTTTTTTCAAATACACTTTTAACTACAGTTAAAATACATTTAAAATTCATTATCTTAAGTAGGAATTACGTAAACATAGTTTTTAAAATCTGGTCCTTCGAGTCGGATAGCAATAACATATAAAGATGTATGTAAATGAGATATTTTAATACGCACTTGCATCCTAGCGGTGGTGACCACAGACCTGACGTCAGGCACAACCGTGTCTGAGAATATTTCATTTATAAGTCTATGGTTGCGTAGATATCGCGCGTACGCCACGTGCTTCACTGATAGACCCTCATCTTGATCTGAAAGAAATAAAGTATTTATTCATAATAATTATTTTATAACCTAACGAGAAGATGGGGACATAAACCAGAAAGTGTTACGAACATTGAATGTGGATAGCTACAAAGGTAGAGGAAGACTAAAGAATGTATGGATTGTGTGAAAGTGGATATGCTTAAGGCAGTGGATTCAGATATGACAGTATCATCAGCTTCCTCCTTATCATGCTCCCGTAGGGTCGACGCAACAGGTTTTTGTCCACATAACTCTATCATACGTCATCTCAGTCATCACTCCCTTCTTGATCATGTCACCTTTCACGCAATCCATCCATCTCTTTCTATGTCAGATATGACGGCTGATAGAAATGTATGGAAGAACAGCACACTGTGCCGACCCTCCGCAGGGACAAGGATTGAATATGAATTCTTTTGTAACCTAATATTTTAACTAGTAATATTATATATAGAAATTTGAAATCTTAAACGAAAACTTTAGAAGAAAAGATTTTTTATTATTACTTCGTCCACGTAGTTTTTGTTGAGAAGAATATTATCAAGAACTAAAAGATTACCTTCTTCGTCTTCGGCTGGTTGTATATCAATTCTTCTGTCTTGCTGCTGCTGTTCCTTCTGTGAGCTTCCCTTCTTGCTTGAGCTTTCATCTTCTAGATTACCTACTACTGATAAAATATGTGTTAACAAATATGATTAGAACATTGATTTTTCATGCTGTAGAATTTGTTTCTTTTTAATATACTTTAAAGGCAACATTGGACTATGTAAAAAAATCGTTTTTGTATTTTATTAATTAAAGTACAAAGAGTTAAGTTCTCAAATCTTCAGAATTAATGTGTATTGAACTCTAGAAATTTCTATAATAAAAAACACAGTTGGTCAGGTATTTTAGCAGCCTTTTTGAAGGATTTTTTTGTACAAATGTATTGTGAAAGAATCATCAATGTGTACTTGCTTACCTACTGCTTTGTTTTTCGCCGCGATATATGCGAGATACGCCGGCGAGTTGTGGTAAGCCTTCAAACTCTTTTCGTACTCAGACTAGCAAAAGTCCGTGCAATGTATGAGGTGAAGTGCATGTAGGACAAAAATGGTTATTATTATGTGCGAGTGTTAGTCACATGGCAAAATCAAATAAAAACATAGATTATATAATTGACATAGACAAGATAGTCTTTTTTATTCTCTATGGTTGACTGAATGGCCAGTGTTTGTGTTTGTGTTAATTAACTTTTGTATAGCCTTTAGAGATTTTTTTTAAATTAATTTATAATAACTTAGGATCCAATAGTTGTATTCATAAAAAGTTTATGATATTAAGTTTGAATCAAGCCAGTTTTATTTGATTTTGAAGATTATAACATACTAAATGAAAAATGCATATATTATAACCAATAAACATGATTTTTTTTTATAAATTAAACAGCATCGATTTAATTTATAAAAACTAATATTTCCTACAATTTATAAAGTCCCAAATATTGTCATTATTATAAACAGAACATTTCCATCTACAAAAAAAAACCCAAAAAATTTTAGCACTGAATTTGTTCATATTTTTTTATTATTTTTTGTGTATAAGCCCGTATTAAAATGAAGCTAGTGATGTGAATGCGTGTACACAAACTGATCCCAATGGTTATAGTGATGTACCGAATTGAACGGGTTCAAACCTCGTGTTTTGTGCGCCAACCACTGAACGTACGGGGGCGAACTTTGGTATGCTTTCATCATTTCTGTATACTGCGCCTATGCCCAAAATTATATTTACTTGCAATTTTTTTATATGCATAAGTGTAACAAAAAATTGAAATATTTTTATACTTGTTACACAATTTACAGAAGTTTGTCTAAAGTATTTAATATATCTATATCGATTTTCTCTTTACACATGCTTTCATAATATTTTCTTAAACAAATAACATAACACATAGTAAATGATTTTTTTAAACAATTAAAAAACAATGCGTAAAACATTTTTTTAATTCATATATACGAATCTGAATCAGCAAGTGAGAGAATTTTTTTCGCGTTTTTAGAAGTTTCTGCAATTTAAGTTTCTCATTTATGGATATTGTCCATCAATTGGACAATATCTCACATCTAGAGGTTTCTCACATATCACTTATCCAGATATGAATGTATTGCATAAAACATTAAAATATTAATTTACCTTCTCAGCTTCATATTCATCAACAAATCCAGCTTTCTCCGATTCAGGTAAATCCCTCCACATGCCACCAATAATTCTGCCAATTTCCCAAAGCTTCAGATCGGGGTGAGCAGCTTTCACACTGTCCCAGACACGACGAGAGTAACGCATGTACGGCATTAGTGGCTTCTCCGGAGCCTTCGGTGGCTTTGGTAGGGATGAACCCTGGGTAGGGTAGGTTTTTAGATAAATATTTATAACAAATTGTTGTTAATATAAGGAAATGATTATTTATTCTATGGATAACTAAAATTTAAAACTAGCCTATGTGTTCTTCCAGACTATCATCTACATCCATGCTAAATTTTATCGAGATCCATTCAGCCTTTCATCCACAACATCCATCCATCCATCCATCCATCCATCCATCTAAACTTTCGAATTTATAATATTCTAAGGGCCTTTCCCACCACTGGCTGATATTTATTTATAAAGTTACAAGTTACAGTAAAGTTACAAGTTACAAAATTTGTTTTATCACAAATTGTGGTCAATCGCCTGGTTCCTACACTAGGCCCGTCTTATAGGAGCCAGGGTTCTTCCGTCTTAGTGCTAGTTTTTTTTTTTAGGACACAGTAATATAAATCTAAACAAATTTACAATAAAAAAGGTAAGTTGTATGTGAATTCAAATGTTTCTATATGTGTGTTACAATATTAGTGAGATTATAAGATACTTACTACACCAGATCCTTTTCCGATCTTTTGTGGCTGAAATCCAGGATGTGAATGCACGGTAGATATAAATGGACTGGTTTTATCATCCTTTGATGCCTGCGTGGTGGCGCCCCCGCCCCCCGAGGTGGCTCTCCTCGCATTCTCTGCAGCGAAACGCGGTTGTTGTGGAGGCGGCCACCCTCCGAAGCCCCCGTGGGACACTGGCCCACCTTGGTATTGCGGGTGGTACTGGTATTGGTTATGTGGCGGTGCATTCATACCGCCTTCAAGCCAAGCAGCGGGGCGGCAATACAATGAAAGAAAAAACAAAAAGCATAAGGGGATAGGACAGGAGGGAGGCGAGGACAAAAATAAAAGATAAAAAAATCATAAATGCACTAAATCTAAAATTGTTTAATCAGTGTTTAGTATTAGGTTGAGCGAGCGGTCAGTAACAGCTAGTAAGTGTTAAGGCACTAATTCAGCAGAGAATAGATAAGTAGTGTAAGAATGTATGCATGTGATTTTGGAAACAGAAAAATTTTGTGTGTGAATTAAATTTTTATACCCCATAAAGTACCTAAATCCGAATAGGATGAGATTGTGAAAAAATTTTGAATAGTAGAACTAAATAAATTAATTTTTACCTTTCATCATACCGAAACTCATTGGGGGGCCCGCAATCATGTAGTCTGTTTCAACATAATATAACATGAAACAAAACCAACAAAATAGAACTATATAAGTCTAATGCGTAAAGAATAATAAAAATTATAAGAAAAACATAAGAGAACAAGTTGCAGATGCAAACAATCGGACGAGATAAAGCGTAGAGAGCAGCATGCTGGTTTCGATACTGCAGTTAAATGTTACCAGCAATACCAAGAAGTACAGAACCTGCTAAGCTTGCATTGCAAGGACTCTAGCACTTTCCTGTTAAATTAAGTTAGTAACTAACAACATTCTATAACATACATGTCTAATCATCAATATTTCATTAAAACATTTTATTTCATTAAAAAAATAATCTAATAAATTTGTTTAGGGATTTTTAATAAGGAAAAATACCAACGCGGATTGTTCTGCGGACTTGGCATAGACATTGATATGTTCTGTTTGTAACCTGGTGTTGCCATACGGAGAACTCAACCTGAAAAACAAAACAAACTTTAGTAAACGTAAACGTAGTAAACGTAAGACTTGATTATTATATGACAATAAACTAAGGTTTAATTTAATTTTTAGAAATGGTTAATAGACCAGGTATCTTATTGTGGTCTATTTACAATCTTCTAATCTCCTTAACCCTGAGATTCAAGTTGCATTGCAATAGTGCCACTTTTACTGAATATTGCATAAATAATACAAACCACGGTGACATTTTAAAAGTTAAAGAACTGTTAAATTAAACATATTTAGAATAATCACTTCCAATTTTCATTTGCATTCTTATTTTTATAACACAACCATCCCATTTACTTTGATAAACCAGATTATTGGTACTCAAGGCTCAATCATCATTCTTGATACCACAAAGATTTAATGCCGGCGTGCCTTCAAAACAATTAATTACTTAAACAATGTCTTACCTGTAGGTATAAAGATGTAATTGGACTTTAGAAAAAATATCCTTTGTATGTTTATATTAGTATTTCTTTAACAAAAAGTTGGAAACGATAGCGTCACTTTGCCATCGCATTTGATTTTGACAGGTATTTTATTCCGACATTTTGGCTTAACTGTCATTTGATGACCACAGATTACTAAGAATCTAAAACCATAGCTTATAGAAATATTTATTGAAGTGTCTATTGATACCTTTTACCCTAAAAAAGGGGAAAATCTCACGGATAAAAAATATTTCGCTTGATTTAAGGAAATACAAGCCAGGCCAGAAAATCAAATGAAACCTTTATAAAAAATCGATGATTTTGCAACAGAAGGATAGTTTTAACCTTTTACTCCAATAACATGTTCGGTGCTCTTTTTTGTACTGGTCCTATCGTTTAAAAATAACGTAATTTCCGTAGTAGTAGGTTAAGGTCTTTAGGTGTAGTAATAAGGTCAATTATGAATTATTAGATACGATGATTGTTTACGGAAGTTGGCAGGTAACAGCCTCAATAGTTGCCAAATCAACATAGGGTTTGGTCCACTTGGATTGAGATGTTGAACTATATTTTCCGTTGCATGACCAACTGGCATTTTGTACAGGGGCGTATCTGCAAATAGACTATATTTTGTTCCGATTCACGGTCTATGACCTCACTATGATGTAACGAATGAGGTTATTAAAGACAAGTAACAAATAACTTCTTATTTTAGGTACTTGGTTTATTTTGCTTTAACGGTCAGCTTGTTTGTTGAACACTGCATGATGTAAGTATCTATTTACCGCTACATGATAGGTGTCATCGTTCATATAGGATGGATTTCTAAATAATTAAGACTAAATATTATACCTCGGAATTTGACGCCAAAACTTACTGCTGTCTCTAACTGGGCTGTGGCCTGATTGATTTGGAGCGCTATTTTTTTCGTTTGAATTTTTTTGTTACACTTCTTCAAAGGTTTTCATTCAGAAATCTCTTTTCTTCTAATAGTTTTAGTATCGATTGACCTTAAAAATCTCTCGGCTAAGATAAGACGCAAGAGGGTTGGACCAGTTGTGCAAAATAAAGTTTTGAATGAATTATGAGATTACATAATGCTAGTATATAAATGTTATTTAAGGTCTTTATTAAGATTAATGTACTAGCAATGTAATATTGTTGATTGACGGCGAAGTGGTATGAGTAATTCGGAAGCATGCGTTGCAACGTGCTTTACTTGGCAGCTTGACATTTTGCGATCTGTTAACACCTAGAATATAATTAGATTTATGATTTTTGTTATTGCTTAGAGACGGAACTATTTGTTTTGAGTCTTGTTTCTCTTTTAAGATAGTTACTATGCAAATCCAACTATTATCTTATTATTTCCAGTCATCAAATCTTCCAGTCGATGGTGAAGTGACAATGTTTACGTAATTGCAGCATATGTAGAACAAATATAATAAAATACTTTCTTTCCAAATCTCTTTGTCTGAAATCAAACGATGCAGTAATCTCTATAAGATGACGTATGCATTGAACTAACCTTGGCTAAGGCGAATAAGATTTGCTATTTTTATGTGTACTTCTATAGATGTATTTAATCCTATTGTTTTGTACCAAGATTTTGTTTACTATTACTATCATGATTTCTTATAGTTAGGGACTGTACTTGAGAATAAAACTATTTTTAATGATTTTAGCGTTTATATTTGCTACTTTCGACATCGGGACACCAAACACGTCTATCCCCATCATGGCGACGAGTGTTTCAAGCTTCGGGAATGTTTTCTTTATTATCGCAACGAATGTATGTTTACAATTAACATTGTATTTTATACGTTTATTTATATTACAAGTTAACCATTCGCATATTCACACATTGTTTGATTTCTTTAATATTTTTTTGTGAATATAACCTTCATTAGAAGAGGACAGATAACACATTTGGCGCTATTCCCTGTTCAATATATTGCATACAATCGGTAAACTCACTAATCTTTGTTGCAAGTGTTTGTCTAAAAATAATGTTGACCTATCGTCGCCTTGCATGCGCGTTCTCTGTCCCCGGCCCGCCCCTGTGCCGCGCGACAGTTGGTTCAACGACATCGTAGTGGTTACACGTGTGTCCTCGCGTTACATTTTATCAGCGACAATGTTGGTGAAAATCTCTTTCCCGCTACAACGTGCTTTCTTCGACGTCGATATGTTGAGAATTAAAGAGCTCAACAATTTCGAAACAGAATGTGTCCTGCCGAGACGATTGAAACGCAATTTGCCGCCATTACCGGAGGACAAGGAATGCAGCAATATGGAGCTCAAAAAAACCATTAAAACCGTTCACCGAAAAAGGCGCCAAAGACGACTGCGTTTACCCGCTTTACCCGAATATGATGAGAATTAAAATATTTGGTTGAAAGCAATTCAAAATGCTGTCGAACGGCAAGTTTATTGCAAAGGTTAAAATAACACGCCAAGTGATGCGTTGTAAATATTGAAAGTTGTAAATATTTGAATACCTCCCTGTATGGTGGACTTGGGTTCTTCGAAAAATCATAAGTTTAGAAGTAACAAATGGGGAGCAAAGATAAATATAGGATAACAATTAAATAAGTGATTTTAATCTTAAATTTATTGTGATTTAAGCTAGTCACGTTAACAAGTTTTAATACTGGATTATCGTAGAAACACGTTATTAATTAAAAATAAAATAGTTTCAATTTTAAGATTTATATAATTTAAAAAGTGTTCCTTCTTGTTTTTACCAAAAATAAGTTAATTGTTTTTTATTAGTACACACAATTCAATCTAGCTTAAATAACGTTGGTATGTTTATTTGAATTAAGTTTAACATTGTGTGATACGAGTGTGTTACATCTTAATAACTTAATAGAAGATAAAATAAATAATGACATTTTATTACATACTTCATGATCAACATTTATAGTAATAATATGAAATGTTTGTTTTATTGTGGTGACAATTCTTCAAACTATTGTAATGTGAGTTTAAATCTTTACAAGTACATTTATAAATATTTTTTAAGTTTTGATAATTGTTTCAAGGCAGGTACTTTAAATTAAGTTAATTTATAATGTGATTGTGTATTTTTTTTATAAATAAGTCAATTTTTTTTTATATATAATATAAGGTGGCAAACGAGCAAGCGGCTACCTGAATCCACGAAAATGGAAAGCGACCGCTGCCCATAGACATCAGCAATTGCAGCTGCGTTGCCTACCCTTCATTGACGGAGGAGGAGACGCACATAAATTTGAGAGTTACGATTGTTTTGTTCAGTTTAAACATGTAGCATTCTTTTATTTCCTGCTATAATTCCTTGCAATGTAGTTTTATAGTTATTTTGATCTGTGATATCTGATTGGTTACAGATGGTGAATAAATAACTTTTTTAACGTTTACTTTTAATACATTTTATAGTAGAATTAAAAAGTTGTTTCATTTGTTTATTTCCTAAAACAAAACCCTCTGTGTTTGAATTAGATATTATTATTAAACTAGCTTTCGCCCGCGATTTCACCGGTGTGGAATTTTAAAAAATCAAAAGTGAGTACCCTATGTGTTCTTTCAGATTAGCCTTTACGTCTATGCCAAATTTCATCGAGATCCGTTCAGCCGTTTAGGCTACAAACTACAAACAAACATCCATCCAACTTTGACATTTATAATATTAGTACGAAGTATGATAACTATTTAACCTTTGATCATAGATGTTCAAAGGTTCAATGTTCAATGTAAGAAAAATTAAAAGCACCTAAATAAAACTGCAATCAGTGACGTCAATTTGCACCTGATTTATGTTTTAAATTTCACTTCGGATATTGATAACTGGTATCAGTAAAATACTGAAATATTCCACGACTTTATCGTGTTTTATTGTATACCGTTGTTTACGTTGAGACGCGTCGTATTTTTCATACAAACAACACACAACGATGTATAAGCCGGCGCGGGCGAAGAAAACTATGCCCCTCTCGCTAATGCGAAACGATTATCTCAGGTGTATACTTAAAATGTTTCCACAAAGTTATAGCAATTTAATCTATCCTAGTGCTGGTGGGTCTAGAAAGACCCGTCGGAAATATTGGGGGCGCATTTAGGCCCGTCGCCGCACCAGATGAAGAATTATGATTTGATTGCCGCAGTTAACGTGTTAAGGTAACCAGTTACAATAATAGCAAAGAAGGGTGACGTCTGAAATAACTAAATGAGTTTAAATTTATACTAATTGTTTATTTTACATTCACTTTGATATAATATTGTATCAATCATCAATTTATCTGTTAAATGGATTTCCTAATCTGCGGTCACGTCAAGAGATTGCATTTTAATCGACGCCATTAATAATAGGTTCTGTCAAGATAATAATAAAATGGTCAATGAATGCTAAATTGTTTGTTTTTAAAACATCATTAAATAAAAAATAAACTTTCATGAATAGAAACAAACCGGATGAACAGACGAAAATTGGAGTATCCATACGCATGTGTTGAATAAAGACAAAACACTACGTAGAGTAAATAGAAAGAGTAAAGAGTGCCTTGGATGAGGGCGGCAGAGGTTCGCGCGTAGCTCTCCGGCGGCCAATGGAGGACGATGGGTCCAATAGTGGATTAGGCAGAAGTTCCATTGATGAAAGGAGGACTGATTAACCTATAACGGGAATTAGGAAAATTAAAATTTCC
Source organism: Papilio protenor (assembly GCA_029286645.1). Classification (NCBI taxonomy): domain Eukaryota; kingdom Metazoa; phylum Arthropoda; class Insecta; order Lepidoptera; family Papilionidae; genus Papilio; species Papilio protenor. The sequence goes on from JAGSMZ010000009.1 coordinate 2,281,906, forward strand.
TTAGAAATAAAGAAAAAGTGCAGTTAACAACAATTCATGGACGATAAGCTATCTAACTATTAATTTTTGATACCTTGAAGTTAGCAATTAGTTGTGCAACTGACGTAAGAGACTTTCGACGTGTTTCTCTCTTGTTCTCTCGCTTTCGTGTATCTTCCGTCTCGCTTCACACGTTGGAAATGAACAACTTCAGATAAATATAGATTAGTGAATATTATAATTGATAATAAATGAAGCGTTTACAAATAATAGTGATGTAATTATGTGAATCATTTTCGATATGAGTGATAAAATATATGTCTATGAATGTAGTTAATAAAACTAGACGTAGACATAACAGATAATTCTTATCGTTTTTATTGATTCTAAAACATAATTCGCGTAGTTTATTTCATTCGTTTAGTTTAATAACCTATAATATTACAATTCCAATAGGATTATTAACAAGAGGATAATCGCTTAACAGTTAACCTTGAGTTTAGAATTGTTACAAAACATTTAAAAAATAAACTAAATATTTTAGATAAACTGTTTCCCGTCTGGATATTGACAGGTCTTTGTTACTTGAAGCTACATGTTTGAATAGGTGGATATTCTTGTCATGAAGTACGGTCCAATATCCACTACGTTCCGGTTTAAAGCCGTAGTAGGTCAGTGAAAATACTGAACCAACCAGACATAAGTACTTATGAGACATGGTTCGTGCAAATACTATGTTGAGGCAGACTTAGGGCTAGGGCCTGAGGCTTCATAAAAAAAAACACAATTCTTCCTGGGTAATTTATTTATTATCATTATTTAAACTAATACAGATTTATTGTAATGTAAAGTGTATAAAATTGTCTAATTGGATCTTTTTTTCTTACCGAAACTTACATCTAGAGGACTTAAGACCAAAATGACGCTAAGACCCTCAAATCACTATTTGGACCCGCAACTACTTTTGACGTATTTGATTTATACAATCTTACCAACAAGATACTGATACTGGCTTCTTTTACTCTTTGTACATTTCAATAAAAAAAACCATAACCGTCTGGTAAGTTCATTGATCTTTTAAAGATCCCAGACACTTCAACAAAAATTTTTGCATATCGCTCCGACTACGAGACACAAAGCTTCCATTCTGTAGTTTTCCTTTTGTGATTTTCGCTTTTCCACTTTTTGCGGAGTTGATTTTTATCCGCTTCAAAACATGTTCGAACAGTTTTCAGCAATCGAAAGTAGATTTTATTACTTGTGCTTAGAATTGTAATTGCAATAACGGGTAACAGATTAAAAAATAACAAGCCATTAGTGCTAAACGTTGACCAGTTATATCTACATTTTATTTTTAACTGTTTTACCATTTCTAATAATATTATTTTCTTTTAAACTAAGTCGATAATTATATTGTAAATTCTTTTTTGACTAAAGTTGCATGTCTAAACTCAGCAATTTCACAAAACGCTTTTTCATTTTTTCAAATAATGGGAAAAATCTTAATTATTTAATTACCAACAATCTTCGAAGGTCCTCCAAATACCAACTTTAGTGTGTACTTGTGTAATTTCTTTGTTTTGTGTGATTTGAAACGTCTCACGCTATCACGAAAGATCTGAGAATCATCTTTTAATATTAGAAATGCTGAAATAGATCTTGCAATAAGATTATAAAAATTGGCAAAAACTTTGTTTTACAATTTGAGCAAGCGTTAATTTAAAACAAACGTAATGTTCATGCATATTCAATTATAGAGGTAATGCGGAACACACGCGATTTAACAAAAAACCGTACTTGTTGCGTTCCAAAAGTTGGCTCCATTAAATTATGTAGATTTTTGACTTGAACAGCTTGATTTAAATCTTCGTTTGTTGAATACCTTAAAAAATGTAAAGATTATCTTGCATGTGTTTTATTTTCCGTTCCGTTTTATGCTCGACGAAAGGCCTTGGATGAAAACTAAAAAAAAACTCAATACGTCAATGAGGTAAACGTCAAATTTGACGTTAAAAACAGTGAACAAGGTCAAGTTGTCGATAAGAAAACAACGTCAGTCGTCACGGTTATGACGTTGTTGATTGTATTTTAATCAGTTACAGATTGTATGTAAGATAATTACGTAATTTCAACTACGTAGTCTCGTGATAATCGTAATGAAAGATAAAATTAACTAATTATACACGCACATGTTATGGCAGTTTTGCACGATTAGAGATTGCATAGTGTTAAGAACAAAATTAGTACCGTGCTGTAGAATTGGCGCAACTATAGATTATACGTCACGTCCCTAGTCCCTAGCTGACAGCTGTCAATGTCACTAGAAGGATGGATATTCGCGCGCATCCTGCGGCCTGACGAGAAGTGTTGCTCTGAGTTGAAAGCTACAGTATCAATTAAATAAGTTGTCTAAAAATAGGTAGTAAGTACCTACATCATTGCTAAAAAGTTTTTAGCGGTTTTCGTATTTATATTGAAACTTAGGGCCTGTACCACCAAATTGTAAATTGTCTGATAACAATCCAACGTCCAATATGTGATGGAAATATCGGATTTTGTTCCCTTATCTGTGACGTAACAATGATTTTTAAGCTATCTGAGCCTCTATCAGCCAGTGATTGGACAGGTCCTAAGACTGTTATTACTATAAACAAATTATAGCTGTGACGCTAATGACGATTTTTTTAAACTTTTCTCTATTGTGGTGGTAGACATCGACAAAGCTCTTGTACGCGGTTAATATGTAGGGCTATCCAAACTGACATTTTCTTTAGTTTAAATAGACTTATCATCATCACCAGCTCACTATACGTCCCCACCGAGGGGCTCGGAGCCTACCCTAAATTAGAGGGACTAGGCCATAGTCAATCACGCTGGCCCATTGCGGGTTGGTTGACTTCACACATATCTTTGAATTTCTTCGCAGATATGTGCAGGCATCACGATGTTTTCCTTCACCGTAAGAACGTCGGGTAAATTATGTACAAATGAAAATTCGACAAATCGAAAATCACATTGGTACAGCGGGATTCGAACCCAAGATCTGTTGACAAGTCAAGTGCTTAAACCACTGAGCCACCGACGTGAATAGACTTATGAATGTAATTATTTATTTTGTACATTAGTTTCAGTGTAAACGGGGCTTAATGGTCTTTCAACATGTACAACGTAAGCAAATTACCGTACATCTATTATTAGTAGTTTTTCTTCCGGGAATTTTTCATCGAAAATTAAAGTTCCGTTTTATTGTGCCTGCGTCAATGCTGTTATTTATACACGTGATTTTACCTGAATATTCTTAAAATTGAATCGATTAAACATGTAATTTGATCCCTTAGTACTTAACTCAATGTGAGGCGCACTAAGTTGTCCTCTAAAGTCGTCTTTACCTTGTCAATCATGTAAACATGTTCTGTCAGACCTATCTGGATGTATTTGATGTACCCATCGATATTCATAATTTAAAGTTCCTATCACATACAATTCTTCTTTTTTTTTATAATTTAAGGTGGCAAACAAGCAAGCGGCCATCTGAATCCACCGAAATGGAAAGCGTCCGCTGCCCATAAACATCCGCAATTGCAGATGCGTTGCCTACGTTGACGGAGGAGGAGATGCACATAAAGAGGACATTTCCCCTTCCTATACGTTTCCTCCACCGTCAAATCCACTTTTCCTTCCCATCGAAAAGGGTGGAAAGGGAAAGGGACTAAAATTAGGCCTCCGGCACCACACTCATCAGACTAAACGCGGAATTGCTTCCACTTCACGCCTGTTTTCTGTGTGGTCGTGGTAATACACCGGGCGAGCCGACCCATTCTTAAGGTTATTATACACTGCTGCATTTTCCATCACAACCCGCCGCCAATATCGCGGTGCAGACTGCTGTTACTAAGGCTAACGACACTCCAGTCGTAGCAAACATCGCGTCGTCTCGGCCTGAAATACAAGTCCTACTATCGACCGCAGTTATCGAGGTAGTCAATCCGGAGACCAACGAAAAGCAGGATGTATCTCCGTTTATGGTCTTACAATAATGCTAATTGTGTTAATCTGTGTGAGTTTTTCATGTACTATTCTGGAATTTATAGTAGTATTCAATACTGCAGAGTAAATAAATAAGGCTTGATGCGATATAATTTTCTTTAACATCAAGGTTACTACATTTTTTACATGTACTACTTTTTATTTAAAAATGTCATTCTGTAAAAAGTGGAAATACAAATGTGTGGTTTTAAATTCCGAAACAAAAGAACACGTAAACTATTGTTTTCAATGACACAAAATATGTTTGCGTGTTGGAAAATAAAACAGTACTCGTTTTAATTACTGGAGTAAATGTGTGGGTGTTTCATGTGGATGCGTTTGCCACAGCTTCTCAAACTAAGCAGGGGTTTCAGTTTCATCTAACATTGCCCTTTGATTAGTGGATGAAAGACGCGATTTTTTAACTTTACTTAATTCACCCTTTTTAACTTTAACTAGCTGTTCGCGTACAGATTCATCCGCGTGTAATTATAAAAACTTTATTTTATTGTTTACATTTGTCAAATTATCAATAGCAAATGTCAAATGACATGACACGTCAAACCTTAGCAATCTTTCTTTCTTGATTTTGGCAGCAATTTATGGTCTCTTTCCCACATTAGGGTTTTTATCCAAAATATTTACCCCCTAAGTTTAATGGCGTGAAAATATATAGCCTAAAGCATGAAGTAAGTGTAGGGCTTTCTATTAAAAAAAAAAATATTTAAAAATATGCTGTAATTGTTGACATCTTGGGCAACAAAGAAGTGTGTGTTTACGCTTTATTATAATAGTATATAGTATATAGTATATAGTATATAGTATATAGTATATAGTATATAGTATATAGTATATAGTATATAGTATATAGTATATAGTATAGAGTATAGATATAGATTAGAAAAACTCAAATAAAACCTATGTGTTCTAGACTGTTTTACATATGCACCAAATAACATCGAGATCCTTTCAGCCGTATAAATGAACTAACAATGATCCATCTAAACTTTCGCATTTATAATATTAGTAAAATTTATTGGAGACATACGACGATAAGCATCAAACTTTGAGAAGCGATGTCCCGTTGTTCCAATCCGTTACATAATGTTTGTGGCGGGATTTCACGGTTAGCTTCGTTTCATAAAACGCTTCTACTCGTATTATGCGCACTTTGTCGCATTTTTTTACATCCTGTATAATTTAGTATAATCATATTCAAACGTATAAATACTACTTCAACTCGATTAAAACAATATTTTTATTTAGTAACGATCATTTATTATAGGGTTCTTAATTTTTTTAAATAGACAGTTTGATTCAAGAGAAAGGTTGCGAAAGTTTAGATGGATGTTTGTTGGCATTTGTAGCCAGCAGTTTAGCTGAACGGATCTCGATGATATTTGAAATAGGATATTCTGGAAGAACACATAGGCTACATCATTTTGTTTTTTTTTTTAAATAGACAGTTTGATTCAAGAGAAAGGTTGCGAAAGTTTAGATGGATGTTTGTTGGCATTTGTAGCCAGCAGTTTAGCTAAACGGATCTCGGTGAAATTTGAAATAGGAATGTCTGGAAGAACACATAGGATACTTGATTTTGTTTTTTTTTTTTTTTTTTTTTTTTTAAATAGACAGTTTGATTCAAGAGAAAGGTTGCGAAAGTTTAGATGGATGTTTGTTGGCATTTGTAGCCAGCAGTTTAGCTAAACGGATCTCGGTGAAATTTGAAATAGGAATGTCTGGAAGAACACATAGGATACTTGATTTTGTTTTTTTTTTTAAATAGACAGTTTGATTCAAGAGAAAGGTTGCGAAAGTTTAGATGGATGTTTGTTGGCATTTGTAGCCAGCAGTTTAGCTAAACGGATCTCGGTGAAATTTGAAATAGGAATGTCTGGAAGAACACATAGGATACTTGATTTTGTTTTTTTTTTTAAATAGACAGTTTGATTCAAGAGAAAGGTTGCGAAAGTTTAGATGGATGTTTGTTGGCATTTGTAGCCAGCAGTTTAGCTAAACGGATCTCGGTGAAATTTGAAATAGGAATGTCTGGAAGAACACATAGGATACTTGATTTTGTTTTTTTTTTTAAATAGACAGTTTGATTCAAGAGAAAGGTTGCGAAAGTTTAGATGGATGTTTGTTGGCATTTGTAGCCAGCAGTTTAGCTAAACGGATCTCGGTGAAATTTGAAATAGGAATGTCTGGAAGAACACATAGGATACTTGATTTTGTTTTTTTTTTTAAATAGACAGTTTGATTCAAGAGAAAGGTTGCGAAAGTTTAGATGGATGTTTGTTGGCATTTGTAGCCAGCAGTTTAGCTAAACGGATCTCGGTGAAATTTGAAATAGGAATGTCTGGAAGAACACATAGGATACTTGATTTTGTTTTTTTTTTTAAATAGACAGTTTGATTCAAGAGAAAGGTTGCGAAAGTTTAGATGGATGTTTGTTGGCATTTGTAGCCAGCAGTTTAGCTAAACGGATCTCGGTGAAATTTGAAATAGGAATGTCTGGAAGAACACATAGGATACTTGATTTTGTTTTTTTTTTTAAATAGACAGTTTGATTCAAGAGAAAGGTTGCGAAAGTTTAGATGGATGTTTGTTGGCATTTGTAGCCAGCAGTTTAGCTAAACGGATCTCGGTGAAATTTGAAATAGGAATGTCTGGAAGAACACATAGGATACTTGATTTTGTTTTTTTTTTTAAATAGACAGTTTGATTCAAGAGAAAGGTTGCGAAAGTTTAGATGGATGTTTGTTGGCATTTGTAGCCAGCAGTTTAGCTAAACGGATCTCGGTGAAATTTGAAATAGGAATGTCTGGAAGAACACATAGGATACTTGATTTTGTTTTTTTTTTTAAATAGACAGTTTGATTCAAGAGAAAGGTTGCGAAAGTTTAGATGGATGTTTGTTGGCATTTGTAGCCAGCAGTTTAGCTAAACGGATCTCGGTGAAATTTGAAATAGGAATGTCTGGAAGAACACATAGGATACTTGATTTTGTTTTTTTTTTTATTAAAAAAATAATTGGGATGATAAGTAATTTGCTGCACACTCACGATTCGTAACCAATGTTTGATAGTTCAATTGGGTCCATGGCTGTTTTAACTTTATGAATTCGTATCATCGACATTTAAGCGGGCAACATTATCAATGTCATACTTTATTTATCGTCTTTTACTTACAAATTAGGGTAGATCAGATAGTTACGGTCCACTTTGCAGATTGAGTCACAAAATTCTTCGTAATTATCATTATTGAAGAGTAAAATAGATGAAAGCATGTTTTTTATTAAACGAAAATATTTTGTTTACACGAACATAAACATTTTAGACAGAGTATTTTATCAAATATAAAAATATTAGTCAATTAAAATTAAACCCCTAAAAGCACAGTTTCGGTCCACCCGAGACAGTTATGGACCACCTCTGGGGTACAGTTACGGTCCACCTTTATAGGACTATAATAGTTATAAAATGATTATTATTTGTCATTTGTCTTGCCTTTTTGAACAGTAAAATTTATTTATATAAAATCAGAAACTAATCAAAATAATTTGAATTACCATTTTAATATAAAGAACACACAAAAAAGTCCTATTAGTATTATCAAGGATATTAATTTTAGGGGTCTCTAGAATAGAATGCAAATCGAAATATTCGTGTAAATTGCTGAAATTTTATTGTTTCAATCCTACAACTTTTTTCAATAATAATTTGGATAGCTGTTTTAAATATAGTTATTTCTTAACTTTCAGGAAATAGCATTTTTTCGGCGTCCTTTTCTAATAATGTTCTTTGGAAAATTAATGTAGTATCAAAAAGTGAGACGTAGAAAAAGTAAACTTTCTGCTAGATGCTTTTATTTTTTTAATATTTTGATTATGTTCGTAGGATCACTAACTATAAGACTATCTTACTAAAACGCGTTTTATTTTCCTTCCTTCTAGTCTACATAAGACTTTTACAATTTTTAAGTAACAAAGCAATGAAAGTTCAATAAACAATCTATTTAAGATTTGTTTCGATATTTTTTTTCGGAAATTTCATAAAATAAATTACCCATCCCTTTAAGAAACAGGGAACAATATGAAGTTTGGGTGGACCGAAACTGTATCTCGTCCTAGGTCCATAACTGTAAAGTGCTATGGCCATAACTGTACTCCCATACAAGCTTTAAGACAGTAGTAGTCCACTATATTTTAAGCCTTACGAAAATAATAATCGTTGTAATATCCACATAAATAGATACTAGAACATCTCTTCTATTAGACAAAATGATAAGAAAGCACATTAAAATTGAATAAGTAAACAAACTTCAATATTTAAAAAAAGCTATCCTTAACAAAAGTGATAAGAAATTAACAATTTTTATCAGCTTCGCGCCTGATATATTTACATCACCCGTGGCTTTTCAAATTTATATTTTCTATTAGTAATTTAGATATCAAATTTGAGAATATTAGTTGTAGCATATGTTTCTTGTGGTTTACTTTCAATTAATTTCCTTAAGAGCTTCAAAACATACGTTTTTGTCTTAAGTGGACCGTAACTCCCCCCTGGTCGGAAACTGTCTGATCTACCCTATTACAATAAAGCTTTTTTTAGCGGTTTATTTTTCTAATACATGTTTTCGTACATTTTTGTTGTCTTAAGGTTGGCAGCATTGTAACTTTTTGCAGATGTCTATCGGCGATTATATCGTAATATTTAACGAAAAACTATTTTTTCCGTCATTAGTACAGCACCCTTACCAAATTCGAAGTACACATAATGACAAATCTCATACAAATCTTATTATTGATGTTATGAACACTTTGTTGCAAACTTTTCGTGCTATCTCCAAGTGGCCCGTTTGTCAATACAAACAAAGTAACTACAAGGTTTAACATCCCTAGTTTATTTAAGATGTTGAAAACATCATAAAATGTAATGAATAAAACACGATTAATAATTCTTTTCATTATCACCTTTATTGTAATTCGGTTGTTGTTATACAACTTATTAAATTACAAATTTTAGAGTTGAGTAGTTAATTTATGTAAATTGTTTTTATTAGTAAAATACACATCATAAATGCGTCACAGGGGATCCGTGTTTAAAATGTCACTGTTAAAAATCAGCTTGCAATCTCGCAACCTCAGGTCGTTGCTCTCGAAGATATCCAACTAATGTATTGTTTAATACAATTTAAAAAAGACTAAAGCCTTCCAGATTGCTAGATATACTAATAATGGCATTAACACGATATGCAATAGTTAAAGAATGGCTCTTAAAAATTAAAATAACCAGGATAAAACGTTACGAATTGAAAACATATTTCTCTGTCTGATCACATTCTTTTCTATTATTGTAATTAAAAAGTAAATACGAAAGTTGAGATGGATGGAGGGATGGTTGGATGTTAGTTAGAATTTGTAGCCTAAACTGCTGAATGGATCTCGATGTAATTTGGTATAGATGTAGAGGATATTCTGGAGGAACACATAGGTAACTCACTTTTGTTTTTTTTTAATTCCACGGAGGCGGGCGAAAGCTAGCATAACTATAATACTAGCATCTGAACGTCGATGAATGCGTCACTATATCGCGTGTAATGACAGCAACAATAATTTCAGGAAACTCGTTAGTCTAGTCATATCCAGTGCTATTAATTGACTAACCTGTGTATACCAGTTGACACCAGTTTCATCCAGTTAACTCAGAGACTGCTGGAACTAGGAGTGGACTATTGGAATAGTTGCTGACACTCAGACCATAGAGTAAATAAGTTTAAAAACCATAACTGCAGGATGATTTAAATGATTTGGAAGGTCTTGAACTTTTTAACTCCCCCCCGACCTCTGGATCAGTCAACCTATTAGAGGTATTTTTTATAGCATAGGCTAATTTGATTTTTTTTTATATCATAAACAATTAGTCACCTGTAAACGAGCAAGCGGCCACCAGAATTCGAAGAAAGAGTCGAGAGACCTTTAGCACGTCGCCTACCTCTAATCAACTGAGGAGGGGACGCACAGAAAGACGATGTTTCCCCTTCTACGCGTCCCCACTTTTTTCACACTTTCTTTTCCCATTGTTTCCTTACAATAAAGAGGTGGGTACAGGAAGGAGACTAAAACTAGGCCTCCGGAACGCAATTTTAAGTATTGTAGTTAATATCGAAATAATACTACTGTAGGTATGATGTTATGGATTATATAATCTGACTTCTTACTAATATCATAAAAGCGAAAGTTTAGATGGATGGATGTTAGAGTTTGTAGCCTAAACTGCTGAATGGATCTTGATGTAATTTGGTATAGACGTAGAGGATATTCTATATAGGCAACTTACTTTTGTTTTTTTTTCCACGTGGACATAGTCGCGGGCGAAAACTAGTAATGTATAATAATAAAGTTATGAATACACAATCACTGTCATTAATTATGTATCAATTTATGTGACTTTAATAACTCTACAAGGTTTAAACCTTGACCTGTTTAGATGATTGTTGACACATTGTAGAATGGTGTCATAGCGGTGTCATAGTTACCGTACATAATGACACCGATTAGAATATTTGTCTCGGTTAAGTGAAATTAGTTCTATCTTACTTCTTACTATAATAATATTATAAATGCGAAAGTTTAGATGGATGGATGGATGTTTGATAGAGCTTGTAGCCTAAACGGCTGAACCGATTTCGATGAAATTTGGTATAGATATAGAGGATAGTCTGGAAGAACACATAGGAAACTCACTTTTGTTTTTTTTAATCTCACGCGGACGGAGTTGCGTGCGAAAGCTAGTTTTCAATAAATTTCTTACAAAAGATAGTTGAAAAAAATTGACAGAGACGTTTTTTTAATTTTTTAAAAATGCCAACAGTTTTCTTCTAGTTACTGTAAAACTTATGTTTATTCATTCGATTAAGTTGCAGTTTCTTTTTAAGTAATAATAAGTAGAATTTTGTGTAATTAAAAATAAATAGCAAGTTAACAAAACCCAAGTAAAGATAATTGGTAAAATAATTGACCTATTCGCCTGTTACGGCATTTTCAATATTGTGAATGGAAAATAATTGAATTCGCAATTGCGCAATTTCATGACGTTGTTACAATCCATCTTTACTCGTCTGATAAAATTTCAGTACAAAAAGTTATACAACCTTTGATAGAGGTCAATAGTTATAAAGTAATATTAACAAGATTTCAACATCTTGTTAATTTATAATTAGATTTTACACGTACATAGTAGACCTAAAAAGAGATTGATAGATTGCGTGAAAGGTGACATGATGATGGGAGTGATGACTGAGATGACGGATGATAGAGTTATTTGGAGGACGAAACCCGGTGCGACAACCCTAGGGGAGTAAGATAAGGTAGGAAAGATGATGATAATTTTATATTGTATACAAAATAAATTAAAAAATAGTGGCAATTGAAAATAAAGATTGACTTTAAGAGACTCCTATTTGATTTAGCATAGCAATAGAGTTGGTATAGCAACATTGATATTTTAAAAATACACTTCATATTCTAACCATAGATTTATAACATACTAGATTTTGCCCCCGACTGTCCGCGTGTAATTTAAAAACAAAAGTGCGTAGCCTATGTGTACCAGACTATAATCTACATGTATGCCAAATTCCATTGAGATCAGTTCAGCCCTTTAGTCGACAAACTCGTAAGATCATTCCATCCAAACTGTTGCATTTATAATATTAGTAAAATGGACACAAGCACAAAGTAAAGTGACAAAATGCCTCCAGAAGCCTTTTGTATACTTAAATACCCTCAGTGTTATCAGACAAAACGACATTTAGAAAATCGATTCTCTATTAGACAGAATAGATCAAACTTGTATCGAACATTACAATCGTTAGGAGCGCTGAGCCATCGTATCCTTCAATCCAGTTATCCAAATTTTATGTTCCAAGGGCTATTACGAATATTTGTGTGACAGTTGCGTAACGTATTTTTATGAGATTTGTTGGTACACACGGTACGCTGCACAAATCTAATACATTTTATCGATGTTACGAAAATTATCTCACGGATATTCATGATAATCCCTCTGCACAGATTATTACGATAACCAGAGGTTCCGTAAACATTAGATTCAGTTTTTTCTTATACATTTTTTAGTTCGATGGTCTGTAACCTTTGTGATGATTTTTTTAATAAGGTTAGTGACTTCATGTCCGTCGATGTCGTCCCCATTTCATTGGTCAATGGCCTTGGGAATAAAATGTGCAAACTCGATTTTGGCATTAAATACATGTCACGTGTGTTATCACGTTTTTAGCTTTTAAACGAATTGTTTTGTCTCAACTTTTTTTTTACTTTAAGTACTTGTAATTGGTACGCATCTCGTTCTGGTCGATTTTATTCTTTTTTTTTTATTTATAAGGTGGCAAACAAGCAAGCGGCCATCTGAATCCACCGAAATGGAAAGCGACCGCTGCCCATAGACATCCACAATTACACAAATCCACATCCACTTTTCCTTCCCATCCCTTCCTCTTAAGAGAAGGGTGGAAAGGGAAAGGGACTAGAATTAGGCCTCCGGCACCACACTCATCAGACGAAACGCGGAATTCCTTCCACTTCACGCCTGTCTTCTATGTGGTCGTGGTTTTACACCGGGCGAGCAGGCCCATTCGTGCGAAGATGTTAAAGAGCATTCTAAAACACACAGCTGATAGAAATAAAATATTTTCTATACGTGCGTGATAATGCAACTGTTATTGTTTACCGAAATGGTAAAGATAATTTTATTAATAGGTTATTTTATTAAGATAATGTTACGGATTTATATTAACCGCAAATGGTTGTAACCATTATTAATTGGTTTTAAACCGCATGTGTAATTTGTGATAAATAGGTTTCATCATTATTTTGTAGATAAAAACTACTTGCATCTTCGCCATTGCTATTACCCATACTAACTTTTTTTAAAGGAAATGTGCAGAAATGCTAACAATATAGCTAAAATGAACTTATAAATATCCGCTATTTAAAAAAAAAACCGTTTATATTTATTTTGAATGCAATATTAGACAACATTACAAACGCAATTTCATAAACTTCGCAAATTAACCACGAAATATTGCGTTTCAAAAATCTATAAGTAGTGATGGGCTCAAAGGTGGTTGGGAGGCATTTTGCCCACGCAAATCTGACTTGAGGCCTGGAGTCGAAATATGACGGATTCTCATATAATAAAACACTACGGTAGTCCCCAACAGCACCAACATGGGAGTGACGGGATCTCCGTACAGAACACAACCATCCCCGTCTCCTTAATCGTAGTCTAGATTATTACGTCCACGGCTATAGGTTTAAAATGTAGAAGTTTAAATAGCATACAAATAAGAATAGATAGAAAAGGAAAGAAGAATAATAATAAAAGTCTAGACATCACTACGTTCGACAGTTTATTGAACTTAAGATTCTGTCAACGAAATGCCAATAGTCGTGAAATAGGCGTGAAAAATTCTTATAGCAATTGCGTTATTGATAAATGATTGCTAATTGCGAATTGTCTGCTTCGATAAATTGTAAAAGTGTGAAATCCAGACGTCTATAAAATGCTGTATGAAATAAAAAAAAAATCGTTTACAATGTAATTTTCGTTCACAAAGACAGTAAGCAATATCATTTAAAACATGAAAGAATTGAAATTTAATTTTTCAACCATTAATAAAAGATCTGCGTAAAAACGTAGCTTTTCTCTTTATTCTTCTGGAGTTTGGAGTAAATTAAGGGATTAGTTAGAGAAGAAGAAACTTAAGATTACGGTACACAAAATAATAAGCACAACACTTTTAGTAATCCTTACAAACTAAATAAACAGTTAGTAAGAAATACATTAGAAATATCCAAGAAACTTCAGTGCAAGGGGAACGAACCCTGAGTTGTACAAGGATAAGCAGAGGAACGGATCACGTTATATGGCTTCGTGGCCCCTACCATTTGCCTGCTATCATTAAAAAATATTTTTTGATTTGAAAATGGAATATGCTTCTAAGTTTGTAGATGGCACCACTATATTTACTGTTTACGTAACTGAAAAATGATTCATTGTAGTTAAATATATTCAATATTCGTAAACGGAAATGATACATCTTCCTTGCAAAGTCTATTTTATTTTTAGCACCGAATACAACATGATTTGAATGTTAAATATTCGTATATCCTATGACGTGACAAGTAGACGTAACTAATGTTAAAGGAAGTGAAGTAACAAGGGATGGCCTTGCATTAAATTGTTTCCGTATTGATTTGAAATTTAATGAATGAAAAGTGTCAATATTTTGACTAAATTTAAGTAACTATAGTATGGTTATGGAATTGTGGTAGTTTCGATTAACACATATACTAAGCTGAAAGGGGAGTTTTTTGCCATTGAAAAAGGCGCCAGTGCTATTTGTATGTACGAGTATTTTAGTTTAATTTTGCTTAATGGGCCCGACAAGTCTTGCACTATAATAATTGCTTATCATACAGTGAATTAGGTAAGGTAAGCCTAAGAATTATTCGTCATATGGGTTTAAGGCGCGAGTACTCGATGTGTTTGTTCGAGTATTGATCGATAACCAATGGTAGTGGTAATTTGTAATGTGTACGCGGGCCCGCTTCCCGCTTGCGTCAATCCCTTATTTTTGATCATGTAACATCTGTAACCTGGTTGAGTCGACCGCAATTGGGTTATGTTTCGTTTTTCACCTATTTCCGAACTGGTTGAGTGCGTAATGAACTGATTACGTACCGAAATATAAGTTAATTGTTTTTAAAGTGTTGAACTTTCAGGGCCAGTATTGTTGTGTTTGTTAAAGTGCGTTTTCACTGAGAAAACAACTAAACTACAAATTGCTGGTAAAGTTACCGACGCCTCTATTCTATTCTAATTTTTTGATGATGATGGCAACACATCTCAACTGTTGCTACAATGGACAAATACTTTTGGATCTTTCGCCTCCCATTGCTATAAAAAAAACTATAAAAAAAGTTTCTAGTCCAAGGGCATCGTATAGGAAGCAGTCAGGTTAGACTAAAACACTCTATCTTTTTTATTTCAGTTGTCTAAGATGTTATCTCGACTTCTAAATATTTATCTAACACTAAACGTGCAAGTTTGTTTTGGTAATAAAAGCAAGTCAGAATGACCTAGAAAGATCTACCAAAAATAGTTACAGTCATAAAAGACTGCACTAAAACTCGTAACAAACGTTCATATTTAATTCCCATATTGTTAGTGCACAGCGTTGAAATTATAATCAGTGTAAGTTATCATACTAATATATTTTTATATTATACTGGCTTTCACCCGCGACTCCGTCCGCGTGAAATTAAAAAATAATATAAAACATAGCCTATGTTACTCACTGACAACGTAGCTTTTTAATGGTGAAAGAATTTTTTAAATCGGCCCATTAGTTTTCGAGTTATTTAATTATAATCAAACAAACAAAGTTTTCCTCTTCATAATATTATAGCAAAGAAATGCGAAAGTTTAGAAGGATGGATATTTGTTAGTTTGTAGCCTAAACTGCTAAACGGATCTTGATATTGGCATAGATAAAAAATTATGTCTTTATAGTCTATGCGCTAATACAGATAATATATTTTTGTGCAATATTTCATGCTCCGTCAGTTTTGAGGTTATCTGTAACCAAACATCTGTTAAGATTAAGATTATAGTAATTAAGATCTATTGTATTGTTAGTTTATTGTCTAGTATGTACAGATGTGTTTATTTTTATCTTCTACTAGCTGTTGCCCGCGACTTCGTAAGCGTGAAATTTGAAAGTTCAAAACTTACGTTCGCCCCTTTTTTCAACCTATTACCAAAAGTATTATTATTTATTAATAGGTCCTAAAGATTAGTAATAATAAATATAGCCTATGTTACTCACAGATAAATTACCTTTCTAAAGGTGAAAGAATTTTTAAAATCGGCCCAGTAGTTTTTGAGTTATTTCAATCCATACAAAAATGCAAATCTTTCCTCTTTATGATATTAGTATAGAAAAGGTGTTCCCGTGCGGCTTCATCCGCATGAAATTATAAAACTTTTATTTGTTGTTTACATTTGTCAAATACTCAATTGCAAAAGTCAAAATTACCGTTACCATAATAACCTTACTTCCTTAATGTTGGCAGCTTGTAGTTTATAGTCTCTTTCCCACATGGAGGTTTTTTTCAATTTATTTACCCCCTAAGTTTAATAGCGTGAAAATATATAGCCTAAAGCGTGTCGTAAGTGTAAGGCTTTTTATTAAAGAAATAATTATTCAAATACATGCTGTGATTTCTGACATCCTACGCCACGAAGTCGTGTGCGTTTATGCTTTATTATATTAGTATAGAAGTATAGATGTATTACATAAGTGTTCACAAAGGAATATGATTTTTTGATCGGAAGTTATTTGTGAATGAGGTACGAGCGATGTCGAACAATGCCATTCAACTGGTCGGGTATGCGAGTGCGAGCGATGTTTTGAGATGTGTTATGTAAATTATCGTTTAACAATGCGATCACGTTTTTAAACGTATCGATTAGGGTTGTCACAAATATATATATTTTTTTCAGATTTATCCAGGAGGATTGAATTTTTTCGCTTTTATATGTAGTATGTATGTGAACTCCATTATAAACCAATGTGGTGTGTGTAGTAAGAGCGCGCACAACTGTTTAGTCGCGCTTTGCTTCCTATGAGCTTTGATAGAGGTGAGTACACTACTCCATATTTATTTTGTTGTGCAACTAAACAGTTGAATGGGGTGCGAAACATTCGATATTCGTACAACAGTTGTGCGATAGTCTAGTCAAGGGTGTGCGCCTGCTCTTAACCGCTGAAACTGGTATTGACAAGTGGGATGTCATTCGATTCTTAATCTTCTACTGAATCTCATATCTAAGGTCTGATAACAAACCAATCAATCTGAATAGTTAATCAGTTCAACGAGCCAGATTAAACTAGTTGAACGGATCAGGTTATATTTTGGAATAAGGGAAGATAACAGCTGGTTATAAAGCATAACTACTAATAACTTTAATTTTGTATTTTCTAGAGAATGGAGTCGCGGTCAACAACTAGTATTTAATATTTGGACAATGTGACAACCCTATAAGTGTTGCTAAAAGTACAACAACAGGAAGTGGATGTTGATAACATTGTCTATGATGAAAAATTCAGTTTGTCGCATTATTGATGTACTACAATATTAAAAAAAAAAACAACTTTGGACACGAGTAAATCAACTCCATGATCATAGAGTAAGAAATTACTACTCTTTATCTTTCTTAATTTGTAGGTTAGGTTATACTTTCCGACGGCATAAATGGAGATGCGAAAAATGTTGGCATAGCAGACTGGAGGACCATGGCCAGAGATACGCCGAAATGGAAGAAGTTACTGGACCAAGCCAAGGCCTACAAAGGGCTATAGCTATAGAAGATGTAATACATTCCGAAATATATTTAGTAGTTTTTCAATAAAGTAATAGAATTTGTTGTTTAATTTTATTTGAATAGTTATCAAAATATTTAGTTATAGTGACATTTCCCTTTCAAAACATTGTCTATTCAATGATCTAATTGTTTTAAATTCCTTAGATTACTATGTTATAACCGAGCTGAGTCTTAAACACGCATCTGTTCATATACTTTCAACTAATTGTAGTAAGTTATTACTTTATTCTGTCGAAAAATCACAAGGAAATTTGATAATTAGCATTTATTCCATTGTCAAATTATTTATAATATTAATTTAAAAAAAAACTATAATTAAGACTACATCAACGTTAACACTCTCCGCGCGGTTTTCTTCTATTTTTCATCTATCTTTTTTAATAACAAAAAGGCAAAGGTTTTGCGGCCAGCATGCCACCTCTTTCGCAGAATGCAAACTCCATGTCTGCTAAAGAAATCATATATATTCATTCTGCATTTAACACAAACTGCAACTTCTAACAGTTTAAATAATAATAAGTATCTATACTAGTCTATACTGATATTATAAAGAGGAAAGATTTGTATTTTTTTATGTATTGAAATAACTCAAAATTACTGGGCCTATTTTAAAAATTCTTACGCAGTTAGAAAAGTAATTTATCTGTAACATAGGATTTTTTTCTATTGATTTTTAATTTTTAATTATATGCGCACAAAGTCGCGAGAAACAGCTAGTATTATATAAAAGGAATAAATATAGCCTATGTAACTCAGTGATTATGCTTTCAAATGTGATATGAATGAATGAAAATGAATTTGATATCAGTTCATTATTTTCAGAGTCTATCGCAAACAATCAAATATTTCCCCTTTATAATATTAGTATAGACTTCGAAATTTTATACATATACGAATTTGCTCTTTCATTGTAAAGAAGATAAATCGATATTTCGGATCTGTTAACCGCTACTCATCATATTTCTCCTTATCCTACTCCCGTAGGGTCGGCGCAACAGGTTTTTGTCCTCCACATAACTCTATCATACGTCATCTCAGTCATCACTCCCTTTTTGATCATGTCACCTTTTACATAATCCATCCATCTCTTTCTAGGTCTACCGACGTACCCTTCGACACTCATAACTAACGTTCTCCTTGTAACATGCGATTCATCCCTCCTCATAACATGCCCATACCATGCTGTTAACCGCTACAAAAATTGTAATAATTTTGTTTCTAGGACGTAACAGTGTTAATATTCTTTCTAGGTCAAAATTGTTCATTTTATCACCGAGGAATCACTGCGAGGTCATCTAGCGGAATATTCGCGACCTAGATCCAGGTCAGTTGCAAATGGTACACATTATCTAGGTTTGTCGCATTGAATTATCAGTTACGATATAATCTTTCACACCTGATTTCCAGTGGAAAAGTTGCAAGGTATACTTTAGTATCCTTATTTGTTTTAGTTCACTTGACATCTACTTTGGCTTTTATAAACAAGCTGTTGCTCGCGAATTCGTCTGCGTGAAATTAAAAAAAATAATAAAGCCTATGTTATTCACTGATAACATAGCTTTATAACAGTGTAAGAATTTTTATAATCGGCCCAGTAGTTTTTGAGTTATTTCGTTACATACAAAAATACAAATCTTTCCTCTTTATAATATTATAGTATAGAGGCACTCCTAGAATATTAGAACATACAACAGTATTGAATGTTTGTTATATTGTTAAACTTAAGTTAAATAATTAAAAGTAACTAAGTAGGTAAATCTTCACGTCCTTAGACCTATTTAATCTGAAATGGCAACCGCTTGTTCTAACAATATTAATAGAAACCAAGGTATTATTAATCTGCAATTCTAGATTAAATTAATTATTTTAGCCTTAATAATATAGATCGACGCTTCATAGACAAGCATTCATAATCAACCATAGAGCATAGACAAGTATCAACACAAACTTTGTCGTTCATTTCCACGTATGAATGATAAGGTGCGGTCTTTCATTCACTTTAAACACACCCAGGAATCGTAAAAAAACTAGGCTAGGTTACAAAGAATTTATATAAGGGTGTGTACACCCTTAACGAAAACAAAGATAAAATTATTTTTACAAGTGAATATAACGATAGTTTAAACTAACGTTTAATTTATTAATAGTAACGATTCCTATAAACAGATGAACGACTCGCTTTAATTGTCTATCATTTTCTTCCATTAACTTACTTATTAGTTTAAAAGCATTAACGGACGCACGCCTTTGACTAAACTATCGCACAACTGTGTGCGATTGTCGATTGTTTCGAAGCCAATTCAACTGTTTAGTTTAAAAATCGAGTAGTGTGTGCATTCATATACTCATAGGAATCAAAGCGCGATAAACAGTTGTGCGAGAGTTTAGTTTCAGGTGTGCGCACACTCTAAATATATGACTTCAACGTTGTGTTTCATATACTAAAAACGACACAATTTACATTCAGCTTTTTTAATTCATGAATTAACATGAAACTTCAGGGACGTACTGGGGCTGGGTATGAATGAATGTTATGTGGGTGTGACACCCTCTGCTTCTGGAAATGTGCCGCACCTGACCCACTTCTAGGTAATGAATGGACGAATACAGGGCCGGATTTAGAACACGAAAATGATGGAAAACTATACAATTAAGTATAATTGAATAGCATTAAATATAGAACTCTTGTATGAATACCTGACAAAGTGGTTACGTTTGAAAACCTAATATTTTTTTTTTAAAGCAAACATTTATTTAGGAGTGTTAATATAAGTGCATAAATTTTTTTAACTTCGATTTTCTGTACATTTCATTCGTTTTCTACAGTAAGCATTTAACAACAGTTCATTTTACTGTTTTTTTTTAATTGCACGAAAAATTTACAATTTAGCAATTTCAAAATGTTGCCAAATCCTACCCTGGGTATATTATTAATTAGCAGTGACCTTCATTTAAACGAGGCGTTAATTTAACGCTTGTTTTGAGAATAACTGTTCTACGTGTTTCTGGAATCATGAATCAATTAGGGAATTACAATGTGTAAAAATGTGATGTAATGAATTAAACACGATTTCCAGGAAAACAGTTTGAAATGTGCGATGGAGTCATCCTGAAAATACAATCATCGTTGCAATAAATATTTTAACTGAACTAGCAGATAACTTCAGGTTTTACAGCAGTGATTTAACTCACGGTTATATTTAGGTGCTATAGCTGTAGCCCGCGACTTCGTCTGCATATTAAAAAAACAAACGAAAACAAAAACTATTTAATCCTCGGGAAGCTGAAATTTTTCAGAGATGAATCGTATCCGAAGTGTTACTACAGATTTTGTTTTGTATCTGTGTTAAATTTAAAAAAGGTATGTTGAACCGTTACAGAATTATAAAAAAAAAATCAATGTATTTCACAGTAACCGTAACTATTTACGAGATCAAAGTAGCCTATGTGTTTTTCCTGACTCTACATCTATTTCAAATTTCATTTCGTTCAGCAGTTTAGGCTTTAACTCAAATATCCATCCATCCAAACTTTCACTTTTATAATATTAGTATTTGTAGGATAAGTAAGATAAAGAAAGCTAAGACATCGATAGCTAAGCTTTGTGTTTTTTTTATTTATTTTTACAGGGGGCTTTGTCGTGAAGCGACGATAACGCCCCATAAGTCTAAAACTAACAAAACTGATTAATCTAACTACTTTCTTAATCAAATGTCGGCCAAATCAAGCATCATAAGCTTTGTGCTTGAAAAAAACAAAATCAATATCTAATAGATAGCTCCTTGTATCTAAAGGTTCAATTCTGATACAAATCGGTTTTCGGTATCGCTGTTCGCGACCTCGTGATGACATGAACATAGTTCACCTTGACATACTCGTACATTGTCAGTTCCATGGAATAACTGAAGCGTGATATTTACATATGCGTGCATATCCGATATGAAATAAATGCATATGATAGTATACTAAGATAAAAAAAATTATGGAAAAAAAAACTAGAATTAATATTAGAGAAATACAAAACAGCTTGATTCATTTATTTAATACTAGCTTTCGCCCGCGACTCCTTTCGCGTGCAATAAAAAAACAAAAGTGAGTAGTCTATGTGTTCTTCCAGACTATCTTCTACGTCTATGCCAATTTTCATCAAGATCCGTTCAGCGGTTTAGGCTACAAACTTTAAGATCCATCCATCTGAACTTTCGCATTTATAATAATACTAGCTTCCGCCCGCGACTCCGTCCGAATTCACGTGATTTAAAAAGAAAGGTATGATTTTATTAAATTACTTTAAACTTAACGTTTCATATATAATACTGACGATTTTATAAAAAATATTCTTCCGATACACGATCAAAGACGCGGTTGTTAACATTATCACGTAATAAATAGAAAATGTTTTTATAAACATAATAAATATACATTTATGTGGGCATATAAAAAAATCAAAAGTAGGTTATGAAAATTTACCCAATCAATCAGCTTAACAACGTAATGTTAATATTAAGGTGCGTTTTCTCTATGATTTGGTCAATAGAAAAAATTGGTTAACGAATAAAATCATAACTTTCGTAAAAATATTCTCGTATTTTTGTCTGCAACACAAAATTGTGATTAATATAAATATGATTTAATTAAGCTGTACGCAAAATTTAACAATCCTGATTTTTAGGTTACAATAAATACAGTAATAAGGAATTATCTCTTTAAGTTCACATTTTTGTTGCGTGCAACACTAAATTAAAATTATCTATGACAATTCTGTTCAAAGATTGTTATTGAGTAGAATAAACGTGATTCTCGGACACCACAGTTTTAATAATTCATACAGTCCACGCCTCCGACATGGTCCTTCGAGTCGGATGTGGTATTAGCCATTATATTAACTCGTCTAAGTTCCTCCATATTTTTAAATAAATACTGATTATTGATAAATTTAAAAAAAAAATCTGTTTAATAAACGGTATTTCATTTTTTTTATTCAATTTCATTGTCTTCGTTTGGTGGAAAAGCACTTTTATTAGTTCACTCGAGTTAAATCGGGAGCTATTCTCGCCGCAATGGACTGCATTAAAACTTTGGCAGATTTATGATACATCGTATTTGTGGAGTTTTCTTTTGTACTGAAATAGTAGAACGAGAATAGACGTAGTTTTCGCGTGGGTTTTACTACAATATGTTATAGAACACAAAGGAGCATAACGCTATTGTGCACGGAAATATAACTTGAGTTATTTATGTTTTTTTATTTATTGTGTTGCCAGTATTAGGAGCTTTGGTATGATCTATAAAGGTTATGGTTTCATAAATATATTGAATAAACCTTTACCTCCTTGATTTTATTTATTAAAATGATGTTCAAAATGAACACAAAGAAAATTATGTTAATCATACTTTAATGTTATAAATGTGAATGTTTAGATGGATTATTAGAGTTTATAGCCTAAATTGCTGAACGGATCTCGATGAAATTTGGTATAGATGTTGAGGATAGTCCAGAAGAATACATAGGCTACTTACAATTTTTTTTATTCCACGCAAACGGAGTCGCGGCCAAATGCTAGTAATGGTTGTAGAATTCGACTGTACTAAGACAGTAAAATAACAATACACGTTTTAATCTATATTTTGCTTTTGTTTTTTTTTTTTTTATTTCGCGCGAACGGAGTCGCGGGCGAAAGCTAGTACAGTCATATTTTCAATCTCATACATGTCTAGACTTTTCTTGAACTTCCATAAACATGGTTAAAAATTGTACTAAAACACTAGAATTATAGTCTAGACATCCAGACAATCCAATACGAATATAAAAAGTCGTGGAAATTTTCCAGGTGGATTAACGCGACCCATGTCACGTGTGCGAACGTTTCCAATTCCGATTTGTTTTGTCTGGCGATACTTTAGTGCGAATTGAATGTGTAACATACGAAAGTGTACGTTGATGGGGTCTATTACGCGAAAGGTAAGTGAGGATTGAGACGACAAAAGATAAATCTTAAATAACAAGAACCTGCTGTTTCTAGCCTACGTGAGTAAGATAAAAACAATGAGAAGATTATGAATTAACTAGCTTTCGCCCGCGACTCTGTCCGCGTGGAATTAAAAAAAAAAAACAAAGTAGCCTATGTGTTCTTCCAAGCTATGTTCTACATCTATGCCTAATTTCGTCGACATCCGTTCAGCCGTTTAGCCTACAAACTCTAACAAACAGCCATCCATCTAAACTTTCGCATTTCTAATATTAGTTAGATATAGAAGTATAAGAAAGAAATTTATACAAAAAGCTACAATTGTAAGACAGTAGGAGTTATGAAAGAATTGTGAAACGAAATGGATTAAAAGAGAGTGAATTCAGATATGACGTCTGATAGAATTGTATGGAATAACACACATAAAAAAAAAAAACATACAGACGAATTGAGTACCTCCTTCTTTTGGGAAGTCGGTCAAAAATAGATACTGTCGCCACTATATGTATAATAACCTTCTTTAGAAGTCTTTTAAAAACAGATATCAGGGAAAAATTAGGTGATATTTTTTGTTGTTGATTTAAAACCACAACTAGTTAATCAATTTTTCAATACAACTCCGTAATTCTATATTTTTAGAAATGTTAAATTATTACTGGCAGTTCTCCAACGACCCAATAAGATTTCAATTTA
The DNA here is from genome assembly GCA_029286645.1 of Papilio protenor. NCBI lineage: Eukaryota > Metazoa > Arthropoda > Insecta > Lepidoptera > Papilionidae > Papilio > Papilio protenor. The sequence continues at coordinate 2,306,045 of JAGSMZ010000009.1, forward strand.
ACTTTTAAACCACTGAAATGAAGAAACGATCACGTACCTAACAAGACTGTGGGTAGAAATATGGTAACTACTTTGAAAATATTTACTAAAATATTATTTACAAAGTTATTTAAAATAACAATACACGTTTTAATCTATATTTTTAGAAATGTTAAATTATTACTGGCAGTTCTCCAACGACCCAATAAGATTTCAATTTAACTTTTAAACCACTGAAATGAAGAAACGATCACGTACCTAACAAGACTGGTGGGTAGAAATATGGTAACTACTTTGAAAATATTTACTAAAATATTATTTACAAAGTTATTTAAAATAACAAATGACTATACAAAAGCTCCGCTCCGTTTGTTTTTAAGGTAGACTGGTTATGAACAATTTTTATTATCGTTTAAACACAATATATGCTAGAGTAAAATGAAGCGTAAGGAAAGAACGGAGCAGCATTCCTAACACATCACTGACATCAAAGCGAACTTCGCAGCTGGGGGGTTCGCGTTTTACTCTGATCCAATGATTCACTAATGAATCATGGTTTGCGGTTCGTTAACCTAAATAGTAGTGCGTAAATAAATATTCACATGCTTTGAACAATGTTGACATTGTAAACAAAGGGTTGACCCTCAATAAAGAAAAGAATACATAATTAGGTACGGGTTTAGACAGATTCGTAATAAAATGTACAGAGTATAAAACAAACTGTTCTGATTTTTCTAATCATCATCATCATCATCATCTTTCTCCTTATCCTACTCCCGTAGGGTCGGCGCAACAGGTTTTTGTCCTCCACATAACTCTATCATACGTCATCTCAGTCATCACTCCCTTTTTGATCATGTCACCTTTTACGCAATCCATCCATCTCTTTCTAGGTCTACCTCTACCGATGTACCCTTCCACACTCATAACTGACGTTCTCCTTGTAACATGCGATTCATCCCTCCTCATAACATGCCCATACCATGCTAACCTTTTACTCCTTACCTTCTCTACTACTGGGGCTTTTCTAATGTCATGTTTAAAACAATAAGGAGTTACAGAAATACTCTGTGCTAGTTCTCTAATCGGAATAAACTAAACTAACTTATTTATTCAGTTCAGCTTTAATAAAAAAGGTCTAATGGTTTGAGACTGCGCGGCGACAGACCGTCCTCAAATCCGATACTGACCCGCGACGATGCCATATCTGTTCTTAAAATAGCTCTATACAAGTGTGGGCTAAAATTGCCCACTCTAATATTGTCGCGGCCGTGTCTCAGAATACATTAACATCATTGACGTAAGAGTTACGCTTAAACGTAACTAGGAGTAAAAAAAAATTCATCATTTCTATATTTGATATTTTCTTTATAATAAGTATACTAGCTTTCGCCCGCGACTCCTTCCGCGTGGAATTAAATAAAACAAAAATGAGTAGCCTATGTGTTCTTCCGGACTATCCTCTACATCTATACCAAATTTCATCGAAATCCGTTGAGCCGTTTACGCTACTAACTCTAACAAACATCCATCCATGCATCCATCTAAACTTTCGCATTTATAATATTAGAATGAAGTATAATAATCAGTATAATTTCCGTAGGTAACTTAAAAGGCAGAAGAAAAAGTGGCAACACTATTAAAATAGTGGTCATAGACAATCATAATGAGGTTCCCAGATTGAAACGCTAAAAATAGTTAAAAAAACATCTTAATAATAACTGCGATACATATTTTTTTACGAAAGAGAAAGCATGGGAAGTATACCAGGACTGTCATATAAATATCCTTAATATCTCCAGTTATTGCCATCAATCACTCAATAATTGATATTACGAAGTTATCGACGCGTTTTTGAATAGAACTTTCTGGAATCTAATCTTTCATTCCATCAGAGTTATTGTCAATCAGTGGATGGCTTCCAAGTTATATATTAGTGCTATGAGTAACTTCGTTCACTTTTTGGATTGAACGTTTGTTTGCATATAATGGTTACGTCAAACGTGGTCTAGACAGCAAGTCTGTCTTCTAACAAATAATGTCGACAATTATCAATTTATTCCTCTTTATGGTTCATTTCACTCCTTTCTAGTTCCTGTTGTTGTATTTAGAATATTAACATCGGATTGTTGGCTGGTTATTTTTTTTATTTAATGATAGTTGTTATCAAAATACTTAATTTGTACAGGAAAACTATTGTTTTTTTAATGCGTCTTATCAAATGTCCCCATAAAAAAATATTGTCTTCTCACGAATTGAGCCAGAGGTGCCACAAGGAAATCAAACATTTGATTTTAAGAATACCATTTCCTTATATCGATTCTTAAGAAATTTGGCAATTGGCAGAACGGTGAGCAAACATTTGCCCATGTCGTAAATAAAAAGGCAGTTAGTCTCTGACTAATGATGTAGATTTGGCGCGCAGTACTTTATATTTTTTAAATAAGCCAACACTGTCGGCGTTTGGCATACAGCCAAATAATCGTTAGCTTCTTGGAAACGCACTTTATTCACAATACTTGTTATATCAATAAGTAAACTGAACAACGATTTATTTTAAACATAAATCGATTCTACTTCCTCTCAGATATTTGTCTTTTTCTTTACTCAATCTGTGTGCAAAGACTAATCAATTTCATATGTTATAGGTTTTTTTTTTTTAAACAATAAGGGCCAGTTATAAAGAAGGACATGATTTCAATTACAAGCAAGGAAAATTATACTGAGTGTAGAATTATAGAGTGTAAAAAGGGAAAAATAAAACGCGTGTTTCTTTCAAAATAAAGCACATTTCTCCCTAATTCCTGTAGATAATGGTAACGATTGCAATTCATTTAATGTTGCCATAAAACATAGAATGGGGACACCTTTTATTGCTTGTAATCATAATAAAATGGTTCGCATTAAGATGGTATAAAAGTGTAAGAACATTTTTATGTCGACTTAAACCCTTGTAAAGATGGTATAAAATATTTGGCGTAAAAGTCGAAGCTTCTTTATTAGAAAGGTCATGATGATTTTCGCGCGTTTATGTTCTTTCCAAAAAAAGGAGGTTATGAATTCGTATGTATTTCTTGTGATCATGTCCAGATCAGTAATATTTTCCGATATATTTAAAAATGTAGTATTGTTTATTTCATTTGGAAATAATTATTATACTCGTTGATATTTACATAATAATACAAGTTTAAAAGATCAGCTGTAGTAACTAGCCTTGGTTATTTTAGCATTACGGGAAATGCAATATTTTATTACGTATCCGATAAACGTCAAGTTTTTGAAGATATCAATTTTATACGAATTTAACTGTAAATAATATTTAAAATAAATCGCAGTATATATTATTCCATTTAAATGTTAAAATGTTTTGTAAAAAATATTATTGTTTTTTTTTAGAGTCTTTCCTGGGTTTATGATTTTTAGGTTAATTTCCTGTATGGAGATAACCAGCTTCCTAAATATAAACGTAGGTTTCTACTGCTGTATGAAAAGTCTTTTGTCTTCCATTCAAGGTTGTAATTCGTCGTCTTATTTCGTAGTTTGTTTTCTTCGTATCTCGATTCTCCTCATTTCCTCGCTAATGATTGTTTCGTTAGAAGACGTAACAAGTTCACGAGAAACTTTATTGGATTTACGTTCGTGTTTACGTTGCGTTTGAATTTACGGGTTTGCCGTTAATCGAATTGTCTCGTAAATATTGATGTGTTTATTCGTACTGTTGCAGGTAAATTATAGATTTCGGTGAAACAATGTATTTTAGATATATTATTACGTCCGTACTAATTAGTTATACTTGGATTATAGATGGATGTTTATTTTTGATGGTACTTATTTGTCTTACTAATATTATAAATGTATAATAGATTATCTATACTATTATAATAAAGCGTAAACACACACTTCTTTGTTGCCTAAGATGTCAGCAATTACAGCATATTTTGGAATAAATCTTTTTTTAATAAAAAGCCCTACACTTACGTCATGCTTTAGGCTATATATTTTCACGCCATTAAACTTAGAGGGTAAATGTTTTGGATAAAAACCCTTAGGTGGGAAAGAGACCATAAGTTGCTGCCAACATCAAGAAAGAAATATTGCTAAGGTTTGTCATGTCATGTCATGTCATGTCATGTCATTTTGACATTTGCTATTGATAATTTGACAAATGTAAACAATAAAATAAACTTTTTATAATTCCACGCGGATGAATCCGCACGCGAACAGCTAGTATAATATAATATGTGAAAGTTTAGATGGATGGATGGGAGCTTGTAGCCTAAACGGCTGAACGGATTACGATGAAATTTGGCATAGCTAAACTAACAAAGTAGTTAATGAAGATTCACATAATCAAACTAAATAATTATATCGTTGATATGAAGCAAAACTATGCTAAAAAAATTAAAAAAAAATCTTATACATCCTTGTAGATTTTAACCAATTAGTCAACATACATCGAATTATTTTTCCTCATACTAGAAATTCAGTAGCTTCTCATGCAAAACCGGTTGGGTCTCTAGTTAATTATAAATAATTTGTTTACGTTTACAGTCTATATAAGATATGTGAATCACCTTTTAAAAGGCGGCTTTTGGTCGTACCTGCGGCCTTTGATCTGCCCTTTGAAGCGACACTGATTAATATAAAGAGAGATTGTCCATTTGTATGTAAATAAAACTACGACTCATTTACAGCGTGCGCACACCTGAAACTAAACTATCGCACAACTGTTTAGTATCGCTTTGATTCCTATGAGCTTATATAGAGGTGCGCACACTACTCGATTTTTAGTTGTGCAACTAAACAGTTGAATTTTCTGCGAATAATCGACAATCGCACAACAGTTGTGTGATAGTTTAGTCAAAGATGTGCGCTCTTAAAATTGCTGTCATATTATAATTAATCATATGGTGAAATTCATATTCAACCTGAGATAAAACGATTTTAACAAACTAGAGAATTAAATACCCGTTTTATTCCAAATCTGCTTTAAAGACCTCCTACAAGTAAGGTTATATATCTTTCATCAAAAGTAGTTTATAAATTAGAATATACGAATAAAACATCTAAAAGTTTATACAAAAATAAACAGGAAAGCTTTTGACGTAAGCAAATTAAATATACAAATACAAGATCAGACAGTATGGCGGCCAAGCGGCCTCGTCGTTTATAAAGTGTGGTGATTTAAACGAATATACTATATGAATATTATATCTATATAGTATTTATGCATCATCTTCCTACTTATCCTACTCTTGTAGGTCGGCGCAACAAGTTTTTGTCCTCCACATAACTCTATACGTCATCTCAGTCACCACTCCCTTCTTGATCATGTCACCTTTCACGCAAACCATCCATCTCTTTCTAGGTCTATCTCTACCGGTGTATCCTTCCACACTCATAACTAACATTATCCTTGTACTTTATATGCATATATATCGAATATATCATGTTATTATTTATATTTTTTAATATAATTTATAATATTAAAAAAGGAAACTAAAGTAAATCTGTTTTTATTAATTCTCAATATTTTAACCTAAAAACATCCCATATTGTATGTTTACCGAGAAATTTGCAAGCCAAAGTATTCATACGCATTTTGGGGACAGGGAATATAAAAACGTGAATAAAAACATTGATTCTGGGAAATAATTTAAGCCACGTGCCCCGAGGTGTCGACATGTCTTGTGTTTTAAATTTAAAATGAAACAGCCACAGAACGCTGCGCTGTCAGCCATGACGCAATAAGCTTTAACAAGCGAGCTAAAGCATCAATTGGAATAAAAATAATATCGTATTCAATAGCTACCGTTTGTAAAATGTATTCTTTTTATTGCAAACAAAAAACATTTAATTTCAAACTTTACTCCATTGTTGTTAAGTTGATTTCCGAACGCATCGGTGACAGATGAAAAATTAAAAAGCGCGCGAATTGAATAAAACATGGCGTCCATCTTTCAGTGTTCACATATCGAACTGTAAACTATACCGTTATGAAACAGTTTACATAATAACGGCTTCCGTCCCCATTGGACAGTTAAACACAATATTTCGATAACGGGTTGTTCATCACAGCTAGGATGTGGGTCACAGATTTCGCACAATGTAAGTGAGTCATTATGCTTCACGGTATGAGACGCAATGCGTTCTCATTTCAATTGTTGTTTACGTACTGCAACGAAATAAAAAGTATGAATTTAACATCATTATTATCTATACGTATAATAAAATTGGAGTGTCTATAATATCAAAAGAAAAATACCAGATTTCGGGAAGATGATGTACTCGTATTTACGTTGCCGGTAACGAAAATCGCATTTAATTTTTTTTTGTCTGCCTGTCGGTCTGTCTGTCTGTCCGCAGGATACGCTCCCATGTGAAATGAATGTGTAATTAAGATTACGTTCATAACAACGCAGGTAAACATCCCTGTGTTACAATAACTTACTCCCACTAGTTCCTCTCTTTTAAATCCAGACGTAACCTAGACATCTACACTTGCTATATGCTATATCTATACTAATATTATAAAGAGGAAAGATTAATTGGTGGTTGATTTGAATTTTGTATGTATCGATTCATATTAAAACTACTGGGCCGATTTTAAATATGCTTTCTCCATTAGGAAGGTCATTTATCTGTGAGTAATATAGGCTATGATTTTTATTATTTTTTTTAATTTAACGCGGACGAAGTTGCGTGCAACAGCTAGTGGTTTAATATAAATTTAATATAAAGGAAACTAAAGTCTATCTTTTGCATAAGTATTCTATAACGAACATAGTGATATTAAATTGCGCTAATTAAAAAAATCTCAAATAACCTATGTATTTTTCCATATGTTGTACATCAGTGACAATTTCGAGATTCGTTAAGCCATCTTAGAGATTGGTAGTAACAAACATCAATCAATACATTCATTTATATTAGTAAGATTTCCGCAAATCTAGACTCTAGCAAAGTTTTTTTCTGTTATTACGTCGTAAAATATTACGTCACTAGCTGTTCGCGTGCGGATTCATCCGCGTGAAATTATACAAACTTTATTTTATTGTTTATTAATTATCAATATTAACTTAATATATCAATATTAACTTTATTAATTATCAATAGCAAATGTCAAAATGACATGACATGACAAACCTTGGCAATCTTACTTTCTTGATGTTGGCAGCAACTTATAGTCTCTTTCCCACATTAGGGTTTTTATCCAAAATATTTACCCCCTAAGTTTAATGGCGTGAAAATATATAGCCTAAAGCGTGACGTAAGTGTAAGGATTTTTATAATATTAAAGAAAGAATTATTCAAAAATATGCTGTAATTGCTGACATCTTAGGCAACAAAGAAGTGTGTGTTTACGCTTTATTATATTAGTATAGATATAGATTTATAAAGGGTTTATTTCTGAAGTTAGCCAGTATTGAAGTTAATGGTATAAATCAATTGGTAAACAAGTTGTGATTCAATTTCTCTAGAGAAAGTACACTTGATTGGGAACGGGGTTGAGCAATATCTTGCGTATATGAATATCCAATTAAAGGGAAATTTATTCGAGGGATTTCGAACAAATACATCTATCTATACTATTATAATAAAGCGTAAACACACACTTCTTTGTTGCCTAAGATGTCAGCAATTACAGCATATTTTTAAACAATTTTTTTTTAATGACGTCACGCTTTAGGCTATATATTTTCACACCATTAAACTTAGGTGGTAAATATTTTGGATAAAAACCCTAATGTGGGAAAGAGACCATAAGTTGCTGCCAACATAAAGGAAGCAAGGTTATTATGGTGACGGTATTTTGACATTTGATTAATTTGACATCGACAAATGTAACAATGAAGTAAAGTTTTTATAATTTCATGCGGATGAATCCGCACGCGAACAGCTAATAATATTATATAGGGAAAGAAATAACCAACAGTGCAACTTCTGCAATATGAATTTAGATTTGTTTTTTTTTCTTATCTAATGGAGTCTGCCCAACCAATTCTGATTGTTTTGGAGTAGTTAATCATAGTCATTTGACATTATTAGTTTGTGGAACATTAATAAAAAAGATGATATAATATTGCAGAAGTTAATTAAAGTTATCAGAAAACCGGAGCTAATATCATAAATGCAAAAGTTTAGATGGATGGAGTTTTCTTAGAGTTTGTAGCCTAAACAGCTGAATGGATTTCGATGAAATTTGGTACAGATGTAGAGGATAATGTGGAAGAACACTAAGGCTACTCATTTTTTTTAATTCCACGCGGGCGGAGTCCCGGGCGAAAGTTAGTTATTTCAATAAATATCATGAACATTATTTTCCTTTTACTGTTGCTCTTAAATATAACCTCAAAAAAAAGATGTCGGTTACAAATGTCAAGATAGTGTTCGTTGTGCCACGTGAGCGTCACGCTCCGCTGGCATTATTGAATGCAATCCACGTGCACTTTACACAGCTGTTGATGCATTTGTTTCAATAAAATAACGTTGATAGTATAATTGTATGCATTCATTCTTGGAATACGATGAAAAATATAAGCGTCTATAGATGTCGATCGAAACAAACTTTAAACAGGCGTGAAGTGGAAGCAATTCCGCGTTTCGTCTGATGAGTGTGGTGCCGGAGGCCTAATTTTAGTCCCTTTCCCTCTCCACCCTTTTCTTAAGAGAAAAGGATGGGAAGGAAAAGCGGATTTGACGGTGGAGGAGACGCATAGGAAGGGGAAATGTCCTCTTTATGTGCATCTCCTTCTCCGTCAATTAAGGGTACGCAACGTATCTGCAATTGCGGATGTCTATGGGCAGCGGTCGCTTTCCATTTCGGTCGATTCAGGTGGCCGCTTGCTCGTTTGCCACCTTATATTATAAAAAAAAATGTTTCAAACAACTATTATATTTTATTATAACAACGGTTTTTTTATAGCAATTGCATATGTTCGTTCGACCGATAACAATAAAAATGGCGGCCAAACCGCGTGGTAACAACTTGACGTTTTATTTATTTCCCGCCATTCACCGGCGACACGTGAAGCCTTTATAGTTTCAGAACGTTGATAACCGTTTATTTATAAACTGGCTCGAAGACAATAGACCAGTTTTGTGGTAACGATAAGCGTTTTGTAAACTCAAATGTCATATTGTTGGCGCCTTGTTGCCACAAAATGAACAAATCGAAGTGTTTAATGGATCTAAATATAAACAAATGCAATCATAGTATTCATAAAACCGCTTTGCCTCATATGTCAATTGCAAACATTTGGAATTGCTAAACATGTGCCGTATTATGCCACAAAATATAATTAACGTTGCTCGCGACTAAAAAATAATAAAAAAATATAGCCAGCCTATGTTACTCACAGATAAATTACCTATCTAAGAGTAAAAGAATTTTTAAAATCGGCCTAGTAGTTTTTGAGTTATTTCAATACATACAAAAATACAAATCTTTTCTCTTTATAATATTAGTATAGAAAATTGTTTAGTCAAACACGTGTTTTGCTCTGACTGCCACTATATTCACCATAAATATGTAATGCACTGCTCCTCTATTGCACTCTAGGTTTGCCACCGGGAGGGTTTTTTTTTATAACATAAGGTGGCGAGCGGCCATCTGAATCCGCCAAACTGGCGAAGCGGCCGCTGCCCATGGACATCCGCAATAGCGGAGTTGCCTACCCTAAATCGACGGAGGAGCAGACGCATATTAAGAGGATATTTACCCTTTCTATGCGTCTTCTGCATCGTCAAATCCACGTTCCCTTCCCATTCTTTTCATATAAGAAAAAGGGTGGGAAGGAAAAGGGACTAAAGTTGGGCCTCCGGCGCCACACTCATCAGAAGAAACGCGGAATTGCCCCCACTTCACGACTGTCTGCTGTGTGGTCATGGTATTGCACCGGCCGAGCCGGCCCATTCGTGCGAAGATGTTAAAGCGGGCTCTACCACTGTTAGATCAAACCCTAACAAAAACCCTATCTTCCTCCAAGAAGGCAGGGTATCTCGTGAGTTGATCCGTCTTTAATTTTCGCTTAAGGCAGGGTATCTTTTTGAAGATGCCCTCCCCAGCTATAAAAAAGTTACTTACAATAGGTATCGTGACGTGCAGTATTTGGTTTGTAACTATTTGTTATGAAAGTGAACAATGGGCAGTCGCACGGCAACAATATCGAGTTAATTATACGACCCACTTGTTTATCATCGTGTTTGTTGGTGAAACTTGTAATAACTAGGCACTTTCGCACGGATCATACCAACTAATTATATGCTCTACTCTAGAACGGGCATTACCATAAAAAACTTGACAATCTACTTCTATATTTATACTGATATAATAAAGCGTAAACACACTTTTAGTTTTGTAGGGTGTGAACAATCACAGCATATTTTTGAATAATTCTTTCTTTAATAAAAAAAAACCTATAATAACACGCTATATATTTTCTCGCTATTTAATTTAGGAGGTCAATAAATTGGAAAAAACAACACGCTAGAAAGGGACAAACGCTAAAATCCAATAGCTGCAAAGAAGGTTGCTAAGGTAATGGTAATTGTTAGCCAATGTCAGCCTTCATTGTCGTTTGAGCATTTGAATTTTGACATTTGCTAATGAACGAAAAGTAAACAATAGAATATAGTTTTTATAATGTAATGTGGATGAAGCCGCACGGGAACAGTTAGTTAAAATATTATATAACATACTAGCTGTTGCTCGCGACTTTGACCGTGTAGAATTAAAAAAAAATCAATAAAAAACATAGCCTGCGTTACTGACTGAAAACGTAGCTTTTTAATGGTGTAAGAATTATTGATATCGGTCCAATAGTTTTTGAGTTATTTTAATACAAAAATACAAATCCTTCCTCTTTATAATATTAGCATAGATATATAAGTATAGATAACATATCGGATATAACCTAGAATTCTATACGAAGTAACGTCACTATTTCCTATCGACTAATTTCCTTTTACGTAAAGAAAATAAAACTCTTTTATGAGCCGATAAGACTTTGTTATGTGGCTGAACACGTAACTAATAAATTGCATTACACGTGCAACTACGTAACTAAACAATCGTCCTTGTAACAGTAATCAAACTTTTTAGAACGCGAACTTCTTGGTGAAATATATAAGAATCCTCTTAAGTTTGAGTTGCATTGAACAGGAATAGCTAATGCTGCTCAATTATTTCGCCTCGCAAGTAACAGATTCAAATATATATAATTGACCACTAAACTTCGTTAGTATCTCATTAAAACAAATAAAACACTTTTTTAATTGTAAAACTAGCTGTACCCGTGCGACTTGATCCGCATGTAATTATGAAAACTTTATTTTATTGTTTACATTTGTCAAATTATCAAGAGCAAATGTTAAAATGACATGACATGACATGACAAACCTTAGCAATCTTTCTTTCTTGATGTTGGCAGTAACTTATGGTCTCTTGCCCACATTAGGGTTTTTGTCCAAAATATTTACCCCTAAGTGTAATGGCGTGAAAATACATAGCCTAAAGCGTAACAAAAGTGTAGGGCTTTATATTAAAGGAAGAGTTATTCAAAAATATGCTGTGATTGCTGACATCTTACGCCACAAAGTAGTGTGTGTTTACGCTTTATTATATTAGTATAGAATATAGATATAGATAGATATTGATGTACCTGAAAGGGATGGCATTGACTCCTTAAGCACAGGATTTCCTAGTTAAGGAGCCAAGGCTATATTGATGCTGTAATCACTGATTATACAATAAAGATTCTTTATTAATCAAATTACTTATTTTTATTTTGTAGGACCTTTACTATGAAGAGAAGTTTAACACCTTTTTTTTTTTCTATCTTCGCCTTTTCCCAGCTATTTGGGGTCGGCCTTCCTTGTCCTAAGTCTCCAGACAGCACGAATCTTAGAGGCTTGTTCGTCAAATTTTATTTCTTTCATATCCTTTTGGACCGTCGTCAGCCAAGTGGTAGGTGGTCTTCCGCGAGTTCGCGTCGTCGTCGGCATGTTTAAAGCTAATTTGACCATGTGATCTTCAGGTCGCCTCTGAACATGGCCGTACCAACGTAGACGTCTCTCTTTTAGTTTTTCCGAAATGGGAGCGACTTTAAAACTTTAAAAAGAGAAGTTTAACACCTTACAAGAGTTTTATCAAGATCTCTTTAATGGTTTAGGAACTCTAAGCCAAGTTTTAATTTTTTTTTCTAAGTATTGATTTATAGAATTAGATTACTGTTAATTAAAAGGTTCATTGACATTTTTATATCAATAATATTTAGATTGATTGAAATTATAGTCGAACATAAAATTCTTGACCTAGGGACGCTCTAATCGGCTTCTCTAGTACATTACATTAATTTGCGATGTGATAATCGATCTTAATTTTTCCGTAATATGGTGAAGTTTATTTTTGGTCGCATTATAAAGATAACAATTTATCACAGTGATGTTAAAATCAGTTGTCAATACATTAGCCTTAATTAACATTATCATTTTTTTTATTTTTTTTTTTAACATAAATAAACCAGCGCTTGACCTCGACTCCACCTAAGTTAAGTGAAGACGCTGCCGAAGGATAGAGCGCGCTAGCTCAATAAGTGCCGATCATGGTTTATTCGCAGTTAAAATTAAACTAAGCTGGAAATAAGAAGCAAGATAAATAAATAAATAAATGCTCTATTATTGAATGTTTGAGTTATCTTAATTAATTCTCACAACAATAATAAAACACTCAAATCAATCATTGTTCTAGATATAAAGGAACCGCATTTCATTGTACAGTAACCGTAGGCTTCTACTGACGTATTATTTCTAAGAATATTGCTATCTCAGCTTTTTTAAAGAGGCTGAATGAAACGACAATATGTTTTGGTATTGAAGTTTTGTCAGTGTAAACGGTTATACCGTTACAAACTTTCTCCGCAAATGCGACGTGAAAGTCAAATTGACAGCGCCGTCTTATTTGACAGGTGCCTTTATTTGTTTGCATTATATTTAATAGTATTGTGACAAAATTATATTATCAAAAATATTAAGATAAAGAATTGAAGTAATAAGACTTTTCCCTAAGTCTTTAAAAAAAATCATAATTCTAAATTTACGTATATTTTCTATTAAGTATTGACGCGTTAATGACCTCAGTCTTCCAGAGGTAGTTAAAGATGATATGACGTCACAATTTTATGCGGATTTATAGACTTTTTTGGCCGATAAACTATCGGCCCAAGTCTAGTCCGCATCAAGGTCAATAAAGGTTACAAAATCGAGCAAATCAAAATCCATACAGCTTTTAAAACCAATAACAGATATAAGAAATCTTACGCTTATGACGTATTAGCACGTGCCTACAATCTGTAGGTATAGGTGCGTTATCTCGACAATCGGCTGTTTATTTTCCATTGTACCACGTCATGACGTAGGCGTCGTCCGGTGAAAACTGTTGCCACGTGCCGTTATCGTCGGCTTATTGGCGTATCGTGTTTAATAGAAACACACGTGTGTTAGTTTTTCATTGTAGAAATAAATGAGGTAACTGGTGCTAAGAAAAGAGATCTTACTAATATTATAAATGCGAAAGTTTCGATGGAGTTATGTTTGTTAGTACACATCTCCTGAGCAATTAAATGGGTCTAGCTGAAATTCAGCATAGAAGTAAAGCATAGCCTGGAGATAATAATATAGGCAGAAAATAATACTTTTGTTTCTTTTCTTATTCCCGGTCAGACGGAGTCTGCAATATCTTAGATAAGGGGAGTGGATGAAATTGACAAAGAAAGCTAACCCCACTACCAAATGGGATACATGCTAGGAAGAGAGAGAGAGAAAGACGGAGTCAGCGACTGCTAGTAATTGATATTAGTAATGTTAATACTCTTTACTCGTTAAATCCTACTTCATACTAATATTATAAATGCGAAAGTTTAGATGGATGGATGGATGGATGGATGGATGTTTTTTTGGGTTTGTAGCCTTAACGGCTGAACGGATTACGATGAAATTTGATATAGATATAGAGGATAGTCTGGAAGAACACGTAGGCTACTCACTTTTGATTTTTTTTAATTCCACGCGGACGGAGTCGCGGGCGAAAGCTAGTTAAGATATAAACGAATTAAAATCACATAATGCATAATTAATTCTACGCAGAAAGTGCGTAATGACTGATCTTAGACTTAATGCTTGTTGAACTAGTTAATACGACGATTAACTTGGTATTATGTCGCAGCAATTATTATCTAATAGACTATCTTACAGTTATATGCTTCGAAAACTAGAAGAGTTTCTTATAAGATTATTGGACAAACAAGCTGAAGGAACAACGAGGTATTATAGTAAATTCAAGATGTATCGTTACCTGGACCAAGGAATGTACTACAATATTTTTGCACGTAAAATTAAAACTATAAGAAAACCAAATAATTTCAAATTAACAAAAATGTAAAGTATTTGGTTAAATATCACGGGGTATTTTAAACTAAACTTCATTGTTTCTAATAATTTCCTTGTATAGTTCCTTTCAAATGGAAAGTTCTAGAACATTAATAAATACAATCTTAGGAAGACAAAGTTGTATAAAGTCAGAACAAGCGTAAGGTCGCACCGGCAATGTAGACAACTGCGTAGTACCAAACAACGCCGGACGCCTTGACGCGGTTTGTCCGCATTTTGTTTGTAAATACGCACTGTGCAAACACACACAGCACACAGCAAACTGTATTTCATTACTAGCTGTTGCTCGCGATTTCGTCCGCATGAAATAAAAAAAAATAATAATAATAAAGTAATTTAATCCATTCAGAAGGCAAACATCATACATTTAATTACACAGTTGACAAAAATAATGACGGAGGGGAAAAAAAAAGTGTTACAAACAACAACAAAAAATACATAAATACACAATAATAAGCATAAAAGATATGATTTTTTTTTAACTAAGTTCGCTGTGTTGAATGGATAAGGCCTTTACTCAGCTATGTGCTTATTACAGAATAGCAATAAGCGCTGATATTCTGTAAAAGCCTTTTGTGGCAGTACGTCAGTTGCAGCATTAAATTATAAGTGAATTGGAAAAGAGAGGGAAATTAAATAAATTAAAAAAAAACGTAAAATCTTCATATTGTTGCTAATATTTTACAAGATGTATGCCTGATTAACGCGTTCATATCAATTTTTGAGTTTCAATCAAAAACAACCGCAATTTGTTTTTTTTTAAAGTGTTTTTGGTGCGTGCGCTCTTATTAGGTGGCGGGATGTAATAGTAAATAGTAAAACAGTCACTGATAACGTACCTTTTTAATGGTGCAAGAATTTTTAAAATCCGTCCAGTAGTTTTTGAGTTATTTCAATATATACAAAAATTCAGAAATACAAATATTTCCTCTTTGTAATGTTACTACAGATTATTGGACCACGTGATCGAAATGCAAGGTAAACACACCAATAATTGTTAGAGTGACGAAAGAGTTAACACTAGCTAGTAAACGAAAACTTACCTTTTTATTATGTTGTAAAATATAGAATTTAATTTTTAAACAGTAGTTTTATTGCTTATTAATATTAATGTCTAATTTTGCTGTCTAATCACTTGAAAAAAAAAAAACATATGTTTGGGTGTTAAAATCCCACGCCATTATCGCTATAGTTGCGGTTTGCTGATAGTTTTGTAAACCACTTTATTATTGTGCTGTAAAAGCAAACATTTATTTTTCGACTCTTTCCAAATTGTTTTTAATAAGATCGGAGGCAAGTGCAACTTAATGTATTGAAAAAAATTAGTTCCCTTAAACTTTTAAGCGGCGGATAATTATGTTACTAAAATGATAAATTATCTATATCTATACTAATATTATAAAGAGGAATGATTTGGATTTTTGAATTTTTATATGTATTTGATTCACGCAAAAACTACTGGGCAGATTTTAAACATTCTTTCACCGTTAGAAAGATAATTTGTCTGTGAGTAACTTAGGCTATTTTTTTAATTTCACTCGGGCAATGTCGCGAGCAACAGCTGATGATAGTTAATAAAATGGGCGAAATATTTTTTTACTGTCACGAGGTTTTTTTGGCGTATAAACTAAATAATACATTCTTAAAATATTATTAGTTACTTATTGATTTACAATAATAGCCTCAAGCGTCATTTGTATAAAGTTAAAATTACTTTAAAGATTTGTGTTGGCACGAGTAATTACTACGTACTATTATTAAGTACTGGTCACGAGGTGATATGTAAACATTACAAAAATAACATTGTGTACTCCAAAAACAAAATTAAATATGATTAATGGCCGGTTTCCCAGCGACATTTAACCATTCGATAGTATTCTTGGTACGTTTCTGACCTACCTTTAACAGTGGTAGATCCCGCTTTAACATCTTCGCACTGTAGGGCCGGCTTTAGTCATAGGTCATAGTAGAGTAAAACTCGTATGTTACGTAGTACGGAATTTAATGATGTTGTCAAACATAAAACTGTAACGAATGGTTAAACGTAGCCTAAAATAGAGTGATAAACTAATTGTGTCAACGTTCAATACTAAAACATTCTACTGACCATGGATACGTAATTAGTATTTCCAGCGTCAACGGTCACAGCGTAAAATTAGTCAGCTCACGTGATATGAAATTCAAGAAGTTCATTCGGCCAATGTGCCGACACGGAGAAGTCACAACGATGCAAAAAAATCGTAAACAACATAGGTAACAAGTATTATGAGATCCAAACTTTTTGGCGTTTAAATAGAACTGCACGCTAATTACCAAGCGTAGACTTCGAAATAACTATAGAAAAGAAAACCTCATCCAAAACATCTTTATTTTTTAACTAGCTTACGCCCGCGACTCCGTCCGCGTGGAATTAAAAAAAACTAAAGTGAGTAGCCTATGTGTTCTTCCAGACTATCTTCTACATCTATACCAAATTTCATCCAAATCCGTTGAGCCGTTTAGGCTACAGATTCTAACAAACATCCATCCATTCATACATCTAAACTTTTGCATTTATAATATTAGTATGATAGTATGATTCATTTGCTCTTTTCAGTACGTTCCAATTTTTAATTTATTCACCATACTTACATACATGCCGTTTCACGTCTTATCATTCCAATATCTGGAATTTTGTTGAAGGCTGTGCAAAATGTCGAGCACCTATAAAGTTTGAATGACAGTATACGCCACCGAAATAGCAGTAGCTTCCTCGTGTTGTGACGAAGGTCATCGACAGTTCCTAAAGCAATGGGGATGTTTCCTAATGTTACAAATTCAAATAAAGTTATGTTTAATATTTTAAAGACAGTATTTTAAAACCTATAATAACATTTGGAGACCTTGAATGTTTGTCTCAATTGAAATATAAATTAAAAACGCTGCATTATTTTTTACCCTCCATTACTCGATCTCAAACACCAATCAGAGCTCGGTGACGTCGATTCTTCGCAAACAACATGTCAGTGTGGCCTGCTTCAGTGAATGTCAGTGCATTTTGTAGTTATAATTTTTGTCTAAATGATTATAATAATTGAGTTTTCGTGTGTTATATTATGAGGACTCCATTATTAAGTGTTTTTATCTTTACGACATATTTTACGAGCAAATGTTTCGATCAATATGACGAAAAAAAAAAAATAGTAAAACCTATTTGAGTAGCTAATTCAATTTGCATCTGGTCACATTGAATCAGCTGTCGTCAGTATTTGTCACAATTTTATAATCATAATTACAGTTTCATTTTTTAAATTAATATTTTTGTATTCATCATTTATACTTTAAATGTTCTTTGCCATAAATAAGCAACAAAAAAATATAATATGTTGAAAGTATAACCTTCTCTTCAAAATTTCGTGTTATTGATAAAAGATTTAACATAATGGAAACTGGATTCATCAAAGAAACTTAACGAAAATAGATTTTTTGTTGGTGACAAGTTATTTTACTAGAAACAAGTATTTACTTGTACCGGAGTTGTGAAACATGTAAAGATTTTTTAATAACTATCAAAATTCAAGATGTCTGTTTTAGCATGACTTTGACAGAACGCGACGCGTGGTTTGTTAGCAGAAAAAGTGACGTCATGAGGCGTATTCGCGGTCTTTCGAGAAGTTGTTTTTAGTTAAGAGCTTTTTTTAATGAAATGATGCGTATATGATTTTGTTACATTTTTTTTCGTGTTTAGATATGGATTATCTACAAAATAAAAGCAATTCCAAAAATTAGGCAACATGCCCATTGCGAGCTAAATATAAAGCTAAGCGCAGGACGTGTCGCATATTGATACACACACCTATAATTAGGGCTGTCCAAATAACAAATGTTAACGATACCAAAAGTCTCTGTACGTATCAATTCTGATTCCATCAATTTGACTAAATTAAGTGCCTAACAGCAACCCTGCCTAAGTGAACAAGTTATGTCATCATCATAATCATCATCATCTCCCCTGCCTTATCCTACTCCCGTAGGGTCGGCGCACCGGGTTTTCGTCCTCCAAATAACTCTATCATCCGTCATCTCAGTCATCACTGCCTTCTTGATCATTTCACCTCTCACGCAATCCATCCATCTCCTTCTAGGTCTACATCTACCGGTGTACCCCTCCACATTCATAACTAACGTCCTTTTTGTTACATGCGATTCATCCCTTCTACGCCACGCTAACCTTTTACTCCTTATTTTCTCAAAGTGAACAAGTTATAGTAGTTATAAATTATAGTAATCTCACAAACTACAGTACTTTAAATAAATGCTAATCTAGATAGTTCACAGGCAAGATAACTGATTGAGACTAAAAGAAGTCTGGTGAAATAATGCTTAAGGGTTTCAAAGAAAAAGGATCACGAGGTATTACTTCCAAGAAATTAAACGATAAACAATAAGATAAACGATATCTTTGTAAAGTCTGCGTTTCAAGTAGATTTTAGTGAAAACGTCTGTAAAATTTAAATTGAAAATTTTTAAGTTCCATGATACGGTATACGTTTAATTTGATTTGTGACTACTGAAATAACAAATTAAGTAATGATAACAAACAATTTTAATTAACAATAAATTATATCAACCTGCCCTTGTCCCTGAGGAGGGTCGGCACAGTATGTTTTTTTTTTTTTTTTATATCAAAAGGGGGCAAACGAGCGGCGAGAACACCAAGGTGGTCAACGACGCCCATGGACAATCCGCAACACCAGAGGAACTACAGATGCGTTGCCGGCCTTTGAGGAAATGACATGCTCGCTTCTTGAAGGACCCTAAGTCGTATGTGCTGCTTTTCCATACATCTATCAGCCGTCATATCTGAATTCACTCTCTTAAGCTTACACTTTTTCATACAATCCATATATACTTTCTTCGGTCTTCCTCTACCTTTGCCATCCACATTGTATCTTAATACTTTTATTGTTTATTTAATTAACGTGTGAAATAATTTAATAACACTAGGCTTACGAACGCTTTTTGCAGTAGGAGCAGACTTTTTGGAAATTTACTTTAAACTATAAACAAAAACACAGTTATATAAATCTCGTAAACAGAATAATGCAATCATGAATATATTTTGAGACTGTTTTACTATGTGCATAATCGTTATCATGGTTTGAATTTTATTTTTTGTATGACGTCAATATTTCAGGTTAGAATTAAAAGTATTCCAGCGTCCGGTTGGAGAATACGACCTTTTTGAATGTCATATCTGTATAATTTTGTATAAAATAAATTTTCCTTTACTTATTTTTTATCTATACTAATATTATAAAGAGGAAAACTTTGTATTTTTGTATTTTTGTATGTATTGAAATAACTCAAAAAGTACTGGGCCGATTTTAAAAATTCTTTCACCATCAGAAAGGTAATTTATCTGTGAGTAACATAGGCTATATTTTATTATTACTAATGTTTAGGAATTATTAATAAACAGCGTGTTTCTGGACGCCGGCGTTAAAAATTCACCAAACTTTAACTTTTCTCGGCTTACGCTGCCTAAACCGTTAGAGTTATATAAAAATGATGTATGTAAGAATTGTAGATCTCAAAAAAGTCTGCGATAGCATATATCTATCTTTAACGGTTTTCTTACAATAACCAATTTTTTGTTCTAAATAAATTTAGAATTCATTTTAAAGACAGTAATTTTTTTCATGAGATATTGTCGTTAGCTCACATAATAACGTAACTAGTTATTGTGTTTTGTTAATAATTATTTAAAGCGAATATTGGTCCCCACAGGAAAATTTAAACTAAACTAATTCGTTAGTAAATAATTAAATTAAGTAAGAAAATTCAATTTATATAACAAAGAGTAAACTCGGAAGCCTTGTAAACACAGTGAATCCATTTAATACATCTTAGAGAGCACGGAAGGATCTTGCAGGCAAGAAAATGCGGTATCATCTAATATGTTGGTATTCTAATTATATTTAAATTATTCTGAAGGTATATAGATCCTTCAGAAACTTAACATATATTGCCTCAAAGTCATTAAGTAATCACTTAGGGATTTATTATTGACAAGCTGTTGCTCGTGAAATTAAAAAATATAATTATAAAATATACCCTATGTTACTCACTGAAGTAGCTTTTAAATGGTGAAAAAAACATTGAAATCGGCCTAGTAGTGTTTAAGTTATTTCAATACGTACAAAAATACAAATCTTTCCTCTTTATAATATTAGTATAGATTTAGTAAAATCATAAAAATTTTAAATAACAGCGGCAGTTAAAAGATGTCGGCGTTTTGATATAAAAACTATCAATTTTAAAGCCACGTTGTAACGTTTGGGAAAGAGCTTAATAATTGCAAATATACACAGCTGCGAGTAATTCCTGGCCGTTAACGGAATTTCTTAGCGGCTAGTTTATAACACGACGCCATATTTGTTATTGAGAAGGCAGACAAGCTGGCTGGGAGACCTTGTTATAGTCTTGTCTATATATCTATATCTATTCTATGAGTATTTGTTACTCTTTGTTGGATTTTTATGGAATCTTTATATGGTTTTTATGGAGCTAAACCTGTAGCTATACAAACTGTTAATTTTTAATTATTGCTACTGTAGTCTTATTTACATTAGACCGTATATATATATATTATATTTTAACGTAAATAAACCAGCGCTTGACCTCGACTCCACCTAAGTTAAGTGAAGACGCTGCCGAAGGATAGAGCGCGCTAGCTCAATAAGTGCCGATTGTGACAATATTTCAGCAAAATATTATTTTATTTTAAATTTACATCTTGACTTTTAAAGTTTAAAATAGAACAGGATCGTCCGATTTCAAGTATAAAAAAGGTTATTTTAATTACAAAATGTTAAAACCATAATTTAAAAAAACTTAAACTAAGAAAGTTTAAATTTGTGACAACCCTACCGTCCACACCTCTCCTTATGCCGTAACATCCCTCGCTTGCCAATTGTACGACAGTCTGGTCTGTGACGTCACAGCCAGTCCCCCTTCACGACGCAATACAATGTTACAAACTTAAATCATAACCTACAAACATAAATTAAATCAATTTAAATTATTGCATTTAAGTGTAAATTTGTACACATTATGCCGTCATCTTATAGCGTGGTCTTCCCTTAGCCATGGTATTCTTGACGTGCTTTGTGCCTCACATTTCAAAGTTCTATGTTGGTTACAATTTTATTTGGTTTGGTTATATTCTCTTTACTTTAGTCAGTAAAACCAACAAAAAGAGTGTTCTTTCATAAACAGTTGTATCTAACTAAATAATTAACAAGCAAGCCTTAGTAGTTTGCTATTATATTGGGATTTATTTCATTTATTCTATCGAGCATAGCACGTAAGTCTCGTCGCTAGTGATGACGTCACAGGTCAATGCTTCGCTTGCGCGGGGCCAACTCCGCAAGATATCGACCGCCCTCTCACAAAGATAGGGGTCGGGGTTCGCAATTCTTAAGGTATATAATATTAGCTGATTCTGATACGCGTTGCAATTCCACGTAAAATATGTATTATAATAAAACAAAGCAAGCGTATTTTTTTTGTTTTATATCTATTTTTTAGGCTTTATAAACCCTATCAACGTTTTGTTACAATCTATATTGATTGTAATTTTTGAATCCTTCGGAGATAAAGTAACATTTAGTATATGTTTTTTCATTGGATTTTGTATAGACACTAACTGACTAAACTAGATACTAACCTGTCAGTTAAAATGTTGCCTACATATGTCAGTTTAAATTGTGCATGATAATTGTTAAAACTGAATATGTGTAGCGGGCTTTACTTCAAAGAAATTAATTGAAGTCCGGATCAAATTAACCTTCAGAACAAAAACATTCAACAAACTTTGACGAAAATTATCATATCAAATTCTCAGAGTTAATTATTCAATAAACAAAGTATATTATAATAATTATTTTATACTATAATAGCTTTTGCCCGCGACTCCGTCCGCGTGGAACAAAAAAAAACTAAAGTGAAACCAAAGCCTATGTGCTCTTCCAGACTATCCTCTACAACTATACCAAATTTCATCGAAATCCGTTCAGCCGTTTTGAGTACAAACTCTAACAAACATCGATCCATCCATCCATCTAAACTTTCGCATTTATAATATTAGTATGAGTATGATTATATCTTACTAATCTTACTAATATTATAAATGTGAAAGTTTGAATGGATGGATGGATGGATGGATGTTTGTTAGAGTTTGTAGCCTAAACAGCTGAACGGATTTCGATGAAATTTGGTATAGACGTAGAGAATAGTCTGGAAGAGCACATAGGCTACTTTATTTTGTTTTTCCTTATACCAGGCGGACGGAGTCGCGGGCGGAAGCTAGTTATTAAATAAAACGCCACGTGTATTGTTGAAGGAAAATATTACGGGTATACCAGTATCCGTCGAGTTTTTTATCTGACACTATAAATTGAATTGTTGAATTAAATTGTTGTCACGTAGAATAAAAATCCCGGACTTATAGTAAATATTTATTTTTGATCTCTATCTTAATTAGCTAACAAATAGCAGATAAACAAGAAAATATAATTTTCCATCTCAAAAACTACTATCATGTAAACAATGTGACAGATAATCGTTTAATTTAGTAACAAACGCTTTCACAATTACAACTTACGTAGAACCTCGATAACAGTAACAATAAATTCATTAATTCGCACCGGTTCTCCGTAACATCAAAATAACGGATGATATTTGCTCACTCCACGCCTGTGTAAACATTATTTGTTGGACCCGTTTGACGTCACTGCGTACTTTGTTGAAGTGAAATTATGATGCAACGGGAAAGCTGAAATAAGAGTACTTCAACGTGTATCTTTAATACATTGCTTAGTATCTAACTTAAGCTTGCCACACACGCTGTTTAATCTGACAGTTTAACCTGAACAATCCGAACGTTCAGATAAATCTCCGAAACGGCTGGGCCGATTTCGACGGGACTTTCACTGGAGGGTTGCTGACATGGATAGGCATATTACTTCTTTTAATTCCGCGATGTCAAAATGGAGTAACGAGTGGTCAAAATTTGCGGTAACGTAGTTTACGGGCGACAGTTCGTCTAACATTGAAATTATTTGAACTGAGCGTTTGTAGCGGGCTCTAGTAAACATGTGTTAATATATTTGTCTTATAAACTTTGCACCTTTTAGATTTTATAATCGTTTTCCTTTACCGAAGCATTTGTGCAATCTGCAAAAATACGTATCACATTATCAGCTTCTATAGTCCCCACTAAAGGGCTAAAGCACCCTAAGTTAGGGATGACGAGGCCTTGGTCAACGCTGGCCCACGTCACGCTGACCTGGTTTGATTTCATCCATCTTTGAATTCTGAAATACAGCTTGGATCACGATTTCTCCTTTACCGTAAGAACCTCTATTGAATATACATTTAGTGAAAAAGCTAATTATAATTACGTTGAGAAACTAGGTATGAATAGTTTATCAATGTCCAAGGCAAGTAATGTCCAGGTGCGCCCACTGCCGGCCTGCACGAGGTCACCACGGTCTGCATACATTCATGTCTCCATTAACGTTACACTTGTTAACATTTTAACTGAGATGGAAATGTTTTCGAACGTATTGTTACTTAAGGAAAAATGTATGTAATTTTTTTAATTGTACTGCTCGTTTATTTGTCAAATAAAGTTGTTTGAATTTATTACAAGGTGTCATTCAATTCGTTTATTTCCCCTAAGAGTTACGTTTACAGTCAGTCGCTTTTTATCTTACTACTAGCTCTTCGCGTGCGGATACATCCGCGTGAAATTATAAAAACTTTATTTTATTGTTTACATTTGTCAAATTATCAATAGCAAATGTCAAAATGACATGACAAACCTTAGCAATCTTTCTTTCTTGATGTTGGCAGAAAAGTTAGATGGATGGATGTTTGTTAGAGTTTGTAGCCTAAACTGCTGAACGGATCTCGATGAAATTTGGCATAGATGTAGAACATCTGGAAGAACTCATAGACTACTTTTGTTTCTTTTTTTAATTCCACGCCGACGGACTCGCGGGCGAATTTTTTTTTAAAGTGACAAATAGGATATTTACTGATATGTGTTAATAATCTTTTTATATCTCAAGATATATTTAGAAAATAATCTTATCTATGTAGATCGATCTCACAAATTTACCTGGTTTATAACGATATATACGATAACGGAGGATATCAAATTATCGTTCACTAAATTGGGCAATTAGGCCAAACTTGCGCCGTGGAGTAACGGAAACCATCATTTTATCTGTATTTAAAATCAGATAAAATTAAATCTTAATGTAAAAAAGAAATGACTCAGAGTTTGCGCACACCTTTGACTAAACTATCGCACAACTATTGTGCGATTGTCGATTGTTTGGCAGCCAATTCAACTGTTTAGTTGCACAACTATATAGTTTAGTTTCAGGCGTGGGCACGCTCTTATATGCAAATTGTATTAGGTATATTAATAAAATACGTGATAACACAAAAAACCATCTTGGTAAAATTGTGAGACAAAGAATAGCAATAGACAATTTTGTTTATTTTTTACTATTATTGGTACTTCAGTAGTCGAATTCATGTTATTTTGAACCTATTACTGCAACGTTTATATAGTGTAACTACTAGCTGTTCCCTTGCGGCTTCATCCGCATGAAACTATAAAAATAATATTTTATTGTTTACATTTGTCAAATTATCAATAGCAAATGTCAAAATGACATGACATGACAAACCTTAGCAATCTTTCTTTCTTGATGTTGGCAGCAACTTATGGTCTCTTTCCCACATTAGGGTTTTTATCCAAAATATTTCCCCCTAAGTTTAATGGCGTAAAAATATACAGCCTAAAGCGTGACGTAAGTGTAGGGCTTTTTATTAAAAAATAATGATTAAAAAATATACTGTAATTGCTGACATCTTAGGCAACAAAGAAGTGTGTGTTTACGCTTTATTATAATAGTATAGATATAGATTATACTGCGGATACAAATGATTCACATAAACGTATGTTTATTATAAGCTAAATATATCTTATCAATTATTATCAAATAACAGTAAATATTAAGATAACAGATGGCGCCATGGTCTGCGTTTTGTCACCAATCTACGACATTATCTTGTAGATATAGTAATATCAGATTGATACTAATGTTTAAAGGCAGTCTGATATCAAGGTTTTTCCCACATATACTAAAGCGTTTAACACGTTATAAATAAATAATGAAGGTTTGGATGGATGTTTGTTAGAGTTTGTAGCCCAAACGGCAGAACAGATTTCGGTGAAATTTGACATAAATGTAGAGGACAATTTGGGAGAAGACATAGGCTACTTACTTTTGTGTTTTTTTTATTTCATACGGACGGAGTCGCTGGCGAAAGCTAGTAAAGAAACAAAAATATTTGAAGATGTGAAATTATTAACCTCGGATCCTATGGTCACTTACAATTCAAAAAAAAAACTACTACTTCAGATAGACCAAGTTTTTATTTTGCAAATATTCATAAATAGCCGATCTATTTTCAGTCTCTAAATTTTAATCAGGATTTAAACTTAAAACCATTTAAAAAAAAGTTAATAAATAAAATATTTTCCATATGTACGTAGTTCGATAAATATATAAGGAATTTGATAGATATGTTAATTTCCATTATATTCAATGAACTAGCTTTCGCCCGAGACTCCGTCCGCGTAGAATTAAAAAAAAAACAAATGCAAGTAGCTTATGTGTTATTCCAGACTATGTTTTACATCTATGCCAAATTTCATCCAGATACGTTCAGCCGTTTAGGCTACAAACTTTAACAAAAATCTATCCATCCATCTAAACTTTCGCATTTATAATTAGTATGATGATATGTTAATTTCCATTATATTCAATGAACACTACGCTGACCTCTTAGTTATCGACTGACTGCAACCTTTTAGACCTTTTAAAAATAGCGATAATTAAATGGAAAATTTATAAAACGCAAACATGTTATTATGAAGTGTGATAAACAACTATCGCTGTGGTAAAAATAAATGAGAACGAGAATTTTCCACTGTTGTATAGTACCACTGTACAATACAATCGATTGACAGTTCTTTTACGGAAGAATATAAATACATTAAATTTTTGACGTCTGTCAGATTTGATGCAGTGCTTACGAACGCTGACACTGGCCCAATCCGCTAAAGGAGTGCCGTGCCATAAACAAGAAACTGAACTGAACTGGAAGCCGCTAGCGAACGAATGAATATAAACCCATATAAAGGGCTACAATTCTTCCATACATCATTTTTATGCAAGTCTTATACTTTAGGCTACGTAAGCAAAGAAAGCAAAAAAGACCCCAAATTTCGTCACGCGATTTTGAGCTAAACTATTTAACTACGTCGTAGTCTTTGACTCCAAAATTCAAACAAAAAAATGGGACCCACCTGCAAGCACTAACTTTCGGATAAAAAAAGGATTATCAAAATCGGTCCACTAGCGGCGGAGTTATGCCGTAACAAACATTAAAAAAAAAACATACAGACGAATTGAATACCTCCTTCTTTCGGGAAGTCGGTCAAAAAGACACCTTACTTGTAAAACTCAGTTCATTTGTGTAAGTTAGGGTCCAATGAAACTGATCATTTCACTCATTCTCTTATTAAAAAAGAGATGTTTTGTAGTGTACAAATTCTTTAGAATAGACATTCTTAAGCCTGCGAAACATCTTTAGTTTTAACTACTAATACGGTCGGAGTGTAACGTTTGCATACACTTACGTTTTAACAGTGTGTTGCTGGCATTATATCAAATCATTTTATCATTAAAATCAATACAAATATTATTTTGACAGATTGACGCACGACGGTTTGTACCCGGATCTGTGTAGTGAAAGGTAACCACAACAATGTATCAGCGTAAAGTCCGTTTTAGATCAATTGTGACCTAGTCACCTGTAGCTAAAGATGCGAGAACTTTTATGTAGCTATCGCCCGCGATTCTATCTGAATTAAAAAAAAAACAAAAGCAAAAGTAAGTAGCCTGTGTGTTCCAGACTATTCTCTACATGTCACATCGAGATCCGTTTAGCAGTTTAGGTTACAAATTCTAATATCCATACATCCATCTAACTTTCGCTTCTATAAAGTTAGTAAGATTAAAAGAAATATTAGCTATTCAATATTTAAGAACATTTATATGAGTTAGACTAGATGCTGTGTTAGGGTGACTATTCATCAAATTGTTTGATGTGCAATAGTGAAACGAGCAGTTAAAGTAGCACAAAAGTCTTATTATATTGCCAAAAAAACGTCCTCTAAACTACGTGGGTTTTTGATTGTTTTCATTTTTTAAAAGCTGTGTATGTTTTCTTTGTAAGTAGAAGAAGATATGTTATTGATGTTTATTTAAGTATCTATACTATTATAATAAAGCGTAAACACACACTTCTTTGTTGCCTAAGATGTCAGCAATTACAGCATATTTTTGAATAATTCTTTTTTTAACAAAAAGCCCTACAGTTACGCCATGCTTTAGGCTATATATTTTCACGCCATTAAACTTAGGGGGTAAATATTTTGGATAAAAACACTAATGTGGGATAGAGACCATAAGTTGCTGCCAACATCAAGAAAGAAAGATTGCTAAGGTTTGTCATGTCATGTCATTTTGACATTTGCTATTGATAATTTGACAAATGTAAACAATAAAATAATGTTTTTATAATTTCACGCGGATGAATCCGCACGCGAACAGCTAGTAAAAAAATAATACAGTTCAACGTTTCTCAACACGTTATTCTAGAATTTTCCTTACTGCAACATATTCCTTCGATAACAAGCCCTCGAACAACACGAAAACAAAATGGCGACCTGACAACTCATTTCGCGCCATTATCATTGTAGTCCTTATTTACTGCGTAATTTAAAACGTAGTAAATATCGTTTAATCGTAACAACGTATAAGTAATAAAGATAATTTTTTATTTAAAATTTCAATGATAATACTAAAAAAGTTTCCATTTGCGATAACTATAACATGCGATATTTGAAGCGTATGTTGGCTCCATTTTTGTAATGTCATCGTGGACGAATTACGTTTTGTCTACGTTTTCTTAATTTGATAAAACATTTTTTACACAATAAAAGATAGTGGACAGTAATAAAAAATATCGAATTATTCCAATTTTAAAAGTTAATTTCCCATAATCAATTCTTTGACACTTTTAATCTACACTAATATAAAGAGTAAAGATTTGTATTTTTGTATGTATTGGAATAACTCAAAAACTACAGGGGCGATTTCAAAAATTCTTTCACCATTAGAAAGCTATGTTATTGCCGAGTAACATAGGCTATATTTTTAAATTTCACGTAAACGAAGCCTTGAGAAACAACTATAAATAGTAATCTTTAAGATTGTATATACAGTACTAGCTGTTACCCACGACTTCGTCTGCAAGGTCTTAAAAAAAAAATAATAAAAGCCCATGTTACTAAGTGATAACATACCTATTTATTGGTGAAAGAATTTTGAAATTGGTCCAGTAGTTTTTGAGTTATCTCTATCAATACATACAAAAATACAAATCTTTCCTCTTTATAATATTAGTATAAATATCTACTATATGTCTTTTTATGCGCAACTGCGTACAGTAGGAATTAAAATCTTAATTAGCCTGTGTTCTACATCTATAACAAATTTCATAGACTTCCGTAGAGCCTAGATATATATAGTAACAAACATCCATCCATCCAAAAGCAATTATCCCTTATGGAGGGTCGGCACAGTATATGTTGCTCTTCCATACATCTCTATCAGCAGTCATATCTGAATCCACTCTTTTCTTAAGGCAAGGCAACCCCAGGAAATCCGAAAAACAGGCACTTTTCCGTGTAAATTCTATCGAGCTGGTTCAGTGTATAATCTTGAAAAAAATAATGTGCGTAAATGGATATTTAAACTGATATATTATCCAAATACATTTTTAATTATCGGTTCCATTTATAAGAAAAAAAATATTAGCGAAGGCCTTTGAGAAACGTTTACTGTTAGTTATCTTTTAATTTTCAGCGACAACAGTGCTTTTTTATTAATGCATCTGATAGATAATTAAGTGTTTAATCCTAATAGCCGGATACATTTTTTATAACATTTATAAATTTCCATTAATATTTAAAAAAACACTTATTTAATACGAGCCGTTGCTCGCGACTTCGCCCGCGTGAAATTACAAATATAACCTATTACGTTCGCCCTTTTTTTCAACCTATTACCAAAAGTATTAACTTAGTAGTAATCTACGTAATAACAGAAATAAGATTCCAAATTTCTAAGTCCGGTAGCTTGTAAGCTGATTTTTCGGTTACCCTTATTGTTTGTGTTCGCGATATCTTCTAAACTATTAGTCCAATTTTAATACTGTAAATGACAATTTTATTCTACATTAAATTCTCCTGATAACAAACGCATTTATTTGGATAAGGATTAATATTGAAACAAATAAAAGAACGCTGCAAATAGCGTTGGATTTTTAATTCATTTTGTAAACACAAAAGTGGTTATTGTAAGAAAACCGTTAAAGATAGATATATGCTATCGCGCACTTTTCTGTAGAACTTTTTAAGATCTACAATTCTTTCATACATCATTTTTATATACCTCTAACGGTTTAGGCAGCGTAAGCCGAGAAAAGTTAAAGTTTAGTGAGTTTTTAACGCCGGCGTCCAGAAACACGCTGTTTATTAATAGTTCCTGAACATTAGTAATAATAAAATATAGCCTATGTTACTCACAGATAAATTACCTTTCTGATGGTGAAAGAATTTTTAAAATCGGCGCAGTAGTTTTTGAGTTATTTCAATACATACAAAAATACAAAGTTTTCCTCTTTATAATATTAGTATAGATTAGAGAAGGTAACGTAATAAGTAAACATTAAAATCTACGCAAAAGTAAGACAAACATAGATGTGTAATGTGTGTTTCTTACTTTGTTTGAACAACTGGTGAATCACAAGTGTGTAATTGTGTAACTCCGCAACATTCAACTATATCACACACACACACACACCACAACACAACACACACATAGTAACATTTGAATTCACATACAACTTACCTTTTTTATTGTAAATTTTTTTAGATTTATATTACTGTGTCCTAAAAAAAAAAAACTAGCACTAAGACGGAAGAACTCTGGCTCCTACAAGACGGGCCTAGAGCCTAGTGTAAGAACCAGGCGATCGACCACAATTTGTGATAAAACAAATTTTGTAACTTGTAACTTTTACTTTTATTATTACATGTCAACTTACTTTAAACATCTCGTACAAGCATATTTATAGCATATATGAAAGTCATTTTACAAGCTTTTTAATCACACCATTAAAGCACTTATTGTTAACTAGCGACCCTCCCCGGCTTCGCACTGGTCCAATGCTGATCCGAAATGTGTTTATTTACATTAGAAATCTCTAAAATTATCAGTATTTCTGTACTATATTACACCTTAAAACCTTCCTCTTGGATGACTCTATCTATTTAAAATAAACTTCATCAAAATCCGTTGCGTAGTTTTAAAGATCCAAGCATACATAGACAGACAGCGGGAAGCGTATTTTATACTATGTAGTGAAGACACTTTTTAAAAGCTCTGGTATTATCTAATTGGAATCTCTACGCAAAATTCTCTAGACATGTTAGTCAACAAACACACTTATTCTCGTCAGACATAAATTGACACAATTCTCAAATGTCAACACCACCTTGAGTTTCCACTGTTATATACCAGTGTTAAACATCTTGACATCCCTTTCTCTATTACGGAAATTAAGACAATAATATTTTACATGCGTCTGTGTAAACTCACGGTTACTTACAAATAGAGTTAGCACATAACTTAACTAGAAATTTCAAGTATTTTCACATTGACACGCGATAGACTCATGCGCGTTACGTATCTATATCTATACTATTATAATAAAGCGTAAACACACACTTCTTTGTTGCCTAAGATGTCAGCAATTACAGCATATTTTTGAAAAACTCTTTTTTAAAAATAGCCCTACACTTACGTCATGTTTTAGGCTATATATTTTCACGCCATTAAACTTAGGGGGTTCATATTTTGGATAAAAACCCTAATGTGGGAAAGAGACCATAAGTTGCTGCCAACATCAAGAAAGAAAGATTGCTAAGGTAAACCTTAGTCAAAATTGCTAAGGTAAACCTTAGTCAAAATGACATGACAGGATAAATCCTGTCATGTCATTTTGACATTTGCTATTGATAATTTGACAAATGTAAACAATAAAATAAAGTTTTTATAATTTCACGCGGATGAATCCGCACGCGAACAGCTAGTTTAATATAAATTGGTTTTGTAAACGTACGAAGTGAATTAACAGAACACGCAAACATGTGATTATCTTCGTATCAATTTACCTCTGTTAACTGATAAGACGTGAGCGCAATGTTAGCAACTCAACCTATATTGGGATCATAGTGATGTGACGTCACACGATAAGTTAAAAAACTTTGATAAACACGCGTGTATTTTTGAATATTAGTTCACGAACGTTCCTTGACCAGTTCATTCTATAATTTACGGCGATCAATAATTATCTATCTTTATAATTGAAACGACAATAAACTTATCAACCAAAAGTTAGTTAATTAGTATTTAAAAAGGCAGCAGTTTTTTGTGTTTTTTTTTTTATAAGAGACGAGGGCAAAGGAGCGGCAAGAACACCGAGGTGGTCAACAACGCCCATGGACATCCGCAACACCAGAGGAACTACAGATACGTTGCCGGCCTTTGAGGATATTGTAGGCTCGCTTCTTGAAGGACCCTAAGTCGTATTGGTTTGGTAATAGCGCCGAGGACAGACCGTTCCTCAACGCGGCTGTGCGGGGCAGGAAGTTCCGCGAAAACAAATTTCTTTATATAATCGATTAATAAATAAAAAAAATACATAGAATTCTAGAAATATAAAACTGTCAGATAACTACGAATCAAGATATCCTGAAAATAATCAAGGTTTTAAGCAATAAAATCCAGTTACTTAGGTAAAGTAAATTACGTTTACTCCAACTTAATTCAACCCCGAGTGGAAGTAATTTGTCACTGAAAGTTATTACATCTTGTTGAGAAAGTTTAATTTTTAATTTTCTACCTATTGTTGAAAATAAATTCAAATATTAAACAAATAGTTTTCACTTAAAACATTTCTGACAAAAAGTCCCTGCTAATTATAGTTAAACCAATATAATTAATGTTAGATTTAAAGTAGAAGTCACTCGAAACCAATCATACTATCATATAATATATAAAATCGGCCCAGTAGTTTTTGAGTTATTTCAATACATACAAAAATACAAAGTTTTCCTCTTTATAATATTAGTATAGATGATATAAATATTATAAATGCGAAAGTTACGATGGATGGATGGATGTTTGTTAGCGTTTGTAGCCTAAACGGCTAAACGGATCTCCATGAAATTTGGCACAGGTTTAGAGCATAGTCTGGAAGAACACATAGACTACTTTTTATCCTGGGAATAGTTACGGTTCCCGTGGGATTCATTAATTTAGTTTTTTAATGTTAAGTCGATCATTCTGCAACGGTTCAACATATCTTATTGAAATTTGGCACAGATATAAAACAAAGTCTGGAGTACACATGGGATAAGGTTCACCCCCGAGAAATGTCCGGTTCCCGAGGGATACGTAGCTTTTTGTTATTTATATAGTTGGTATGTTTTCTAATACCACGCGGACGAAGTCGCGGGCAACAGCAAGTACTAATATAAATGAATTACGCAGTATAATCAATATCTCTAATGGGAACGTTGACCTAGAAACCAAGTGTGCAGGGCACGAGCCGGCCACGCGGCTTATCGTACTATCTCTATATACAATATCAACAAAATACAAAACATATAACATTTAATAAGAGAAAAAACAATTATCTGCAAGTTATTGCAAATTTATCGGTCTTTTCAAAAACAGTGATTGCCAACTCGCCTCACAAGTTTAATGAAAAACAACATTCTTAACACGAAATAGTTAAAAAATGAGTTGCTTTTAACCGGAGAATCAAAGGTGATAAAATCTTTATGACAAAATTGAAAGATGTGAAAACATTTTTACAATTTGTTAGAAAACACTTTGAACATAACATGGTTATTAGTGCATATGACGAGCTTTTACCATTAAATATAAGAGCGAGCACACATTCGACTAAACTATGGCACAAATCTCGCCTTGATGCCTATGAGCTTATATGGAGGTGCGCACACTACTTGATTTATAATTGTGTAAATAAACAGTTGAATTGTCTGCGAAACAATCAACAATCACACAACGGTTGTGCGATAGTTTAGTCAAAGGTGTCCGCTTTAAATGTTTGTTTCTGATAAGAAATGACCCGCACACTTCGACACTTCGAGAGAGTTCTCAGAAGTGGTTGTATTTATAGATCCAACTTGGGTTGATAAAAGGCATTTAATGTAAGTTGTTGCTTACTGCCTTATTTGGTCCTTCTGTCTCTTCTGTATTAAATGATGGAAGTTTTTATTATTATTCATTCGAATTGGAAAACTTTTGACATACATCTTACTTTTATAAACGCGTAAGTTTAGATGGATGTTTGTTAGAGTCTGTAGCCTAAACGGCTGAACGGAATTTGATGAAATTTGGCTTAGACATAGAGGATTGTCTGCAAGAACTTTTGCTGTTTTTGTTTTTTTTTTTTAATTACACGCAGACTGAGTAGAAGGAGAAACCTAGTATAGATATAAAAGGTACTTCAGTACATTAGTAGTCCCCCCCCCTTATTAGGGATTAAGTGTTTTTTTATTGGAATGAATGTGGATGGCTATAAAGGAAGACCGAAGAAAGTATGGACGGATCGTGTGAAAGAGGATATGCTTAAGAAAGGAGTGGATTCAGATATGACGGCTGATAGAGATGTATGGAAGAGTAGCACATACTGTCCCGACCCTCCATAAGGGATAATGGCAAGTTGATGATGATGTATTTTTTTATTTCGTAATTTCAATTTCATTAAAATATACAGACACAAAATCGACCTTGTTTTTATATTTATAGATCTTAAATTCAGGAGAAATACACAGAAAATTTAAAATCGGTCACTAATGTGCATTACAAAAAAAAATTATACTTATGAATAAGTTATTGTACGTGACTCGATAAGTAACTGTGAAGTAGATATGAGAATTTATTTAACCATTACTGAGAGAGTTGCCGACTAATTGCTTTGACCACATACGTCGAGGCACGTATTAAATACACATAATTATTATGAAATATAGATCAATAGATAGAGAAAATTATAAACAAAGATCTTTACCTTTATCTTACTGATATTATAAACTAGCTTTCGCCCGCGACTCCGTCCGCGCGGAATTAAAAAAAAAAAAAAAGTAGCCTATGTGTCTTCCAGACTATCCCCTACATCTATACTAAATTTCATCGAAATCCGTTCAGCCGTTTAGGCTACAAACTCTAACAAACATCCATCCATCTAAACTTTCGCATTTATAATATCAGTATGATGTGAATGTTTAGATGAATGGATGGATTTTTGTTAGACTTTACCGTCTAAAATGCTGAACGGATATCGACGAAAATTGGCATAAATTTAGAAGAACATATAGGCTACTTCCTTTGGTTTCTTTTAATTCTTCGCGGACGGAATTACAGTCAAAAGCTAAATCATAATTTAGAGACCTGGCGTATCTTTTTAAATATTTTTATTCAGGGTTTTTCTAAACGATAGGTAGTTTTCCGGAAGTATTTGGATTATTTCCAACCGTCACCCCGTTCTGTCCCCACGTGAGAATTAAAAGTTTCATCCGTCCCACCTTTTAGTCCCACTATCACCAATAAGATGGAACCGTTAGGAAATAAAATAAATTCCAACCGTCCCCTCGTCGCAAAAAGTGGGATGTATGAAACTTTTTATTCTCATATGTTCCCACGTGGGGACAAAGCGGGGGGACGATTGGGAATAATCCAAGTATTTATGTTACAAAAACCAATGGCAAAATACCCTGGAGTTTTAACAGATTTAAATTTTCGTGTCTTGCTTATTGGGATTTTTCTAGCTTGTTTTGAATCATCCAAACTTTTTTCTCGTCTAGATCGCATCGTAATATGAAAGTTAAACGATGAACACTTTCGTTTTTACACGCGCAGTGTGTCATCACATGACATTACATCACACCTTTGAGTTTTAAGAGACAGGATCTGTCAAGCGTGCGTATTTCAAAATGTATTTGTTTTGTGTAAATTTTCAAGTCAATTTATGTTCATAAAGACATTTTAATTTAACATTTCAGCATAACATGCACTTGTTTAATTGTAATATTTAGTTTAAACTCAAACGCTGAGAAAAGTGGAACAATTTATTTAAAACATCGGCACTTTTGCCTAGTCCATTTCTCTATAGTCTAAGCTCTAGATGATACAAGTCTATGAAGTCACGAAACAACAATAACAATAAACATTTTATAGCTCATAGTGTATTGAACTACATTTTAATGTAATGTTCAATGCAACTTAACTATAGATAAGAGTTAAAGTGAAATAATAAATAACACCCCATCTAAACTTAGAGCAGAAGCAAGTTAAATAACAGTTTTTGCAGTCCAGGCAATTTCATTATTTTAATAGACAAGCAGTAGACATCCTAACCTACTTTACTGTGCAGTTGAATCGTATGTTTTGTGCAGAGAAAACTGACGGTGTGTAACTGACTTTAAAGCGAGAACTTAAAATAGACGAGTATGTAGGACGTACCCCCACCCCCACCCCCACTTAATACACGGGGTGTGTATCCAGTAGACTGTAAACGTGCTTTCCGACCTACTAAACACTGCTACAAACTGCTATAGTTTAAAATCATTGTTCTGTACGAGTGTAAATATATAAATCTTATTTATAACATTACTAGCTTTCGCCCGCGACTCCGTCCGCCTTGGCTTTAAAAATAAAAAATGAGTAGCCTATGTGTTCTTCCAGACTATCCTCTACATATACACCAAATTTCATCGAAATCCGTTCAGCCGTTTAGACTACAAACTCTAACAAACATCCATCCATCTAAACTTTCGCATTTATAATATTAGTACTAGCTTTTGCCCGCGACTCCGCCCGCGTGTAATTAAAAAACAAAAAAGCTAAGTAGCCTATGGGTTCTTCTAGACTATTCTATATATCTACGCCAAATTTAATCGTGATCTGTTGAGTAGTTTAGGCTACAAACGATAACAAACAAACATCCATCCATATAACCTTTTATAATATTAGTATGTATAGATTTTCGTATAGTCGCGTGACCTCTAATTTTTGACCACAATATTATTTCAACAGTCACTGACTAAGCTCAACAAAACAATGAATCACCAGTTCAACGTAATTCCATGATATTTAACCTTCAAAGGATGTCGCAAGTCGCAAGTATATTTTAAGTCTCTAGGAAAACCCCTCGACAAAACTAATCTATTCGATTTACATTCTATAAACAGACACTGATATAATTTACATATTAACACGTATACTGCGGCAAGTAAAATCATAATTCTTAATCTAGTGCGGCGGGCCTAAATACGCCCCCAATACTTCCGCCAGTGCGTGGCAGGTCTTTCTAGACCCACCAGCACTAGGATTAAATTGCTATAACTGTGTGCAAACATAATGGATACATTTTATGTAATGTATACACCTGAGATAATCGTTTCGCACTAGCGAGAGGGACATCGTTTTCTTCGTCCGCACCAGCTTGTACCGCGTCAGGCCGATATCGACCTGTTACGCAGTGAGCGTGTTAATAGATAACGAATTTAATAATAATTCTACTTCATTGATATTAATTCACAAAGCTAAATATATATTAAACTAATATATATATATTATAAAGAGGAAAAATTTGTGTTTTTGTATGTATTGAACTCAAAAACTACTTGGCCGATTTCAAAAATTCTTTCACCGTTAAAACTCTACGTTAGCGGTAACTAACATAGGCAACCTTTTTAAATATTTTTTTTTTATTTCACGCGGACGAAAACGCGAGTTACAAAAACTGAGATGTCCTAAGGTAATTTAAAAATTGCAGATTGAAATAAACGCGTTCGAACATGTTTTGCTGATTACCACGTTGATTTGCTGATTTTTATTTATTTATTTTATACGAGCCGTTGCTCGCGACTTCGCCCGCGTGAAATTACAAATATAACCTATTACGTTCGCCCTTTTTTTCAACCTATTACCAAAAGTATTAACTTAGTAGTAATCTACGTAATAACAGAAATCTACCGATGCAAGATTCCAAATTTCTAAGCCCGGTAGCTTGGAAGCTGATTTTTCGGGTACCCTTATTGTTTGTGCTCGCGATATCTTCTAAACTATTAGTCCAATTTAAATACTGTAATGAACAATTTTATTCTACATTAAATTCTCCTGATAACAAACGCATTTATTTGGATAAGGATTAATATTGAAACCAATAAAAGAACGCTGCAAATAGCGTATGGTTTTTAATTCATTTTGTAAACAAAAAAGTGGTTATTGTAAGAAAACCGTTAAAGATAGATATATGCTATCGCGGACTTTTCTGTAGAACTTTTTGAGATCTACAATTCTTTCATACATCATTTTTATATAGCTCTAACGGTTTAGGAAGCGTAAGCCGTGAAAAGTTAAAGTTTAGTGAATTTTAACGCCGGCGTCCAGAAACACGCTGTTTATTAATAGTTCCTAAACATTAGCCTATGTTACTCACAGATAAATTACCTTTCTGATGGTGAAACAATTTTTAAAATCGGCCCAGTAGTTTTTGAGTTATTTCAATACTACAAAATACAAAAATACAAAAATACAAAGTTTTCCTCTTTATAATATATAATAATAATAATAATAATAATAATAATAATAATAATAATAATAATAATAATAATAATAATAATAATAATAATAATAATAATAATAATAATAATAATAATAATAATAATAATAATAATAATAATAATAATAATAATAATAATAATAATAATAATAATAATAATAATAATAATAATAATAATAATAATAATAATAATAATAATAATAATAATAATAATAATAATAATAATAATAATAATAATAATAATAATAATAATAATAATAATAATAATAATATAATATAATATAATATAATATAATATAATATAATATAATATAATATAATATAATATAATATAATATAATATAATATAATATAATATAATATAATATAATATAATATAATATAATATAATATAATATAATATAATATAATATAATATAATATAATATAATATAATATAATATAATATAATATAATATAATATAATATAATATAATATAATATAATATAATATAATATAATATAATATAATATAATATAATATAATATAATATAATATAATATAATATAATATAATATAATATAATATAATATAATATAATATAATATAATATAATATAATATAATATAATATAATATAATATAATATAATATAATATAATATAATATAATATAATATAATATAATATAATATAATATAATATAATATAATATAATATAATATAATATAATATAATATAATATAATATAATATAATATAATATAATATAATATAATATAATATAATATAATATAATATAATATAATATAATATAATATAATATAATATAATATAATATAATATAATATAATATAATATAATATAATATAATATAATATAATATAATATAATATAATATAATATAATATAATATAATATAATATAATATAATATAATATAATATAATATAATATAATATAATATAATATAATATAATATAATATAATATAATATAATATAATATAATATAATATAATATAATATAATATAATATAATATAATATAATATAATATAATATAATATAATATAATATAATATAATATAATATAATATAATATAATATAATATAATATAATATAATATAATATAATATAATATAATATAATATAATATAATATAATATAATATAATATAATATAATATAATATAATATAATATAATATAATATAATATAATATAATATAATATAATATAATATAATATAATATAATATAATATAATATAATATAATATAATATAATATAATATAATATAATATAATATAATATAATATAATATAATATAATATAATATAATATAATATAATATAATATAATATAATATAATATAATATAATATAATATAATATAATATAATATAATATAATATAATATAATATAATATAATATAATATAATATAATATAATATAATATAATATAATATAATATAATATAATATAATATAATATAATATAATATAATATAATATAATATAATATAATATAATATAATATAATATAATATAATATAATATAATATAATATAATATAATATAATATAATATAATATAATATAATATAATATAATATAATATAATATAATATAATATAATATAATATAATATAATATAATATAATATAATATAATATAATATAATATAATATAATATAATATAATATAATATAATATAATATAATATAATATAATATAATATAATATAATATAATATAATATAATATAATATAATATAATATAATATAATATAATATAATATAATATAATATAATATAATATAATATAATATAATATAATATAATATAATATAATATAATATAATATAATATAATATAATATAATATAATATAATATAATATAATATAATATAATATAATATAATATAATATAATATAATATAATATAATATAATATAATATAATATAATATAATATAATATAATATCAGAAAGAGAAATTTCATTGTTTGTTTTAAAACATCCATTACCTTTGGAGTGAAGAATTATTGGAAATTAATGCTACAACCAAGGTTTTATACAAAAAAATCAACGAGCGCTTGCATTGACATACTTAGAATTGGGTCAATTGGACGCTGGCTATTTTAAAACTTGCATTTCGGTGAATGTTTTACCTTTTTATATCAGATAATTGCATTATAACTCCATAACCTCAAAAAGTTAAGCATAAATTCTGTAAATAATAATTGTACATACCAGGTAGAGTTGTAATAAAATGAAATTTGTAATTAAACACATTTATTATCTTTTACATTAATAACACATTTCCTTAATCTAATGCTAACAAACTTTTGTTGTACTTTTTTCAAACACTTCACTTAGTCACTGCCAATGTTCTGGCTGTCCATCACTGCCATCTGTTGACTGTGAGTATCACTTCCATTGGCCCCGTGCGGAGCTGCTTGCCGTGAAGGCGTTATACTTGATCCAAGTGCAATTGACTTTAGTTCAAGGTTCCTCGTCTTCTGACAGAGAAGGTAGCACTAGCGTCCGCTGCAGTCTCTCGCGACGCTTCGTCGAGATCAGCTTCTGCCGCCGAAGACCTTCAGCTCGCAGCACGTGGCAGTGCTCCTGCTCCAATTCCACTTCAGAATCATCTTCTACTAACGCTGGTAAAGCGTTGGAAATCTTCTGCCGCTTAGATTCAGCACAATCCATCTGACGGCCGTGGGATTTAGGTAATGTAGGGTACACATCGTACAGAGCGACGGACGATAGTTTCATGACCATTTTGTATTAGTTTCAAAAGCGTCTGTTCACAACGAGAATTGAGTGCAGAGTGCGGGGCGGCGGGCTGTGGCGCCGTATTTATAGCCTGCGCGTTTGTACTCTGTGTAGATTTGTTTGTATGTCTCGCGTCACGATTTGCGCGCTAGCGGTGCGAGGTGAAGCAGGGGGAGGTAAGCGATTGTTCTCGTCATGGTAAACAGGCGCAACGTTATCAGGGGTGTTTGATGTCATATACATCTGAGATCTAAGTACCTCTATTATAATCGACTAAGCTCCAACATCTCTATGCAAATTCACGCTCTGTCTCGCTTTCAACAATTGCTTTATAATTGTAGTGTATTTTTAATTCAATACCTATCTTCAAATTACATGCGAACGTAAAGCAAACTTCTCTTTACACAATTTCTGAAAAAAAAGTAGATAAATTGGGAAATAGAATCACACCCCTATTTCAATATAGACCAATACGTGCCAATTTCCTTTCGTCAGGATTCTTAGGATGTTCGAAATAAGCATTTAATCTTGTCTTGGGCGTAATCCCATTTAATATGCGCACTCAGTTGATGAATCAATATATTTATTTTTACTGTTGTCGTTGAGAAACTTTTAAATATTAAGTTACATCAACTTAGTGCGATATTTGGCACGTCGGAAAATAGAAAAGTGTTCTGCTTGATATGCCAATTAAACTGGGTACTACGACTTATAACAAAGCCTGTTAAAAATACTTTATAAGGAAAAACACTGACCCAATCTCTTACATTAGTAACTCAGATTTGCTCATAAATCTGTTTTGTTGATATATTCATCAGCTTCACCCCTTATCCAACTTCCGTAGGGTCGAAGCAATGGGATGTCGTCCTCCAGGTAGTTATCCATCATCTCAGTAACCACTCTCTTCATGTCACCTTTCACATAATCCATCTCTTTTCATGTCTATCTCTACCGGTGTATGTACTCGTACATTCATTACATTATGCTCTTCAAAAGGCTTACAAAATCTGCTTTTGTATTCGTAATGGGAATTGTTAACTAGTATACTATTAGCACGAAATGAAGTGTCACTAATAGAAAAAAGTATTGTTTTTCTTTTGTTTTAATTATTCTTTGCCAGAAATGATTAAAGAAACCATCCATATTGTTAGGTCGTTGATCTAAAGAAAACAGACCATTTGTTAATTAAGACCACAGTAATAACAAGAATCTAGGTCTTGTTGTATAACCTAAATTGGTTACTTAGAAACCGCTTGGTTAGCTATTGATTTTTTCTTTGTATAATTTTCAGTGGTTAATCTTTACTATCCTGAACTACTTTTTTTCGTATTTTTTTTATTTCTAAGTAAGTTAATGAAGATTTGTATCCTTAAGAAATCTAAAAATCATTTTGAATTATTATATCTTTATTTTGGTACTACAATTTAGTTCATTTTCAACAAAGTCTTTCTTGCGATCGTCATCCAATAAGTGGAACAATTTTAACATTGGCAATATCACTTCAAAAGGCTTATTTATGACCATCTGTTTCTTTTATTGAGATCAAAAGAATGTCTTTTAATAAAATATCACCTGAACTAAGAGATTAAACTAAAAACGTTGCCGCTGCGGCCGTGCAGGACAGCTCTTGCCTTTTGGCGGCTCTCCAACTCCAATCCGACTTGCAATCTCAATTAAATATATAGTTTACGATTGCTTCTAGTTATAGGTCAATGAACTTTGATATATCTATATCTATATCTATACTATTATAATAAAGCGTAAACACACACTTCTTTGTTGCCTAAGATTACAGCAATTGCAGCATATTTTTGAACAATTCTTGTTTTATTAAAAAGCCCTACACTTATGTCACGCTTTAGGCTATACATTTTCACGCCATTAAACTTAGGGGGTAAATATTTTGGATAAAAACCCTAATGTGGGAAAGACACCATAAGTTGCTGCCAACATCAAGGAAGCAAGATTGCCATAGTAACGTAATTGGTATTTTGACATTTGCAATTGAGAATTTGACAAATGTAAACAATAAAATAATATTTTCATAATTTTATGCGGATGAAGCCGCATGGGAACAGCTAGTGTTTCCATATTTAACAAGTTCTAAGCATCATAATTTTTTTATAATTTGTCGAAATATTAATAAACCTCCAGACAAATCGATGACAAAGCGTCGATTAGAAGACTCTTTTCTTTTCTTCAAAATTACTTTAAATAAGGCATTTTAACTTCCAGAGACTTCTTAATATATTACCGAAGGGTCGATTTCGTGAACTATGACGTCATATAATTTCCCAGACACCGTCTTTATTCTCAGAGAGTGCTGGCATCTTGCCAAAATATAGCAAACATTGTCTATGTTTATTTATGGAAGTACTTTATTTGGCAAATAGTAAATTAATATTTATTATTATGCTATTAATAAATTCTCACAGGTTCTTTTTATAAATGTTTACATATTTGTTTAAAATCTTGTAAAATTTTCGCATCTCAACTATTTTTTGCAATTAATTAACTGTTTATGGTTTTAGAATACTCATAATAAATTCGTTAATTAAATTGTTATTGTTGTAATCTATTATTCAGCGCTTCACAATAACTTGTCATCAATTAAATTTTCTCCAGAATATTTCCTACAAATAACCTATAAATCTTCTGGTTTATT
This sequence comes from Papilio protenor, assembly GCA_029286645.1. Taxonomy (NCBI): domain Eukaryota; kingdom Metazoa; phylum Arthropoda; class Insecta; order Lepidoptera; family Papilionidae; genus Papilio; species Papilio protenor. Next base: position 2,349,810 of record JAGSMZ010000009.1, read on the forward strand.
TCCAAAGGGCCGACAAAAATGGCGGATAATTTCCTTCCAACCGTTTGCAGAACGATTAAAGCGCGTCAACACACTAAATTTCCATGTTATATCATTTCGATAAAATTAAACGATATTTCGTTCTCCAGATCAAGGATAACAATCACTTCAAAGAATTTCTTTAGTACTTTGACACAATTTCATTTAGGTCAAGTCTTACTAGCGACATCTGTTGACAACATTGTCGTAATAAAACATGCAAATACATTTACGATTTTAAACAGTAATAAACTGTTATGAAATTGTTTTCACATATTAAAATATCGCTTTGATGACGTTCTAATAATATAAAGTTGTGATTCTTGAATACATCAAGTATTATTAACTCATATTGTTTGTTACAGTTAATTCAAAACGATCGAGATATTCTTGCAAACTCTTAGGCTAGCCCTTAGACTAAGTAGTAAGGAAAATCTACGTCCAAGACAATAAACCATGCATTAAAAGGTTAGCATGGTATGGGCATGTTATGAGGAGGGATGAATCGTATACAAGGAGAACGTTAGTTATGAGTGTGGAAGGGTACATCGGTAGAGGTAGACCTAGAAAGAGATGGATGGATTGTGTAAAAGGTGATATGACCAAAAAGGGAGTGATGACTGAGATGACGTATGATAGAGTTATGTGGAGGACAAAAACCTGTTGCGCCGACCTTACGGGAGTAGGATAAGGAGATGATGATGACAAGACAATAAACCATGCATTTTTTACAGATGCCCTATTGTCTCTGATGAAGGTTATGAAAACGCAAGTTGCTTATGAAAATTTAACTACGACCCAAATCATGGCTGTGACGCCGCAAATGAAATAAGACTAACAGCCTTACTAATAAATGCGGTATAAAGTTAAACTTAGGAATAAACTGAGTATAAGCAAATATTAGTACAAATTTAGCTTATACTCAGTTTATTTGTATTGTTTGTTATTTGTAAGGCTATAAGGAAACAATCCATGATTTTCCCAAATGAAAATTGTTGATCCCCACATCATAGCAGTTCAGGTAGATTATTTTGAAGATTTTTTTTAAGAAAAGTTATCCACATTCAAGTAACCGATCTGCTCGTTTTGTTGCTATGAAACGTAAGTAAAAAATCCTTCAAAACTGATTATTTTAATAAATTAAATCACTTCATACTTTTCATGTATAATGTGAATATTCTCGTGACTCATTATCAAGGTCTAGAAAAGATTTATCATACAAATTAATTAAACACTCACTATAAAGTATAATTTCATCTCGCAAAGGCTACGTCCTTCATGTTTAAAACATTGCAGCATCATGGCGCCTGTCGTGTTGACATTGTTTGTGGAACTTTGAGTTATTTTATATCACTAAGAGAACGAAAGATACTAGGGCTTCATAAGTAGCTAGTTGTAACTTAGTTACGGCAGTAGGAAAGGTTTTTTTTATAAGAAAAAGGGGCTAAAGAGCGAGGGAAACACAGATGTGGTCAACGACATGGGCATGGCCTTTGAGGAAATTGTTAGTTCGTTTGTAGGCAGGGTTCGGATGAGGGAAGGAAGTTATGCGACGTGATGAAACTATGGCCCAATCACGCAATTAGATATGCCATGCCATACAGAAGAGATGGCAATATCTGCATAATATATCACAATATCTTTGTTAGACATTAATGTAATTGAAACAACGTAATTAACTTTAATACTCAGACTACTAACTCCCGCCAGAATTCTTCTTCTTCTTCTTCTTTTTGTGAATAGTGGATCCCGTCGTTATTTCGATGATTTCGCCAACGTCAAGGTTGAAGATAATTGAAAGTATAAATAACAAAATTTAAATTTTAAATAGCAGCTAACTAGATAGACGGAATCCAGTGTGATTGAACACACGCGAGAATTGTGCGCTATTCTAATCCGTCTAAATGACATTGACAGCTGTCATAGGGACGGGACATCTATGCCGATGATCTAGTGTTGCGCCAATTTTCTTCTTTACACTTTGAAAGTTCAGAAAGCCAAATTACTACCTGAAAATTGTTGTATTTAACTTCAGGATTTAAATTAACATAACGAAAAAGGACTTAACAATACACAGTAAATTCACTATCAGCGTATCAGGTATAACATAAGTCTATGACCTAAATACACCTAAAGATTCTAGATTTATCAACGATGCATCTTGCAGTTCGCGCTTGACCCCCTTCCTTAGACTTGACGGCGCTGGAATAAATTGACATTTAACCTTGGCTTCGATACAATAGAAATGGCATATTAAATAATGCATTGACTTTTTAATTTACTAGCTGTTGCCCGCGACTTCGCCCGCGTGGTATTAGAAAACATACGAACTATATAAATAACAAAACGCTACGTATCCCTCGGGAACCGGACATTTCTCGGGGATGAACCTTACCCCATGTGTATTCCAGACTTTGTTTTATATCTGTGCCAAATTTCAATAAGATACGTTGAAACGTTGCAGAATAATCAAGTAAACATTAAAAAATTAAATTAATGACTTCCACGGGAACCGTAACTATTCCCGGGATAAAAAGTAGCCTATGTGTTCTTCCAGACTATGCTCTAAACCTGTGCCAAATTTCATGGAGATCCGTTCAGCCGTTTAGGCTACAAACGCTAACAAACATCCATCCATCCATCGTAACTTTCGCATTTATAATATTAGTATGATTAACTGGCAACATCGAAAGGTACTTTTATAATCTTTTGTATTAAGGAAGTTTCATTTTTAGAAGTTAAAAACAGAATAGCATCGTGACCTTTTTATAATTGTATTCGTGGGCTTTCGAAAATTTTGTACAAGAAAATGTTCTCATCTCTTTTACTCTTGTGGATAACAATACAAGTGTTTGACATAGGTCCAACAATATATTTGTTAAATCACTAGCTTTTGTCCGGGAATTTCTCCTAATAGACATACAGAAAGTTTGTTTTAGAGGCTGAAAACCAGCGCGGCCTTCAGTGACAAGCTGGACACCGCATCAGCTGAGCCTTCTCCTTTTAGCCAAGATTTTTTTTTGTTTTTGTTTCATTAATATGTTTTGTAAATTTTGTTTTCTTTTTTGTGATTTTTTGATAAATAAATAGTGTTTTATTTTTATTTATTTTATTATTTATTATCCCATCTCTGACGTATTTTACTACTTTTGTTAAGGTTTTTACTATTTCTCAGATATGAGTTTAGTTAACGTTTTCCTTGAACGCGTGTTATGGGGGTTTTACTCTTATAGAGATCGATAAGGAAATTTTTGAGTAAAACGCGACATGATAACGTTTAATATAAATGTTTGAGGTATTTTTATGTATTACTAGCTGTTGCCTGCGATTTCATCCACGCAACAATAAGATAAAAAAGTAGCCTATAATATGCCCGTCTATATCAACTACCCTTCAGTGAAAGTCTGGTCGAAATCGCCCCAGCCGTCTCTGAGATTACCCGGAACAAACGTGGCTTGCGGACAGACAGACAAAAAATGTTTAAATGGGATTTTCGTTATCAGCAACAAATATACATCATCTTCCCGAAATCAAATCAATACAAACAGGCACTCCACTTTTATTATATAATAATATATGTATAGATGTAGTAGTTGTCATATTAATAAATTGTACAACACATTATATATACCTTGAACTTTAAAATATAAATAAATATCTCAAATAATAGGCCCCGGTAACAAATATGTGCAAAGAATTCGACCTTGTGCCCTTTTATATTTTTTAAAATAAATAAGAACTTGGTACTAAGTTCAAAATTAAAACTGTAAAGTTATTTACTAAAATGGCATTTTATGAATTAAAAGGCTTTTATCTAAATGAAGACATATTAAGTTTTTAAAATAAATAAAAACTTGGTACTAAGTCCAAAATTAAAACTGTAAAGTTATTTACTAAAATGGCATATGAATTAAAAGGCTTTTATCTAAATGAAGACATATTAAGTTTCTAAGACTTTATTTCTAAGCCTTGCATATACTTGACTTACATATCTTTTAGATTAAAATATTACAAATTGTATTGTTACTATCTCCATTTAATTCCTTAACAATTTACCATTTTTTCCTTGACAATAAGGAAAATCCGATTAGCAAAACACATTTGATAAGAGGGCCATGTTGTAAACTTAATCTACACTTTGATATGGTAACAAAATCCTACGCAATATGATACAACTGGGGAAGTCCACTACTTCGAAATCTGTTTACGAATATTTTAACTTGACCATAGGCATCGTCAGCCGATGATCTAAGAAGGTCTAGCCCAGTTCAGAGAGTACCAGTGCGTTCCTCTTTATATCCAAGGACTTCCAAGTCGCACTGGTCACCAAGGAAATCTCTATCTATACATATAATAAAATTGGAGTGTCTGGAATATCAAAAGAAAAATCCAGATTTCGGGAAGAGGATGTATTTGCGTTGCTGACATAGATGGGCATATTATAAGTTACTTTTTTTATCGTAATATTGCGTGCGTTCGCGGGCAACAGCTAGTATTAAATAGATTTAAATGAGTCTTCGAAAGTCATTTATCACCAACAATTTTGTTTATAAAGTAAGTTCATTTTAAATCAGTTAGCTACCGCTGAGAGTGTTGTTTACAAAACGTTATCGCAACAAAATTTGCTCGTTACTATCAGAGCAACATGTTATTAATTATTTAAATGAGTCTTCGAAAGTCATTTATCACCAACAATTTTGTTTATAAAGTAAGTTCATTTTAAATCAGTTAGCTACCGCTGAGAATGTTGTTTACAAGACGTTATCGCAACAAAATTTGCTCGTTACTATCAGAGCAACATGTTATTAATTATTTTATTGTTATTGTTCATTGGAAAATTACTAAATGAATGGAACAGAATAACATTTTTACAGCTTAACACGTTTACTGCGGCAAGTAAAATCATAATTCTTCATCTGGTGCGGCGGCAGGCCTAAATACGCCCCCAATACTTCCGCCAGTGCGTGGCAGGTCTTTCTAGACCCACCAGCACTAGGATAGATTAAATCACCATAAATTTATGGAAACATAATGTGTACATTTTATGTAATGTAATGTATACATCTGAGATAATCTTTTCGCACTAGCGAGAGGGATATCGTCTTCTTCGTCCGCACCAGCTAAGTACCGCGTCAGGCCGACATCGACCTGTTACGCAGAGAGCGTATTAATAACGATTGATAATTTTCTTGTATTTAGCCACTAATCACACAAAAAAGAATGTATGGATAGATTATGTTAAAGATATACATACGTTAGAATAGAGTAAATTTAAAGTGAGAGTCAAAATGGAGGGTGTACCATAGCGAATTAAATTATACCACTTACTAAAAAAATGTACCTAAAATGTACTATTTAGTACCTCGCTCAAAAAAAAAAAGTACCTCCTCCAGAACGAAATTATAACGAAATTAAGTTACACTCGCCATATTGACGTCAATATGGCGGGTGTACTATTTTTTATTTTTATTTTAGCCATTGCTTATAGCATATGACTATACCAAATAAAATGTACCTAAATAGTACCTCAATTAAAAAAATATACACACTTAATAAAGTAGATAGTTTCCGAGAAATAAAACAATCAAGTCTTGCTTAGTAACCCCTATTTATATTATACTAGCTGTTGCTCGCGACTTCGCCCGCGTGAAATTAGAAAACATAGCCTATGTTGCTCACAGATAAATTACCTTTCTAAAAGTGAAAGAATTTTTAAAATCGGCCCAGTATTTCATTACAATCAAACAAACAAAGTTTTCCTCTTTATAATATTAGTATAGACAATTATTCAATTATATAAATCTCCAAGTTCAACCACCACCCCATCAGTACTACAATACTTATTGTACCAATGTGCAAAAGTACATACAACAATCAGTAACTATAATACTCTACAAAAACTTATATATCAGTTGCAATAAAAGAAAAATAATGAGAAAATGGTTAATACTTGCCGGACGACATCCATCGGCATTGACAACAACAAGTACCAGTTATTTTGTGAAGGTAAGTTCTAATAAGTTACAAATAGAAATATAAAAGTTTCTTTCGGCTATGTGGCAAAAATTATATTTGTCATTTGTTTTGGTAATATCGATAAATTGTTTTCTACTAACTACTATTAACTAATACTAGAAGGAAGTAAAAAATATTGATTTTTTTTAAAGTAGCTGTTGCCCGCGACTGGACTTTTCTGTGCAACTTTTTGAGATCTACAATTCTTTCATACATCATTTTTTTGTACCTCTAATGGTTTAGGCAGCGTAAGCCGAGAAAAGAAAAACATTAGTAAATTTTTAACACCAAGGTCCAGAAATATGTTGTTTATTAATGGTTCCTAAACATTGGTAGTAATAAAGTATAGCCTATGTTACACACAGATGAATTACCTTTCTAATAGTAAAAGAATTCTTAAAATCGATAGATATATAGTTATAACTTATGAAATAAAAAAAACACTGTTTTCACAAATTAATAATGACCATAACAAATAATGAGAGTAAATAAATGTTTATTACTACTACAGCCGTACGTAATCGAATTGGATTTCGCTATTATTTCTGTCACCGCAAAATTATGTAATCTACACTGTAATCAATACTAGAATTGTCCTTTAAATTAGTGAATTCTTATTCACTATAATAATTTTAGTTGAGTTTAATAATTATTTAAACCGAATATCGATAGTTCAAAATTGTTCGCTATGTGTGTTTGTTCGTCACTACGACACCTGTCTATTAAGTATGGCATTTGCCTTCATACAAATTGAATTCGATACTTCATATGCGTCATTTATCAAACTAATCTATCTTATTTAGACACACTATAATCTAAATTATTTAGACAAACTATAATAATATTAGTAAATTAATAGACATAGATTAACTATTTTTTTTATTAATTAACATCGCCACCAGATTCCTCTGTATATCTTTTTTGCTTTTTGCAGTAGTTGATTTAGCATCAGTTTAAGTACTGGCACTTGGTTGTTGGCGAGCAAGCAAACTAGCAGGTTTAAACATCCTTACTTGCGATACTCAGTATACCCATTGTAGTACGAGTATATTATATATCATTTTCTATGTCGTTTTAAAGCAAAAAAAAATAATTATAAATACTCGTAATAATTATAAACAATTTATCGATATTATACCAAAACAAATGACAAATATAATTTTTGCCACATAGCCGAAAGAAACTTTTATATTTCTATTTGTAACTTATTAGAACTTACCTTCACAAAATAACTGGTACTTGTTGTTGTCAATGCCGATGGATGTCGTCCGACAAGTATTAACCATTTTCTCATTATTTTTCTTTTATTGCAACTGATATAAAAGTTTTTGTAGAGTATTATAGTTACTGATTGTTGTATGTACTTTTGCACATTGGTACAATAAGTATTGTAGTACTGATGGGGTGGTGGTTGAACTTGGAGATTTATATAATTGAATAATTGTCTATACTAATATTATAAAGAGGAAAACTTTGTTTGTTTGATTGTAATGAAATACTGGGCCGATTTTAAAAATTCTTTCACTTTTAGAAAGGTAATTTATCTGTGAGCAACATAGGCTATGTTTTCTAATTTCACGCGGGCGAAGTCGCGAGCAACAGCTAGTATAATATAAATAGGGGTTACTAAGCAAGACTTGATTGTTTTATTTCTCGGAAACTATCTACTTTATTAAGTGTGTATATTTTTTTAATTGAGGTACTATTTAGGTACATTTTATTTGGTATAATCATATGTTATAAGTAATGGCTAAAATAAAAATAAAAAATAGTACACCCGCCATATTGACGTCAATATGGCGAGTGTAACTTAATTTCGTTATAATTTCGTTCTGGAGGAGGTACTTTTTTTTTTGAGCGAGGTACTAAATAGTACATTTTAGGTACATTTTTTTAGTAAGTAGTATAATTTAATTCGCTATGGTACACCCGCCATTTTGACTCTCACAATTTAAAACGGGTAATAGAGATACATGCAGTAGGGAGATAATGACAAATTTCCTAGTTTATAGGTTAGTTGTTAAAAACTAGGTGATACCAGACTTCGGCAGTAGGATCAATATTGTCTTTATTTGTTGATGGACTGCAACGACGAGTTTACGTAAGCGCAAACTTGAACGTAAATTTCATTAGATGTTCAAACATTGTTTATTCCTGATTCAGTTTAGACTGCGATTAGTTTATATCTGGTTATATTTAAGCCAGATTGGAGGTCAATCCTATAAAGTAACATTTGTTAATTTGTCGATGTATAAATTACTAGCTTTCGCCCGCGACTCCGTCCGCGTGGAATTAAAATAGCATGTAGCCTATGAGTTCCAGACTATGCTCTACATTTATGCTAAATTTCATCGGGATTTGTTCATCAGATTAGCCTAAAAATTAGAACAAACATTCATCCATCTATCTAATCTTTCGCATTTACAATATTATTACATAATAGGAAGTGAGATTTTTCACGAAACTTTAGTTTAAACTTAACTTTAAAATAATCAATTTAATTTGTAAAGAAACAAATAAGGAAACTTCTTCATAATAAATAAGGGATGATTTCTGCACCATTCCATGGATAAACAAAAAAGTATAAAACATATGTAATACCTTATAAGAAGGTTAAATCGAATTAGATATAAACATTACAATTAATGTAACTGAAAATGTAACATTTGCCAGAACCAAGGAAAACGGAAATAGTTAATAACCAACCCTTTGACGGGTTTATTTATTTAATTTAACTCGTCTAATTTTAACACAGTAGTTAGTTATAAATTGTTGGCAATTGAAATGGCGCCAACACTTGGCTATAAACATAGTATTTGATGGATATTTTAGTTATGGGAACAATAGATTTCAAATAAAATTTAAGAGAAACAAAGTATATTTTCAAATATCTTAGTTGTCCATCTATCCATCCATCCATCTCTTTCTAGGTCTATCTCTCCCGGTGCACTCATAACTAAAGTTCTCCTTGTTATTTGCGATTCATCCCTCCACATAAGATTATCATGCTAAACTTTTGCTCCTATCTTTACCAATAATTTTTAAATTTTTCTTCATCAAATATTTCTTATAATCTACTCACACACATGAGAACTCAATTTCTCTCTATACTAATATTTTAAAGCGGAAAGATTTGTATTTTTGTAAGTATTGAAATAACTCAAAAACTATTGCGCCGATTTCAAAAGTTCTTTCACCATTAAAAAGCTACGTTATCAATGAGTAACATAGGTTATGTTTTTTTTTTTATGTCACGTGGGCGAAGTCGAGAGTAACAGCTAGTTTTAATTAAAGATAATGTTTACACGATTGCGAAAACAAAATCGTAAAATAATTTTCACATAGGCCATGATTTTTTATGTCACGCGAGCGAAGTCGAGAGTAACAGCTAGTTTTAATTAAAGATAATGTTTACACGATTGCGAAAACAAAATAGTAAAATCATTTTCCTTAGAAAACAAAATAGTAAAATCATTTTCCTTAGAAAACAAATCGTTATAGTAAATACTATCTACTGAGAAACAGACTGAATGATAATCATCTATAAAAAATACAAAATTCACGTCTACCGTGAAATCGTTTACGTATCTTTACTGAGAAAACGTCTTCAAGGAAATTATTGTTTCTTGGGTAACGTATTGGCAGTCATCCAACCCGTGACGTAGTGAGGAGCGGTGTTAGCACGTATTTACCAGTTCATTACCAGATTTACCCTGCATCTTGCTAATCGGATGTACTAGTTATTACCGCTGTACACGAATTATACGAAGGACTGGAATACTGCGGTTCGTGTTAGCGAACGTCAATACCGCTGATTTAATGCGTGTATGCTAGCCCTTAGATATTTTTGGGATGCGTCCATGACCTCGAATCTATAATCTACTAGTTTTCGCCCGTGATTCTGTCCGCGTGGTATTAAATAAAAACGAAAGTAAATAGCCTATGTGTTCTTCCAGACTATCCTCTACATCTATACCAAATTTTATCAAAATCCGTTCAGCCGTTTAGGCTACAAACCCTAACAAACATCCGTCCATCTAAACTTTCGCATTGACAATATTAATATGAAGTATGATTGTTACATCTTACTAAATTACTAATATTATAAATGCGAAAGTTTAGATGGATGGATGTTTATTAGAGTTTGTAGCTTAAACTGCTGAACGGATCTCGATGAATGAACACAGGCTATTGACTTTTGTATTTTTTTTTAATTCCACACGAACGTAGTCGCGGGCGAAAGTTAGTTTGTAACTAAATTTGTGTTTAAGATTAGGCGTTTAAGGTTTCCTTATTTCAGTCAAATCTATTAACTTTTTCATTAAATTGTCATTTCCTCGAAAAGTTTATCTGCATTGTGACGTGCAAAAAATAACTAAAGCATAATGATTTTTTGCCATACGGATTAAGGAAGAGCGATGTTTTACAAAATTACGGGATTTTCTTTACGCTTTTCAAATTCTATGAATCAACCTCTAGGAAGATTTTGGTGGAAAAATATTGAAATTCGATTTCAATTGTATCGATGAACTAGCTGTTCCCGTGCGACTTCATCCGCATAAAATTATGATTTTTTTTTATTGTTTACATTTGTCAAATTGTCAATTACAAATGTCAAAATGACATGACATGATGACAACCTTGCTTCCTTGATGTTGGCAGCAACTTATGGTCTCTTTCCCACATTAAAGTTTTTATCCAAAATATTTACCCCCTAAGTTTAATGGCGTTAAAATATATAGCCTAAAGCGTGACGCAAGTGTAGGACTTTTTATTTAAAAAAAGCATTGTTCAAAAATATGCTGTAATTGCTGATATCTTAAGCAACAAATAAGTGTGTGTTTACGCTTTATTATAATAGTATAGATATAGAAGTATAGATATAGATAGTATAGATGAAATTCGGTCTTTGTTGCGATGTTTCCGAGTAAACAAGAGCTTATCGATTTAATCGATTAGTAAATGGCTATGAATAAGCCGCCAGATGGTGTATGTAGAGATATGAAGGGATTAGAGTGCCGCAAACGTTCTGATTCATATGATTCGAGTTCAGACGAAATGCGTTTAAATACTGCCACTTCTAAATGTTGTTAATTCTTGATGATGATTGAAGAGTGTCCATTGTTATGAAGTTGGTAAGACTTTATGGTTCTTTTAATTTATGATATATCAAAATAGAGAGAAAATGAAAGTCTTTTATGCTATAACTTAGCTATATTACTTGTTTTAAATTGTCATTGAGAGCGATTTATGGGGAAATAAAAAAAAAGGTTCATGACCAAAATTTTACTAAATATTCGAATTCGTTACTTATATTTATATAAAAAATATCCGTATGTTATCCCAAGGGTGAACCTGCATCTGCAGGGGATGAAATATTAAAGGGTGCGTGATGCAAAGGGTTGATGTAGACACCCTATTGCATTTTCCCCACGCAAGGTGCATTTTCATTAAAACCTATAAAGGGTGAGCAATGCAATTTTTCACGCTCCGATGATGGTATGGATTATTTTAGAATTTAAAAAAAACTTGTTACACGACGAGCGTGCACACAGTCAATACGAAATTTTAGGGGAACACCAGTGAGCGACGAACCAATCGATTAGAATGTTACAAGGCGTAACATCGGTACATTAACCGTGAGTTTTCACTACTCAAATGACTAGATGAATATATTGTTACATCAGATTCAGTAAGAATAAGAGAAATTACAATACTTTTTGTAAGATTGTTTCTGCCATCGCCAACCAACTGTATAATATTCACTAGCAAAATAGACACAGACGTAAGCGATGCATCAATTTGTTTTGTTTTATTACAAAACTAGCTTTCGACCGCAACTCCGTTCGCGTGGAATTAAAAAAAAAACAAAAGTGAGTAGCCTATGTGTTCTTTCAGACTATCCTCTACATCTATGAGAAAATTTCATCGCGATCCGTTCAGCCTTTTAGGCTACAAACTCTAACAAACATACATCTATCCATCCATCCAAACTTTCACATTTATAATATTAGTAACATAAGTAAGAAGTAAGATATTTCGATTTGATTTAAATTGCGTTTGTTCTTTATCATATTAATAATTATATCTCTTCTCGTAGTTTCCAATGTTCGAAAAATAATGCATTAACTGATAAATACTAAGCTGAATATCACGGATTATAACACAGATTATAAAAACAATCGAAGTGAAATTATACTAGGTTCCCGAAGTTTTCACTTATTTTGTTATTACCTAGCCATTCATTAGTTTTATTAGATTAAAGTAACGGTTTAACATTCAAGTTACGAAGTTCAAGACGCATTTCATGAATTTATCGAACAAGAAACACTAAAGAATGCTTAGTAGCTGGGAAACCGAACATTAGTGCTCCGAAACGACTAAGATATTTACTCAGAGAAACTGTTTACATTAAAGAAATAAAACTTCAGTAAATGTAATACAATTGTGTTGACAGACTAAGATCATTAAAATCTTACTAATATTATAAATGCGAAAGTTTAGATGGATGGATGTTTGTTAGAGTTTGTAGCCTAAACGGCTGAACGGATTTCGATGAAATTTGGCATAGATGTAGAGGATAGTCTGGAAGAACACATAGGCTACTCACTTTTGTTTTTTTAATACCACGCGGACGGAATCGCGGGCGAAAGCTAGTCTATAATAAACTGCGGAAAAGATACAATCCTTTGTCTTGTAAACAACTTCACAAAGTGATATACTCTATTTATAACAGTATCACTGCGTAACAGGCCGATATCGGCCTGACGCGGTACTTAAGCTGGTACGGACGAAGAAAACTATGTCCCTCTCAAGTGCGAGACGATTATCTCAGTATACATTACTTTACATAAAATGTATACATTATGTTTCCACAAAGTTATAGGAATTTAATCTATCCTAGTGCCGGTGGGTCTAGAAAGACCTGCCACGCACTGGCGTAAATATCATTGGAGGCGCATTTAGGCCTGCCGCCGTACCATATAAAGAATTATGATTTTACTTACCGCAGTAAACGTTTTAAAACGTATTTACTGCAAACTGTTTATGAATTGTCCGACGCCAAAGGGAACTTAACTACGTAATTATAATAATTGTCATTTATGCAAAGTTAACAATACTCTGCGTCAACGAAACGTCCAAAAGAATTTACGCCTTTATTATTTTTTTTACGTATTTGCGTATGCTTTAATTTCGAAAGACGCATATCCTTTGTAAATGCCCATTACTAGACAATAATAGCGATAATGGTTGTATTTGTTTAATAAAAAAAAATAGTAAAAAAGAAGCAAAACTGTTAGTTATGAAACAAACTTTTAAACATTTTAAACACTAGATTTTTGAAATTCACCCCTTATGTGCTTACGTATTAACTAACCTCGGTACAATTTTTTTTTAATAAAAAAAAATAGCAAAAAAGAAGCAAAACTGTTAGTTATGTAACAAACTTTTAAACATTTTAAACACTAGATTTTTGAAATTCACCCCTAGTGCTTACGTATTAACTAACCTCGGTACATTTTTTTTTAATTCCTTACACCCAAGTACTTTTGACTAATCTAACTTAGCCTTAGTCCTTAGTGGGCCTTGGCTTGGTCGAGCAATTTTTTTCCACCTAGGTATATTCGTGGCCATTGATCTCCAGTGAACTATACCAGCATTTTTGTTACACACTATTTACCCATCTGAGCTTTGATCTTATTGACTAAGAGTTGATATGAAGCATTCAGCTTATTCTGTGAAAATATAATATTTAGTTAGCTATTCTCTCAAACTTGCAAACTACATTTACTTATGGCCGTTTTCCCAGCTACGTTTAGCCATTCGTTAGTATTTTTGGTGCAATAAATTCATGAAATGCGTTTCCGAACTACGTAACTTGAGTTTTACTCCTTTGACATATATATCAAACTAGCTGTTGCTCGCGACTTCGCCCGCGTAAAATTAAAAAATATAGCCTATGTTACTCACAGATAAATTACCTTTCTAACGGTGAAAGAATTTTCAAAATCGGCCCAGTAGTTTTTGAGTTAATTCAATACATACAAAAATACAAATCTTTCCTCTTTATAATATTAGTATAGAAGTATAGATAACGATGAATCGCTAGGTAACGATAAAATAGGAAACTTCAGAAACCCAGCATTAGTTAACTATGTAGTGATTTTAAGTTTCTTTTACGAACCATTAAGTAATCTTCAATAGAACGAATGACAATAGTTGTCTACGGAGAAACAATTTCATTATATTGCCAACGTATGGAAATGTACTGGATAACTACAATACACTGTCATTTAGAAACATGACGTTATGTATTGTATTCAAATAGTACAACGATATAACTATACTCGTAGTTTTAGCAAAGTAGATATATTAGCTGCAACTATGAGTACAAATTGTTACTGTCGACTGCTTGAAGCCAGTATCTCTCTTATAGGATTATTCCCAACCGTCACCCCGCTCTATCCCCACGTGAGAAAAAATTTCTACCGTCCCACCTTTTAGTCCCACTATCACCAATAAGGTGACAGATGGAACCGTTATGACATAAAATAAGTTCCAACCGTCCCCTCGTCGCAAAAGGTGGGACGGATGAAACTTTTTATTATCATCTGTCTCCACGTGGGGACAGAGCGGGGTCACGGTTGGGAATCATCCCTCTTATAGACTTAATCATTCATACTATTACATATGAGAAAGTTTAGATGGATGGATGGATGTTTGTTAGAGTTTGTAGCCTAAACGACTGAACGGATCTCCTTGGAATTTGGTATAGATGTAGAGGATAGTCTGGAAGAACACGTAGGCTACTCACTTTTGTTTTTTTTTAATTCCACGCAGACAGAGTCGCGGGCGAAAGCTAGTTATAACATAAAGTTATTTTAACGCAATAAAATGCAAATATTAATTAAAACGTAATTATGAGTTTTCCGTGTAGTTTACTGTGATATAAATAATATTTGTAATTATCTTGTTATTGAATAATACGTGAATACTCTAAAAAAGATGTAGGCAGAGAAATTAAAACTTAAAAAATACTCTTTTTTGTTGTGAACTCAATACTTGTCAGGGTCAAGATTAAGAAACAAATGTTACAAAGTTTGCATGTTCTTGTTGCTATTTTGAAGGAAATCATCATTTACTTATTCATAAATTGTCAATCAAATGTTAGCCGGACACAAATTAAATCATAAAAACAAACGATTACTTTCCTATTATCGAAATTAAATCCAACAAAATAATATTGCTACAGATAAAAAATAAAAATATATTATCACGCTTTCCAAGAATTTAATCACGCAGCCAAAATATGATTGTATTAATCATCAAAATATTTGTTATAATTGACATTAGTTCTTACTTGTTAATACTTCGACTTTATTGCCTTGAAGAGGCATTTACAGATTCACCGGGCTTGAGGTGGCCGAGCGCAGATGGGGCTTAGCCTAAACCTCGTTTATGAGTAACTAAGCTCGAGGGCTCCCTCAGGAGCCTCGGCATGAGCCGTTACTTCATTATTATTACCGGATTGGGAGGCCGCCGAGCTCTTAGATCGCTTCGGTGGACGCTCCATGGAGTAACTGGACACAAGTGCCCAGTACTTCGACTTTGGGTCCCCTTTATGCAACATTGACTTTAGCCTGCTCAGATATCCTTGTTTGACTAAATACTTTTCGCTATGTCCATCTCTTTCTAATCATATAAATATGTTTTTAATTAAAAATTGAATCATAAGTGTATTGTTTTGTGAACGTTTATCATGTATGTCGATAAATACTGCAAGATAAAGTTCCAGATTAAAGTAGATTATTGTTTGTTGTTATTTTTAGATAGTTATTGCGTATTAATTAAAACTACGTAGACGACTGTGATAAGCTATATTTAGTTATCTAATTTATTGATAAATAAGCGATGTTAAACTGCAATACTTTTAAATAAAGAAGATTATGGTTATTTCAAAATAAATAATTTTTAACTTTCAAATATGGTTGATTCTTAACATAATTTTTTGAGGTTATGTGTAGATATTTGTATCAATGATACTCTTTACCATTTGTATGTAATATCAAACATTTAAAAACCATGCACTTTATGTATCGAAGCGTTTTACTATGTTTAAATATAAATGACATCATATCTTCATTCATTTTACTGTAATGTCACTAAACAATATACAGTCGTAATATTGTTTTCATGGGTTTCCTGTGAGTCATTACCTCGAGATGATTCAGATTTCTTTATGTAATACATTGTTATGAGAACCGTAAATGGATGAGTTACCTCATTTTCTCGTTTCCTCTTGACTCTTGAATGAAAATGAACGGGCGTTTGAATCAAGATTGGTAGTAAACACTCGCGTACCATCAATATTAACTACTAAAGCTTTTTATTGAAATAAACAAGAATAATTCAACGGTTATACGACTGGAATATGAAATTAGCAAGGGAGGAATGTTTCGTCTTGAAGTGACTACTAACGCCATTTTGCGACAGGAAGATGAATTATCTTTGTAATACCGTTCTTTTATTTTACCTGGTGTATAAATTGTTTATGAAATACTGTACAAAAATAAAATAAGACTAGCATATAAATCATAAGCCTTGTAAATAATGATTGCTGCGTTGTTTACAATGTTATTTTATTTACGTTTTATGTGTGCAATGTAACTGTGATATTATTACTTGTTTACGAATCGCAAATGACCTCTGACTGTAGTGATGTGATGCGTCTCCCCAGCGGACATGTTTTTATTATGTGTCCTTCACACCACTGATATTTGCAATTCATTGCTATTGCTATCTGCATTGCATTACATGTAAAGGAATAATTTTAATATTTTATCATAGTAAGAACTCTAAATGCCTCATCGAGAGTTTAAGTTGAGAGTTATTTAAACAATCCTAAAAAAAGAACTAAGGGAGTGCCTTTCATGATGAACTTAAATACGAAAGTATATTTTTATTTTTGTAACGGTTTTGTTAAAGATGTTATTTTTTTAATTATAACACATAGCTTTCGCCCGCAACTCCGTCCGCGTGGAATTAATAAAAAAATGTGAGTAGCCTATGTGTTCTTCCAGACTATCCTCTACATCTATGCGAAATTTCATCAAGATCCGTTCAGCCGTTTAGGCTACAAACTCTAACATCCATCCATCCATCTATCCATCTAAACTTTCGCATTTGTAATATTAGTAAGATTAGTAAGATGAGATTTAAGGCCTGTCCCAACAAATTGTAAATTAAATTATTTAAACTTTCGTAAGACATTTTATTGTAAATTGTCTGATAATAATCCAACGTATAAAATATATGATGGAAATATCGGATTTTGTTCCCTTATGCCTCTATCAGCCAGAGGTGGGACAGGCCCATATAAATATAAATTTATGAGGTTTAAATAAAAGCCATCATATGAACAATAATATAAAATATATTGAAGATCACGTATAGGTTGGCATGCAACAAAGTGGGTAGGCAGAGTGTAGCGCCGACCTGCGCAAGCGCAGCCGACGCGCCTTCTGTATCAACGCCGCAAGCTGCACGCCGACGACTTGGCGCGCTGGATTTTCTTCAGGAGGATCTGGATATTGTTAACATTTCAATATACTTTAAACACAATGTTTTGTTTTACTGTTATTAATAGAAACCTCTTACCAACAACAAGTATAACAGAGTAGATAGATTCAAGTTTACAGACAGATAGAGTGCGCTAGTGTAGTCATCATGAGACCAGTGAAAGTTCTATTTTCTCTGCGCTCTAGCTGTAGCGCCCTGGGTGAGATATCTGCGACACATGACTAGGGGGGAGGGGGTTTAAGAATGTTATGTTAGAGTAATTCACAGACTTGTAGCGTCTTATATGTCCGGCACCCTGGGCGGACGCCCAACCACGACCTTTTTTTTTTTTTTTAACGTTGGGAAATGCATTTCCGCATCCCTCCCGTTTCCAGGAGGGTATGTGGGACTCGCCGGCCACAAGATGGCAGAGTGACCGGAATACCCACTAAAACCCAACGATGTTCCTCCACGGCGCTTTGTGACCGGGTCGCGGGAACACTTGCGCAATCTTCCGCGACCCAGTCAGCGCGGTCCCATCGGGGACACTCCACAATGGGGACTTTGAGGTCCCCGTACTTCCTCTAAGGCGCACCCGGAACATCGAGGTGCGCCTTCCTTCAGGTGAGTTGGTCACGGGCGAGGGATGTTAGCCGCCCGTGACCTACCCAGCTAGGGGGGCAGACGGCGGTCGTGAGCGCGCTGTCTGCGCCCCAGCCTGCGGCGGCGGAGAGGGTCTGCGGTTGCATCCTCCTCCCGCCGCCGTTCTGCTGCCTCTTTCAGCGCCATCACCTCCTCACAAAAGGAGGCGATGGCGCACCAGGACCTCTCGCTGCTCACCATGGCATTAGCGACGGCGGGCAGCGAGAGGTCGTTTCCGATTTCTGCCACCAGTGCGGCCCGCTGGGTCGACCACTGCACGCACGCCTCTAGGGTGTGCTGTGCAGTGTCTTCCGCGTGGCCGCACTCGTGGCACTCCTCTGTGGGCTCTCGTCTCGCCACCCGGCACAGGTATCTCCCGAAACAACCGTGCCCCGAGAGAACCTGCACCAGGTGGAAAGAGAGAGCCCCATGTTTCCGGCCCGTCCATAGTTCAAGGACGGGCCGAATCGCCTCTATCGTGCGCTGGCCGGCAGACGGCGTGAGGAGCCGTTCACGCCACTTTGTGACGAGCTCGGTCTCCGCCGCCTGCCGCCACGCACGTTCCTCTTCCGGCGGAGGGTGCTCGCCTTGGATGCGGGCGTCCCCCCTCCGCCAATACACCTCCGAGAGCACTTCGGCGTGCAGGTCCCAGGGCGGCGTCCCCGCCAGCACACAGGCCGCCTCGCACGATATGGTGCGGTACCCCCGGATCACTCTGACCGCCATGACCCTCTGCGGCCTCCGCAGCAGAGTTTGGGTACGGGCGGTCAGAGCGTCGGACCAAATGGGCGCCCCATAGAGCGCCATGGACCGCACCACTCCCGTGTACAGGCGGCGACACCGCGAGCTCGGTCCGCCCAGGTTCGGCAGGAGCCGACTCAGAGCTCCCGCGGCTCCCAAGAGCTTAGGGACCAGCCGCCGGAAACGCCCAACCACGCCCTAGGCTAATGCAGGCAATGCACGAAACCATACTCTCTGTAATACATCTCCTGGTTAAGAGATTGTTTCTTACCATGTTGTCGTGATCTATTTTCTTCTGTTGCATCTTGCGGTGTACAGCAGCCGCAGGTACAGGATTCCTCGCGGGTTGTTCTCTCGGAGGTATCGAGGACTTGCGTGAGTTACGAGCGCCCAGGATCTTGTTAAGTAAAATGTGGTTGTGCCTTTCAATCTCACGCAGTCGCTCGTTCGTGAAGGACATGTTGACACGACGGGTGGGAGGGATTGATATCGATCTATGACGTAAAAAATCAAATAGCAATTGAAAAATCAATTTTTAGAGCTAGAGCCAATTCTTTAGTTTCTAGACAAAAATACCTACCCATAATTAGTCGACTGTCCTGACAAAGACAGTTGTTTATTAGTAGAACTATTTGATAAACTTTTTGATAATTTGACAAGCGGTGGACTTGAAGGAGTCTCCTTGATAATGTTATGTTCAGATTTACTTTGTTTCTTTCTTTCTTTCGTAGCTTCTTCTATTTCGCTCCTATCTTCTTCGAACTCGTCGGAATAAATGTCATCTTCATTATCTTTTGTCTCTACTTCTGATTTATCGTTGCCTGAATCGGAATCCTCGTATACACAAGTCTCTACGCAGATGTTAGGTGGTCGTTTCACAGCGTCAACTATACATCCCATCTCAGTGAAATCTTTCGATAGTTCATCGGCCTCGTTATTATTCTCCTCACGATACAACTGTTTAGGTTTCATTTTATTTGAGTCACCAGAAGAAAAATCCATATCAATGTACTCACTACTTTCCGTTCTAGCGCCTACTTTGATCTCGCTACGTGACATCGTGCTTTGAAGCGTGCAAATTCTTGCTAAAAAATTGAACAAATAACATTAAATGTGCACAATGTTGTCTACTTACATCTAATTTTATAACTAGACCTAACAATACGCCATAAACACTTACAGTAAAGGTTTTGTATAAGTGATAATGAAAGCAATTAAATAATTATATGAGAAAACTTTTCAAAATCGTCCAATTAAAACAATATACACAAGCAATATATTTTATGTATTAGCAAAGCAAAACAAACTTAAAAGAATTACTGGCACTATGCAAAATATAAATCTGACAACAAATGATATTACATGTCAAAATATATTGTTTTTAAAACGGCGTAGGTTTAACTTTCGTCGAAAACAGCCAGGTTTTTTATTCACGAGGTAACAATTTCCTAAATACTGAACACCTTGAAAGAACCAAGTACTAATCTTTATTCCTTACTATTTTATAAAATCAATAATGAACTCAACAACATGTAAACAAAACTCGCGCCATTCAGACTGTTGCCTGGATACGTTCTGATACATGTACAATATTGGTAACTGTATTCAAAATTATGTTTTAAAACAATTATTTGATAATTATCCTTGTGTCATGAACACTCTTTGTAGTTTGTTTGAGATACTTTATCAATTTTAATGGTTTGTCTTAATTAGTATTAACATGATCCGTAAATACAAACAAGCAAATCGATTTTCTATTCGAAACATCGTTTCTATTCTGAGGGCATCACTATTTTCTACATGACACCTGTCACTCTCCATTCATTCAGTTGTCATTTTTAAGTTCAATTCATTCACTTTGTCTTCACCACATCGCAAAAGAAAAGAAAGAAAATATCTTCAAGTATTGGTAAAATTGTTTCAGTGGAAAATATGTTATTTAAATAACATCCGTGATAATTAGATAGACTTTATTAAATTAACCGAAAATGGTTACTATTATAAAGAATCAGCTGTTGAAACATTTATCAAGGTAAGAATTCTCATTATTATAATAATATCCATAAATTAGGACATTTTGATAATACAGAAGTGGAGTTAAATAAACAAAACAGTTTTGATCAAGAAGAAGATTATAGAAGTCTTGTTCAAGTACAGAGTATGATGAATATTCTATAATTTTAATAAAAAAAGGTATATAAACGTAAAAGTCGTAAACAAGAATGTTTACAGTATTTATAATAAACAATTTCGTAGTTTAAATAGTAAGTTTTGTTATAGTAAGTACTCTAATTAGATTTCTAATGTGACTGATATAAGCCTGTCAATGCTGATTAGATTATATTGTAGTTGAAACAATATTTTAAAGTAGGGAAACAATTAAGCAATACTTTTTAATATATTACGTTAGCAGAACAACAAAGTAATATCACCTATGTACAAAGGTAAAATATATTGTCTATTGCTAATAAATGTTACAAGAAAAAGATTACTTCTTGTTTTTAAGGGATTTTTGTTTCATAATGTTCATGTAGAATAAATTTATTTTTGTCTTTACCAGATACACAAAGAATCTATCACCAGAACAGATCTCATTATCAGCACTTCGAGGTTCTGGAGAACTCCAAGACTTGACTTTGGATGAGGATCTTCTCACAGATCTGTTAGAGTTACCGGCCTGGGTGCGGTTGTCTTCAGCAAAATGCAATCGAGTATCATTCAGAATACAATGGACCAAACTGAAAACAGTTCCTATTGTTTTGGTAAGTTGATTTTATATTAATCTTACTAATATTATAAGAATGTAAAAGTATGTTTGAATTAATGTTAGTAAGGAGGTATCTCCTAAACTGCTTATCTGTAATGAAATTTGGTATAGTTGTAGAGCATGTTCTGGGATACCACATAGGCTACTTGTTTTTAATTTTAATTCCACTCAGACGGAGTCACGGGCGAAAGCTAGTGATAAAACAAAATTTTTTTTATACCATAATTAAAATTTATTTTTATTAAGTTGATATATGATTGACTTCTTAACTTCTCCGTTATGAGTGTTTTTTTTTAAATCTCCTTCACATTTATGTGAATCTGCTTAAAATTTTTGCATTCACAGAGGCTTGAAGGCTCTATCTAGGCAAACAAATAAATCTATATCTATATCTATACTAATATTATAAAGAGGAAAGATTTGTATTTTTGTATGTATTGAAATAACTCAAAAAGTACTGGGCCGATATTAGAAATTCTTTCACCGTTAAAAAGGTAATTTATCTGTGAGTGACATAGGCTATATTTTTTAATATCACGCGGGCGAAGTCGCGAGCAACAGCTAGTGAAAAATAAATAAGTAAGAAATAGTACTAGGATTTTAAGGATGGATCTTCTTTGTACTTTCTATAACATGTCATATTTCCAACAATAATATTGCTAGAACATGCACGGTACAGACATCTTTGTCTGGAAGCCATATAAGTCATTGTGTAGACAGTCCGGTCAGTGATCCCTACTATTGATAAAAATGCTTTTTTATTTTTATTCGACATTTATGAGATAAAATGAGTTTAAAAATAATACTGAACTTTTAATATAAGGATTCTGCTTTTTAGACATAACTACTTTTGAATTTCACATAATTATTGTTTGCGGGGTTTAAGTTGGCACGTGAGACACAAGTGGCTTAGTCACGATGACGTGCCAATTCAAATGCAAGTTACTATGCATGTTTTTTAGTTTGAATCATATGTAATTTTTCATTTATATCTGACTGAATTCATTTAATATATATTCGTTTATAATTTTATATAATATTTTTATGTCCTAATTTATTATTTGACGGGAGATGTAATAAAAACGTAGTCACGTATCTGGCATGGTCATTGAGGTTTTGGGTTAACTGAAAAATTTCAATATAAACCACGATTACGTTTATGGTAACTAATAGAAGCGACGTGAATTTGGTAGACTACCAAATAGTTCTAAGAATTACGTTTTCTCTCTATTGTAAGTTACTTATAACTAAATTTATATACAACGCAATACAATTTACGAACAATAGCAGGAAACTATTTTAGTACCACTTTGAACACTGCCAAATGTTCTAAAGAAACGCTAACGAACTATGCAATATTTTAATATTTATTATACGTTAATTTATTGTACTTATTGCTTAAATGCATCTTTTTAATAACAAGAAATAAATACATAATTTTTTTGGTCAATGTTACCAATGTATCTATCTCTTTTTCTCCCACCTATTACTTATATCTTCTTTCTCTTTCATGTAACAAAATATACCTAAACATGACGGCTAAATGAATTTTCTCTCATAGATGATCAAATCACTAAGTTGTACTTTAAATAACAGTCCTACTTCCTACTAATATTATAAATGCGAAAGTTTAGATAGATGGATGGATGTTTGTTAGAGTTTGTAACATAAACGGCTGTACGGATCTCGATGAAATTTGACATATACGTAGATAGTCTGGAAGAACTCATAGGCTACTTGTTTTTTTTTTTAATTCCACGCGGACGGAGTCGCGGGCGAAAGCTAATTTATTTATAAAAACAGTTTTAGTCTAAAATTCGTAATATCCATTGAAGTTACGACTTCGTTTAGAGTTTACTTTGTTTATTTGATTGATTGTATTTCAAAGAAGTAATAATAAACATTTGTATTTCGGTCGAAACCCCACGTTCCAAACTCTGGTGTTTCCGAATATAAGATAAACAAGAAAACAAAGTTAAATACAGCCCTAAATCATGAATTATTCAATGAATTAAAGCCACGCCACTGACTAGCCTTGGCTCTTAGTCTTTGTTTCTTGCTTTGTTCATCTAAACAAGATTTTGATTATATAAAACTAGATATTGCCCGTGACTCCATCCGTGTGAAAAAAAAAAACAAGCAAGTAGCCTATATTTATTTATATAGGCTACTCAGTTTTGTTTTTTTTTAATTCCACGCGGACGGAGTCGCGGGCGAAAGCTAGTTTATAATATTAGTAAACGCTACAATCGTAAGAACATAAATCTAATATATTGATAACCTCAGACCTAAGTCCCACTTTTGATTGTATTTATTCAAAAGTACATAATATATCAGTACTAAACAGCTATCATATAGATTATACTATAAGTATGATTAACAGTAATAGGGAAAATAGATTGTTTTGCATATAAATGACTAATTTATATATATTTTTTTTAATATTATAAGTTGGCAAACGAGCAAGCGACCACCTGAGTCCGCTAAAATGGCGAAGCGACCGCTACCCATAAACATCCGCAATTGCAGATGCGTTGACTACCCTTAATTGACGGAGGAGGAGACGCACATAAAGAGGACATTTCCCCTTCCTATGCGTCTCCTCCACCGTCAAATCCACTTTTCCTTCCCATCCTTTCCTCTTAAGAAAAGGGTGGAAAGGGAAAGGGACTAAAATTAGGCCTCCGGCACCACACTCATCAGACGAAACATGGAATTGCTTCCACTTCACGCCTGTTTTCTGTGTGGTCGTGGTATTACACCGGGCGAGCCGGCCCATTCGTGCGAAGATGTTAAAGCGGGCTCTACCACTGTTAAAATTTAATTTTTACTTATATAAGCTAACGAAATATCCTAACTCCGAAGTTTAAGTACACAATTTCTCTAAGTGACTTGTCAGGATAAAGTTTTACAATCCGCTTATAAATTGGGAATTCCAGTAAGGTCTGTTGCAATCGTTGCTATTTATGTTAAGATAATATACGTGCACAACCTTACAAATAATCGCGGTATAAAGTTAAACTTAGGAATAAACTGAGTATAAGCAAAATTTGTTTGTTCTAATATTTGCCTATACTCAGTTTATTCCTAAGTTTAACTTTATACCGCGTTTATTTGTAAGGCTGGCAGTCTCTAAAAAGGTACAGAGAATTTAATTAAAATGGAGAAAGAGGATAGAATAAACACAAATGTATTTGAAATTTATCTGAGGCTCGTATGATAGATTCTCCGTATGTTTAATACTAGATGTTGCTGGCGACTTCGCTCGCGTGAAATTAAAAAAATAATAAAAAACAAAGCCTATGTTACTCACTGATAACGTAACCTTTTAATGGTAAAATAATTTTTTAAGTCGGCCCAGTAGTTTCAGAGATATTTCAATACATACAAAAATATAAAAATACAAATCTTTCCTCTTTATAATATTAGTAAAGATATATATTTAAGTATTTTGATATTTACAATATTTTCTGTTAACCATTCAATCTAAGTTCCAGGCTTGTGCCAGGATTTTTTTACAATAGTCTAATAGTCGACATATTCTCTTTACAGAATCTAGACGAAGTACACATAGCATTGGAGGTGTGTACAGAGCCTCGTGTGATGAACCCTGGTGCTGCAGGCACCATGCCCGCACCCGGGAAGTACAGCTATATACATAAGGTAAGTTATGTACAGTCCAGTTCCACCTTAAAAACTACAATGCTTTGAACATTTTGAAACGAAAAGCGCAACAAAAATGAGTACAACGCAGCCTATAAATTTAATGTATCTGTACAAAAAAGTCGTTTAGTGACAGCTGGTTTCTTTTTATTATTCCTTCGTTTGCACTCGTTGCCAGCTAATTAGTTCTTTGTAGGAGACGGTGTTTGTCTTGTCTCAAAGATCAAGGCAATTTTTCACAAAGTGGAACACCGCAGATTTCCGCGACTGTACTTTAGGTATATTTTGTAATAGAAGTAAATTGTCTCATTGTTAGACAAAATAATCATACTAATATTATAAATGTGATAGTTTAGATGGATAGATGGATGTTAGTTAGAGTTTGTAGCCTACACGGCTAAACGGATCGCTATGAAATTTAGCTTAGATCGAGCAAGGGCGGATCCAGGGGGGGGGTCATGGGGGTCATGACCTCCCCCCTGAATTGCTCAAGAGCTTAACAAAATATATTTACATAGTCATAGTCAAGCTCTTGACTTGATCACGCCTATGTGACCCCCCCCCTGGCGCCAAAGCTGGATCCGCCCTTGAGACAGAGTCTGGAAGAACACATAGGCTACTTACTTTTTTTTTAATTCCACCCGGACGGAGTCGCGGGCGAAAGCTCGTAAATAATAAAATAATTGAAAAATATCGCACAAGGTAATCATAAGTCAATAAAAACCTCAACCAAGGTCGAATGTACAAATTCAAGGTATGAAATGAATTGTAATTGATTCGTTTGTTTTTTGTTATACAATTTAGCACCTTGTTATCTTCAGGTTATAGATGGTATTTCGGTGGCTGTGAACCAAGTACAAGTTGACTTCAACTGTGATGCCTTTACCAGTAGTGTTCAGGTGAGCAATTCCTATTTTTTACAGCAGTGTATATCAAACTTATTTCTTTTACCGCCCCCTTTGAAAATCAATGATCTTTCAGCGCCCCCCATTTTTATACAATTTTAGTGAAATTTAAAATACAAGTTATATAAAAGAAATGAAATTACAAATTATGCATCGCCCCCGTAACCCATATTAACACCCCCAATTTTTTCTGGGACCTTATAACGCCCCTCTCTAGGTTTCAAACGCCCCCGAGGGGGCGTTATCGCCCACTTTGAGAAACACTGGTTTACAGCGGTTTCCTTGTAAAAAACGTACACTTAAAGTGTTCATATGATTCTCTGATTATATCGTACAATAGACTACAATTCAAAATTCATTTAATACGAATTAGCAATATTTAAAGAACAAATACGTAACACGAAACCAAAGCAGTGCAACAAGACTTCGCCATTTTTTAATACACAATGTATAGAAGTCCTAGTTTCCCTGCACAGTAGGCCGCTTACATTAGTTAAAGGGACATATTTAAGGTCTCTTAAGTAAGGTTTATTAGAACTCTACAGAACCTCATAATGAAAGCAATATACAAACAATTGAATATCGATCATAAAGACTCGGTTAATATATCTTCATATTTCCGGTACGATTATTGTCTTTTTAACCGGTTTTCATGTATTTTTTCAGATCTCAAGAGTAACAGTCGAGTCTCGCACACCAGAAGGCCGGAAGGGAGATCTCAGACTGACGAGGATCAAATCTCCCGATACTGGACAACTTTTGATATTCAAGGTGAGAATATTAAACGAATAGATTTATTTTGTATGTTTGTAACCAATAAACTCAAAAACTAATGGACTGAGGTTAAAAATTATTTCACTAGAAGAATGCTACATGATCTCTGAGTGATGTAAACTATGTTTAATATTGTTATAAAATGTATTTTTCTCATATTAAGTGTTTTTGTAGGAATTGGAATGGCAGAGTGCAAGAATAGAGGCGAAGGCGTACGGCGATGCTGCAGCTAACCTGCCCCCTCTCCGCTTGTTGCTAGGCAACACGCACTGCAGGATTGTTATTAAAAAACGCCTCTCCGGTAAGTACTATACGTATACGATAACATGACACACTTGTGAACACGTGTGGTTTTATGTATTTCATTTTAACACGCCATTTTAAGACCATAAAATCCAAATGTTATGCATGATTAATAAGTTTCAAAATTACCAAACAATAATGAATACTGTCGCGTAAAAAAATCGATACCTCATAGTACTAGTTTATACTTACAAGTGGACGTTAATTTCAAACATATCAAGTTATACGGGAGTGTTCACATCTAATTAGTGGCAGAACTAGCGATGTTATGTAAAAACCGGTTTGAACTGGTCCCTAGAAGTCCTGGAGATTATATGGGCAAATTAAATTCGATTAGTTTTGTCAAGTTTGATTAGGGACACTGAGCTAAAATATCGGCTTACATATATTTCATCTGAAGTTTTGAATGTCTCTGTAATCCGAGATATCAGCCCTCTGTGCCGCTCGTCTTAAGTTTGCTGACTGTATACTGCATGTAGATTGTGCGGTGACCGGCTCCCGGTTAGTGGTACGTCCAGAGCCGCTGGCATGGGCGTTGACGGATGGCCAGTTGCGCGCTGCGCTGGCTTGTGCCGCCGCACTGGCTGGGCCAGTACGACGTGCTACGCGTGCTGCCACGCGCGCTGCTGCTGCACGCAAGGTATGGGTAACTGTGCAAACAGTGGTAGAGCACGCTTTAACATCTTCGCACGAATAGGTCTGCTCGCTCCGTGCAATACCACGACCACACAGAAGACAGGCGTCAAGTGGAAGCAATTCCGCGTACAGTCTGTTGAGTGTGGTGCCTGAGGCATCAATTTAGTCTCTCTTTCCACCCTTCTCTTAAAAGGTAAGGATGGGAAGTAAAAGCGGATTTAACGGTGGAGGAGACGCATAGGAAGAGGAAATATCTTCTTTATGTGCGTCTACTAGTCCGTCGTTTAAGGGTAGGCAACGCATCTGCAATTGTGGATATCTATGGGCAGCGGTCGCTTCGCCATTTCCGCGGTTTCAGGTGGCCTCTTGCTCGTTTGCCTCTTTATGATATAAAAAAAAACATGTTCGATATTTTGACCGACTTCCCAAAAGAAGGAGGTACTCAATTCGTTTGTGTGTGTGTTTTTTTTATGTGTTTAATGTATATTTAGACTATATATTTACATCGAGTTGCGGATGAAAGGAGATTGCATGTGGCTGAGATGCGTATGTTAAGATGGATGTGTGGTGTGACAAGAATGGATAAAGTTAAGAATGTGTATATTAGAGGAAGTTTGAAAGTAGCGCCAGTGGTGGAGAAATTGAGAAGCAAAAGGTTAGCGTGGTATGGACATGTTATGCGACGAGACGATGGGGACATAAACCAGAAAGTGTTAAGAATGAATGTGGATGGCTACAAAGGAAGAGGAAGACCGAAGAAAGTATGGATGGATTGTGTAAAAGAGGATATGCTTAAGAAAGGATTGGATTCAGATATGACGGCTGATAGAGATGTATGGAAGAGCACATACTGTGATTACCGACTCCATAAGGGATAAGGGCAAGTTGATGATGATATTTACATCGAGATCGGTTCAGTAGTTTAGGCTATAAACTCTAACAAACATACATCAAAACTTTCGCATTTATAATATACTAGTTGTTGCTCGCGACTTCGCCCGCGTGATATAAAAAAATATAGCCTATGTTACTCACAGATAAATTACCTTTCTAACGTTGAAAGATTTTTTAAAAACGGCCCAGTAGTTTTTGAGTTATTTCAATACATAAAAAAATCCAAAAATACAAATCTTTCCTCTTTATAATATTAGTATAGATGTAAGATTTCAAAACTGTGGTTTCAGATCGCGGAGCCCCGCGAGCAGTTACCAAGTCGCGCCAGTACTGGCGAGCGCGACTTGCTCGCGCGCATGTTCGCCAAGCACGACGTGCGCGAGACCTCCTACCACCTGCTCGCGCCCAGGGTAGACCTGCACCTCTGTGATGACCCTGGATGTGAGTCACACATTCAAAACTACCTTCTTTTTAAAAGGCCGGTTTAGTGTTCCTTGAAAATATCTTGTTTAGTGATTTTAGAAAAATCCCGTTTATCCCTAACTGATGGATATTTCGAATTTTATGACGTTATTCTTTGTTTTTATTTTAAACTACCTCTTCCCGTGCGTTTTCATCCGCTTGATATTACAAATTTATCTATATTTTATTGTTTACATTTCATAAAATTGTCAATTTAAATGTCAAAATTCAAATGCATAAATGACAACGAAGGTCTTTTACCTTGGGTGAGAATTATTTATGAGTAACCATGGCAACCATGCTTTTTTTGCGACTGGCAGCATTGTAGTTTTTGACCCTTTTCCGCATTACGATTTTTCCTTAAAAATAACGTGAAAACATATGTCTCATAAGGTGTAAGTGTAGGGATTTTAATTAAATAAAGAATAATTGAAAAATATACTATGATTGCTGACATCCTTCATATCTAGTGTGTTTAGGTTTTATTATATTAGTATATATAGATAGAAGTATTATAACAATAAAAACTGACAGATAATTGAATCTTTTGTCTAGTGGGTCGTTCAGAGATGCCGTCGCTGGCGAAGGGTGGTGCGCTGCAGGTGACGCTGGTCAGCATGCAGGCGGACCTCTTCCCGTACCACAAGGCATCTGATGATAGGAGGCATTGGAGGGGATATAGGTAAATATACACATTTGAGAAGATATCTATATAGAAGTACAGTCAGGGAAACTGTCAGTGTCTCATCTAAAAAGATATAACCGTTTGAACCTTATTTTAATTTTTAATTTTAGTTACTTTAAAATCATTGGTATGCCACTAGCCACTAGAAATGGACAGGTTATGTGACGTAGTATTTTGTGACTATTTAATTTTCGCCATTTTGGCATAAACGGTATTTGAATTCAAATTAATAGGGTTAACTGTAACTTTAACAATCGTTTTTAAGTCTAGACTAAGCATAAGCTGTCATTTCCAAGCCATTTAGATTAACAAAGTACAAGACGACACAAAGCCTCGATTTCTATGTTTCGCTTCTCATTTTTGTTATAGATATCATTTACATTCACTGGTTAACTTAAAATGACATTTAATCAACAGTGTTGCTTGGAAAAAAATATTTACAACGATAAAGTCCGCTTGCACAAATGTCATAGACTAGCTGTTGCTCGCAACTTTGTCCCCGTGAAGTTAAAAAATAATAAAGGATATAGCTATGTTACTTCAGATAAATTACCTTTCTAATGGTAAAAGATTTTTTGAAATTGGCTCAGTACTTTTTGAGTTATTTCAATTCATACAAAAATACAAATCTTTCCTCTTTATATTAGTATAGATATTAAATCCAGTCTTAGTATGCTTTTGTGATTATTTCTGTGTAAAATGACTCTAATGCATGTAAATGTTGCCATAAATAAAGTTGGCATGTTTCAGGGAAGCGGCAACACCGCACAGCCAGTGGCTATCACAGGCTTTGTCGACTTTCTGCACGACATTGCTGGACACGTTAGACCCTAGACCCTTAACACCCAGTAATAAGGTATATTTTTCTTTGCAATTTTTGTCTATTACTAGCAGATTTTTACTATAGCAACACAACCATGTTTTATTTCATTTATCATTGTTGACGATTATTATTATTTTATGCTTGATCTACGTTTTAATACTTAATTCGGCAATTATTTAATTTTGTAGTTTTTAAAAGCTATAAATCATGAAAGTAAAATTAAATGATTTTTTATGTGTATAGCAACACTAAATATAATAAATAATAATGGCATTGAAAAAAAAATTGAGACTTCGTATAAATCAGAAGTAAAACATTAACGATCTTCTAATTGTTCCAATGTTGTAATATTTTTAAAGTTCTGGAAACAATATAATGTCATAAATTATTTTAAAGCTATAAAAAAGCGAAGGAGGCTTTTAAGCGATAAGGGGTCCATACTTTTAAAAAGAAAATTAGTACCGTGCTGTAGAATTGGCGCAACACTAGATTATCGGCATAAACGTCACATCCCTAGCTGACAGCTGTCAATGTCATTATAAGGATTGATGTATATTTTTTATATTTTTTACCTTTTGTAATTAGGTAGTACCTTTTGTAGTTGTTTTCTGAATGGAATTAAAAAAGATAAATAAATATTGAATTGCAGCAAAGTGAAGAGAAGCCAGAAGCGGCCGTGTCTAACGGCGTCAACCACAAGGCGAGCGCGGCCTCGCCCCCCGCCAATACTCCGTCCAATAATGTTACTTCACAAGGTAAATACATACATACATACATTATTTTTATATAGCTATCTGTTGTGTGATTTTTCGCATGAAATTATAAAAAAGCTTAGCCAACATACTCACCAATAATGTATTTAATGGTGAAAGATTTTTTTAAATCGGTCCAAAAGTGAATTAATTAAATACATACAAAAATACAAATTTTTCCTCTTTATGATATTAGTATAGATATATGGTTCTTATGTAAAGCATATAATTTATGTCGCACGAATATCGAAATTTCGTTATATCTTGGTAATCTGACTTCATAAGAACTGCTATTAAGATGGATGGATGTTAGAAGGTATCATAGAAACGGCTAAATAGATTTCGGTAAAATTTTGTATAGATATAGAACATAGTCTGGAAGGACAAATAAATATTACTATTGTTTTTTAATTCCGCTCGCGGAGTCGAGGATGAGAGCCTAAATAAGTCTAGATTGTCTAAAAAAATTACCTATGTTTATATGAAAAAATATTAATTCCCAATAATTAAAATCTTCCAGCCTCTCCGACTCGTACAAGAATACTGCAGCAACTCAGCAAGTTGATGACGACCTGCCTCGTGCTTAGAATAGACGATTTTACTGTAAATAAGGTAATATTCAATATTAAATTATTAAAATGTTTAAAATTTCGATTCCTTACAATTTAAACTTTAATATATGCGTTTATATTTACGTACAGTCGCGGAAATCCGCGGTGTTCCACTTTAGGTAAATTGTTCATTGCAAGGACAAACTCCTTCTCTTCCTACAAATAACTAATTAGATAGCAGTGAGTGCAAACGAAGGGATAATAATAAAAATAAACTAGCCATGTAACACAAACCGAGTTTTTTTCTTAGACATATTTATAAGCTGTTTTATATATTGATTTTTTTCCGAGTCTCTTTTTTAATGCTCAAACAATTGTAGCTTTTAAGGTGGAACACCGTCTGTTTCCCCGATTGTACTGAGACGTCATCACATCCCTTATGCAACTAACGTGGTATAGGCGTGTAATTTTATGAAAACCTTATTTTGTTTTTCATATGTGCTGTGACGTCATTGTTTATTATGTCCTGTGACGTCATTGTTTATTATGTCCTGTGACGTCATTGTTTATTATGTCCTGTGACGTCATTGTTTATTATGTCCTGTGACGTCATTATTGTTTGTTTGAACTGTTTTGAAGGTATCAACAGGGTCGAAGTCCCGCGAGCCGGCGCGGCCGCTGGTGAGCGCGGAGAAGGCGACGCTGCCCGGGGACGCGGGGCTGCTGCACGCGGAGCTCACTTTCTTCTATTACCCTGGCGATGTATGCTTCCCTGGTAGGGTTAGATATCCATACCTTGTCCATTTTTATTATTTTGTTTTTCATATGTACTGTGACGTCATCACATCCCTTATGCAACTAACGTGGTATAGGCGTGTAATTTTATGAAAACCTTATTTTGTTTTTCATATGTACTGTGACGTCATCACATCCCTTATGCAACTAACGTGGTATAGGCGTGTAATTTTATGAAAACCTTATTTTGTTTTTCATATGTGCTGTGACGTCATTGTTTATTATGTCCTGTGACGTCATTGTTTATTATGTCCTGTGACGTCATTGTTTATTATGTCCTGTGACGTCATTGTTTATTATGTACTGTGACGTCATTGTTTATTATGTCCTGTGACGTCATTGTTTATTATGTACTGTGACGTCATTGTTTATTATGTCCTGTGACGTCATTATTGTTTGTTTGAACTGTTTTGAAGGTATCAACAGGGTCGAAGTCCCGCGAGCCGGCGCGGCCGCTGGTGAGCGCGGAGAAGGCGACGCTGCCCGGGGACGCGGGGCTGCTGCACGCGGAGCTCACTTTCTTCTATTACCCTGGCGATGTATGCTTCCCTGGTAGGGTTAGATATCCATACCTTGTCCATTTTTAATAGTTTTGGTGTAAAAGCTTAGAAATCAGTTGTTTGTTATTGAAATCCCGATATCTCTTACCAAATTTCCACTAAGTGAATGATGAAATTAATCTAAAATACTTTGCTTTGGAAGCGCTTACAATCTGTCAGATGTCAAATTAATACATTAATTGCAATTTGGAGTTGCGTGGTCTTGTAATTTAAGACTTTGTTTATTTAAATGTTTCAGTGAGATTTAAAAGATCCGTTGGGGTCTGCTATGAAGTTTCTTGATGGAGAAACCGTTCTCAAAAATTAATCGATCCTCACATTTGCTTAACTTTTTAAAGTTTTTGTTGTTGTTTCAGTATTCGGCCATGAGTACAAAATGTTCAGAAAAAGTTGGTCCTTCGAGTCGGACACAAATATTTTATAATTTCTCTTTCCAGTGCCATCTCCGAAGTTGTACGTGCAGTTGAGTCCAGTCCGCGTGTCAGTGGACGTGGCCAGCGTGGTGTGGCTGTCCGCGTTCTTGCCGCACGTGGCGCGCGCGCTGGCTTCGGCTGCGGATGACCAAGCCAGTTACATTGATGTACGCACCGAGGCTATTATGCCTAAGGTTAGTAATACTTTGGTCTTTCCGTATTTTAACCCTTAATTAGATAGTGTGATGAACTAATTTAAAAAAATCTACTGAACTAGTTTAGTGAAAAATACGTGAGATTTTGATTTTAGTGTGTTGGTAACATTTTTTTGCTGTAAAACTCCGTTGAATTAAGGGTTCATGCTATAACTTCGGCGTGGTTTGGTCCTCCAGTCCTGTCCACTAAGATCTTCTTTCTAAAATAAATGCAAAAGTGTAGATGGATGTTTCTGTTAAACGGATTCTGATGTAATTTGGCATAGATGTAGAGGATGGTCTGGAAGAACACATAGGCTACTTACTTTTTTTTTAATTCCTCGCATACAGAGTTGCAGGTGAAATATGTATGAAAAAATGTAATATAGAGATATTGTTCCAGTTAGTGCTGGAGGCGGGGCCTGAGCATGTGTCTCAGCAGAGGGACCGCCCCAAGGAGCTGCACATCTGCACCGCGCGCGCCACATTCACTAATGTTAGGGAATCGCCTAGATCTAGTAAGTTATTATATACTAGCCAGATATTATTTTATTGTCAAATGAAACAACCTTTTAGTAGTCCCAACTTTAGTCCCTTTTCCTTCCCATCCTTTTTCTCATAAGAATAGGATGGAAAGGGAATGTGGATTTGACGGTGGAGGAGACGTATAGGAAGAGGAAATATCCTCTCTATGTGCGTCTCCTCTGTCGATTAAGGGTAGGCAACGCATTCGCTATCGCGAATGTCTATGGATAGCGATCATTCGCCATTTTGGCGGATTCAGGTGGCCGTTTGCTCGTTCGCCATCTTATAATATAAAAAAGCGTATATTTGTAATTTTTTTAAATATATGTCTACAGCTGGCTGTACATGTAACTTCCAGATACGGCGGGTACTCGCGCAGACCTCGCGTCTATAATATCCAGCGTGCGGGGGGCGGCGCCGCGCGCGGGGCAGTTCCCCTGCGCGCCGGGGGACCTCGACCCCGTGCATGAACAGTTCCTGCTGCACGCTGATAGTATGCATTATTTCACTAATATAACTTTTTAATTTATTGCAGACTAACATTTCACATGACTTGAGAAATTGTTAAGTATCTGCTCTTACAGAATATTCTGCTTTTAAAAAAAACGTTGGCGCCCACGACTTCATCCGCGTTCTTTCATCTATGCCAAATTTCATCGAGATTCGTTCAGCAGTTTAGGCTACAAACTCTGCCAAACATCCATCCGTCCATCTAAATTTTCGCATTTATAATGTTAGTAACAAGTACCCTACCTATGTGTTGTGGATTTAAAAGAAGGTTTAATTATAACAAATGTACACTGGCTGTACTATATAAGTATGTCAAAATGTAAAAGAAGGCAAATGTCACTTTTTAGGAAAAATGTGTGTCTAAAAAGAACCGAAGGAATATTAAAGACGATGAAATACATATAAATAAAGTCTTTTAATGTTCACAACACTATGTGTTATTCTAGATTATGTTTCACATCTATGTCAAATTTAATCGAGATTCGTTTAGCAGTTTAGGCTACAAACTTCCATCCGTCCATCTAAATTTTCGCATTTATAATGTTAGTAACAAGTACCCTACCTATGTGTTATTCCAGATTAAGTTCTACATTTATGTCAAATTTCATCGAAATCCGTTCAGCTGTTTAGGCTACAAACAGACATCCATCCATCTAAATTTTCGCATTTGTAATATCAGGAAGTTATATGTGTTTAGATCTAGACGACATAGATCGCGGCAGTGCGACCACGCCGGAGCTGCTGTGGCGCGAGAGCCGCGCGGTGTGGTGCGCGCGCGTGGAGCCGCTGTGGGCGGACCTGTGCGGCGCGCGCGCCACCAACAGCAAGCCCGCGCCGCTGCTCGATGCCACGCCCCTCACCGCATGGGTAACGCCCACAAATACCGCATATTGTATTTTAATTAGCTATTCTCGGTTCATCCGAATGAATTAAAATGGATTTTATTGTTAATATTCTTTAAAACTATCAAATGTCAAAATTCAATAGCTTAATGGCAAGGAATATTTGTGAGTAACCATGGCAACCTTGCTATTATACTGCTATAGGCTTGTAAATTTTGTATGACATTTTTTTTACACATTATTTGTCTCCTAAATTAAAAAGCGTGAAATATAGCGTGTCGCAAGTGTAGGGCTTTTTATTTAAAAAAAGAATGATTCAAAAAGATGTTAAGATTGCTAACATCATACTTAACAAAGAAGTCTACATTTTTTTGTATTAGTACTAAATCAGAGTATCCCACGGGAACCGTAAGTATTTCAGGGATAAAAAGTAGCCTATGTGTTCTTCCAGACTATCCTATACATCCATGACAATTCATCGAAATCCGTTCAGCAGTTTAGGCTACAAACATCCATCCATCCATCCAAAATTTCGCATTTATAATATGATAAATAACACTGTTTTCATTGTTTTTTCAGTTGTACTTCGAGGAGGGTTTCTCCCGCATCTGGGTGATAGGCCGCACGTGCGGGCTGGCGGGGCTGCAGCTCAACCACTACCAGCTGCTGTTCCTGCTGCGAACGCTGGAGCGCGTCGCCGAGATGATGGCCTGGCTGGCGCATGATGCTGCACGGCAGCCAGAAGGAGATGATGGGTGAGGAACTAGATGATGGATGATGTACAAGATGACGGATGATGTATATGACCGGTGATGTACATATGACAATCGGCATTTGATGTATAAGATGACAGAGGTACGAGATGATGAATGATGCACGAGATGATGATTCAGATTTCCTGATTTTGTCTTTCTAAAGTGTGCGCGTTTAAAAATAGAGGGCGTTGTTATAAATGTTTTATTGTTTCTTAAAATACGTGTCAGTCGACCAATCTTTTTTGTTGGCTAGAAATAAGTTAGTGATTGACGCATTCATTTATTGTAATCTTTTTTAAAGTATTATTTCATTTTTAACAATGATTTACATAGTGTTTGTTTTGTAGGACAATAGTGGTGGGAATTGTGGTGCCGGCGGTGGAGTTAACGCTAGTGCTGCCCTCTAACTGCCCCGGACAGGAGTCTTCCAGGGACCTCGACAGCGTGCCTTTGGATTCTTCCAGTCTGCAAGATCTTAAAATGGGTAAATTATCGTTCCTTTGCTCACTTGCCTACTTTAATCTTTCTCCCTCGCACTCTGTCTGTCTGTCTCTCTCTCTCTCGTACATAGACTGTCCAACTTTATGTAAAACGAGCTGTTTCCGTGTGGCTTCATCCGCATGCAATTATAGAAACTTTTTTTATTGTTTACATTTGTCAAATTCAAATGCACAAATGAACAACGAAAGCCTTTGACATTTGACTTTGGCTATTACCATGGCAACCTTGCTTCCTTGATGTCAACTTGTAGTTTATTGTCCCTTTACCACATTGAGGTTTTTCCAACTTATTTTAGTTTAATAGCGTGGAAATATATAACCTAAAAAGTGTGGTAAACGTAGGGATTTTTATTAAAGAAAGAATCATTCAAAAGTATGCTGTGGTTGCTGACATCCTACGCCACGAAGTAGTGTGTGTTTAAGCTTTATTATTTTAGTATAGATGTATAGATAAGAAAATTATAGATTTATTACATTTAGGTTCGGAGTCGACAATGGCGCCCTCTATGCAAGACCGCGATAGCGCTGTGTTGTCTCTGCCCGCCCCCATAGAGATCTGCAGCGCGCAGCCCCTGCCAGCTGAGGAGGTACCACCCAGTCCTGGCATTGGCTTTGGAGGTTAGAATCAAATATACTACTGAAGTTCCGGAACTCAGCCTTTTATTGAGGAAACATTTACTAATGTTGTAGTTTGTTCTTTTTGGAAATAAAGTTTTCATAAATTTGTTATACTGCTAGATAAGTCAGATGCCAGATCAGACAGTTTTTACTGAACAATCAAAGTTCAGTTAAACTTGTGTGTGTGTGTGCCAAAAGTTTAACTGTCAGTTGAAATATAAAATTAGTTTTGCCTGTTTTCGAACTGTGTGTGTAATCTGTGAACTGAGCGTATATACGCTTTAGGACAATGGACACACAGTTTTATCGGTTTAAAATACTTATTATTTATGCTGTATTTATCTACATATGTATATTGTATCGTCTTAAGTGTGGTACACCGGTAGAGGTAGACCTGGAAAGAGATGGATGTATTACATGAAAGGTGACATGATGAAGGGAGTGACTGAGATGACGTTATGTAGACAAAATCTGTCGCGCCCTACAGGAGTAGGATAAGGAGGACGATGATTGTATCGTCTATATTGTTGACTAGGTTTCTCGTCGATGCGTCGCGGTCTGACGTCACTAGTGACGTCACTGGACGCGCTGGGGCGGGACGACTCCCGCAGCGACGCCGCGTCCACCGCCAGCTCGGACAGCGAGCGGTATGTGCTGGTGGGGCTGGCTGCGGAGTCGCCTGATGATGCTGATGTTGCCTTCAGGTATACCCTCACACCCCACACCCCTCACCCCACACCACACACCACACACCGCTGTATCTTACACCATCTCTGCCTCTATATGCCATCACAACTTGATTTTCGACATTTTGGTGATTAAAGAAACGTAATAAATGGCCGTAACTTGCCATTTTGCGGATTAACATGGAACTAATTTATTTGAGTGATATAACACACATAAAAAAAACATACAGACGAATTGAGTACCTGCTTCTCGAAGTCGGTCAAAAATAAAGATGGCGGTTAAAGCCTTTACGCTGTATGTAATTATCCCTTTTTTAATTCCGCTTTTGAATAATGTGCTTTAGTATTTGTTGATATATTTCTTCTAAATCTTTTTATATTAACTCTAAATACTACTTTTAGTAGTTTTGACATCCGCCATTTTGCGACATTAGACATTTTGGATTTTTTATACGAGGTCTATAAAAATGATATAACCGCCGTGTTATTATAGAATGTGTAACTTGTCAGGGAGTTCGAGCAGGGGCGCATGTCCACCGGCGTGGAGGTGGCGGCCGAGGTGGTGGAGCGCTCCTCCTCCCCCAGCGACCACTCCCTCGCCAGCTCCTGCAGGAGACGAGACCTGGTCAGTCTCCAACTTTACAGATTCCACTAAATTTATAGAAATATCACAGCATATTTTAATTTTGCTCATGAAATATTAGCAAGTAAATTTCCGTTCTCACTCTATATTTAAAAAAAAAAGAGAGTGTTTTCTCTTTTCTATTATTTACTTTGTAACAATCAGCTTTTACACGTCTGTTTATTTAAATAATCTTTGAGACGGATTTTGTCTTTGTATTCCATATAAATATCAAAAATCCAAAAACACAAATCTGTCCTATGTATAATATTAGTATAGACTAGTTTTCGCCCGCGACTCCGTCCGCGTGGAATTAAAAAAACAAAAGTGAGTAGCATATGTGTTCTTCCAGACTGTCCTCTACATCTATACCAAAATTCATCGAAATCTGTTCAGCGGTTTAGACTACAAACTCTAACAAACATCCAGCCATACATCCATCCATCTAAACTTTCACATTTGTAATACTATAATAGTATGATTGAATTTTGATCCGAACTTCGTGCGCGGAATTAAAAAAAAAGATGTGGATAGTCCAGAACACATAGATTTTTTTTTACTCCGCGCTGACTCAGAGAAAAGCGACATTAATATAAGCTTATATTTAAAAATAATATTTTTTTTATAGATATCAACGTGCACGTGGCGTTTGAACAATATCCATTTAGTGCAGCAAAGTGCAAACGGTAAATCTTGTTTGCGTCTCGCCGCTGACGATCTCAGTACTGACGAATGCGCGGCTATACCATGGGATGAGTTCCAGGTATGACACGCAAAATTAAACACTAACTCCATATAGATAAGACTCATTTTACTTCAACTCAAACGTCCTATACTAAGACAGGTTTCACACCTACATGCTAAAATGTACTCTAAACTCTATGAAATAAGACTCATTTGACATTAACTCTATCACAGATAATGCAAATATGACTTGATTAAATCAAGTCTTAAACATTTACCTCCATACGTTTTCTTGTATTCTAATTTTTTTTGATCTCAACACATTGTAATTTCTATTTAGAAACATTTTTAGTAACCTGAATATATATTTTTCACATATTTTTTCATTGTCAACACTTACATTAATTATCACATTTTCTTTGAAAGTATTTGTTTTTTGATTTTTTAATTGATCCAAGCATGTTCGAATCAAAACGTATCTTTTTAATTCTTTTCTATCTAGTCATCTTCATTATAATTTTATTTATAATATCGTCATATCTGAATATTTTGTTCCTTTGATTTAAAAAAAAAAGTTTTGATTTTACACAGATTTTAACGTCTTGAATCTGTCTGTGAACATAATGTTGCTGATAACGAAAACTATTTTTTTAAAGATAAGCCGCATTTGTTCAGTATAATCTCCGGAACGGCTTAATCGATTTTGACGGGACTTTGACGGAAACGTTGCTTATTTATACGGGAATGTTTTGTTTTTTTTTAAATTTCGCGACTTTATCGCGAGCGCCCACTAGTTATAGATATGACGATATTTTGCATGTATGTATTCATATCACATCCCATTGTAATTAAACTGCACTTGTATTAATACTATTGCTATCTCTTTCTCTCACAAAATCCAGACAATATGTATTAATACAATCACTGCAGTCGAATTCTATTTTTAAATATAAACAATAAAATGGTGCATCCGTTTTTTTTCTTAACTCTGTTGTCTATGTGTTTTTTTTCTCTGGCAACTCCCGGCTCGGCTCGCGACCATAGATACGGCTCAAGGTACATTAGCGGTTGTTGGACCGCTTTTAGTTGACTGATAGTTTGTAGCGGTTTGTGTCCTAGCCAAGGGGGTTTGTCTGTGGATGACTGAGACGGAAAATGTTTCCCTCTCGTTAAAAGATTCTTTAACCCTTAAATACGTAAATCCAAACCTGTTGAAAAAATAATTAATGCAAGATCGGTGTTATAGAGGAAAAATAAAAAAATCTAGCATCCATATATTTTTTGTTGAATGTTGTATTTATAGCTATTAAATAGGACTTATAAATGAAGGAAGAGAAAAGAGAAAACATACTCATTCCTTCTCACTCTAAATTGGGCTTGTGAGAGAGACAGAAATATTGAACACAGTAGGAATTTCACCAATCCGGCTCCTATGTAGACTATGGCAAGACAAGAGATTTAAATATTTATTTTTGATTAACTTGATAAATATTAATTTTTATAAAAATTTGAATAATGTTCCAAAAGAGAATGGTAGTTTTTGGTTGTCTATAGTATGTTCAGGTTTTATTTATAGGCGAAGAAATGTATTGCGTTGTTGTTTAAAGTTTTGTCTTGAAAAATTTGCGTTTCAGACTTACGATAGTTTACATAGGATCTATCGCAATCTGTCTAATATTGATCTTTGATGTTATACTA
The DNA here is from genome assembly GCA_029286645.1 of Papilio protenor. Classification (NCBI taxonomy): domain Eukaryota; kingdom Metazoa; phylum Arthropoda; class Insecta; order Lepidoptera; family Papilionidae; genus Papilio; species Papilio protenor. The sequence goes on from JAGSMZ010000009.1 coordinate 2,391,402, forward strand.
ATATTGAGATGTTAGTATGAAATATTTACTTTTAAATATATGAGTATGGAAACATTTTCGTTATTGCTTAGATAATATTTAGCACACAACACTTGGTGGCTTCAAGGAAAATGCTTTTTTTCAGTTGTTTTATTTAATTTTACAACATTTATACATATTTGCGAAGTACAGTCATGCTCAAATTAAACGAAATTATTGAAAAAGGTTTTTAAATGTCCGATACTAATTATAAAGAAAAATAAGTATATTACCAGCTTGTGCTTTAGTCTGTACATAACCAAAAGTGATTCATTTAAATAAAGCTATAACCTCGCAGTATTTATTGCAAATATCAATTTATCATATTATTTATATATTCATATTTTTTAGATGATAATATACATGTTTGTATATCATTTATATGTACTCTACTTTATATTTTCGAAGACAATTACTTACTTAAATTTAACACAGAAAACAAAATTTACTACACTTTTAGTTTTTGTGTGATTTTTTTAACATTAATCATGTTTTTTAATTTATATTTGTTTCATTTATTTGTCACATTACGTAGAAATGCATGTTACAAAAAATAGTTAATAACATATACAATACAAAAATAGTAAAAACCACTTGAACCGTGTTTTCATTAGTTTCTAAACATGTTATAGAACAAGTTCTCAATGCGAGCTCGCGCTTGGACGGAACCTGTCGTGGATGAGACAGAATTGAAGATCAGAGACACTCCGCATGTTGCCCTCAGATTGATTAGAAATGAACTGCCAAAACAAATGGATGAAAAAGTAAGTTTTTTTTTTATAAGAGAAGGGGGCAAACTTGCGGCGAGAAGACCGAGGTGGTCAACGACCCCCATGGACATCCGCAATACCAGAGGGACTACAGATGGGTTGCCGGCCTTTTTTTTATATAAGTTGATAAACGAGTGAACGACCAATGAAATTCGCTGAAACGAAGCGACCGTTGCCCATAGACATCAAAAGAAGATTCTTTTTTCTAACGTTAACCGATGGAGGGGACGTTGATAGAGGATATATCCCCTTACTATGTGTCCCAATCTCCATACAATCTACTTCCCCTTCCCATCCATTCTGTAAAAGAAAATAGGAAGGAAAAACGGGACTAAAATAAGTAATTTAGTAAATGATTTAATAGATTTTGTGATTTTATATGTATTCCAAAACAAAAATTCCTTACCTATTCATATTTTGGTTTATTGTTACACCAGAATAGAGAAACTTACTTACTTTTATTATCTGTCTCTCTTTGTCTATATTTCCTCTTTCTATGCTATTGTTAAATGTTTTTTTTTATATGTTAGTTTAAGCTACATTTGTATTTCAGGGTGAATCAGTCGGGCTGGCTTTATATGAAGAGTTGTTGGAGGCTCGATTACGTGATCTGAGCGTAGCTCTCAACATGACCACGGCTCTGGCGCTCGCAGAGTTCATTGAAGATGAGATTATCGCGCCGCCGATGCCGTTAGAGGTAGTTTACATATATTTTTATCTATACTAATATTATAAAGAGGAAAGATTTGTATTGCTGTATGTATTGAAATAACTCAAAAACCACTGGACTGATTTAAATTCTAGCAGCATTAAAAAGCTACGTTATCAGTGAGTAACATAGGCTATTTATTTAATTCCACGCAGATGAAATCGCGAGCAACAACTAGTATTATATATAGTCTATGTCACTCTGGGATAATGTAGGATTTTAATAGTAAAAGAATTTTTGAAATGTGTCGAATAGTTTTTGAGTTTATTTGTAACAAACATACTAAAACAAAGTATTCTCTATATTTTAGTATGTAATTACAATTAAATATAGGCGTAACTTTCTGTAAACCACTTGCTTATAAGCATCTTCTTTGAAATTAAAAATGATTACTATTACCCTCTCCCCCTCAAACCTAAACTGCAGACTGACAAGAAAATCCAATAATTCATATCTTCGTTCTTTCATAGGTATTAATAGAAAACGTAAAACTCCATTTAATAGAAGACCGTCCAACTCGTTCGATATCCTCTCCTCCGCCACAACCCCTGGATGTAGACCTGAGCTCGTTGCGGGTGACGCGCGACAGCACGGGCGTGGTGTACCTCGGCCCGCCCCTCGCCACGCCCTCCACCGTGACGTCACCGGCCACGCCCACGCACCACGATGACGTCACCGACAGGATGGAACAGCTCAGCAAAGAGAACGAGGAGTTGAGGAAACGACTGGTCACGTTGGCCAGGATAGCAGAGGATAATAGGGAATTGAGAGCGTAAGTTATTTAATTTAACTTTCATATGATTTTTTTCCAGTCTGCAAATATTTTTAAATCATGTTTATTATTATCATACTTTCTTTATTGATTTTATTGAGCGAATGATGTCTATACTAATATTATAAACAGGAAAGATTTATATTTTTGTATTTATTTAAATAACTCAAAAACTACTAGCCCCATTTTGAATGTAATATAGTAATGTAGCACGCGAACGAAGTCGCGAGCGACAGCTAGTTAGTAAGAAAGATACAAATATTCCCTGCCCTGTCTGTTTAATATATCTCAGCATCAAAATTACTGCTAGAGCGACCGCCCAGTATACTTATTGACCCCTCCCCCAAAGCATGGTGAAAAGGGATCCATTGAAATTCGCCCAGGGCGTGCTTAAACCACAGTTCTAAACAACTACATTAGTCAGATCTGCTTAGTAAATCTCTACTAATATTATAAAGAGGAAATTGTATTTTTGGATATTTGTATGTATTGAAATAACTCAAAAACTACTGGGCCGATTGCAAAAAGTCTTTCACCATTATAAAGGTAATTTATCTGTGAATTACATAGGCTATTTGTTTTGTTATTTTTTTCACGCGAGCGATATCGCGAGCAAAAGCTAGTCAAACATCTTTACTTTTGTAAGTCGGATAATCATACTAATATTATAAATGCGAAAGTTTAGATGGATGGATGTTTGTTAGAGTTTGTAGCCTAAACGGCTGAACGGATTTCGATGAAATTTGGTCTAGATGTAGAGGATAGTCTGGAAGAACACATAGGCTACTCACTTTTGTTTTTTTTAATTCCTCGCGGACGGAGTCGCGGGCGAAAGCTAGTATAAAATATACTTTTGCTGTTATGATTCCAGTAAAGTGGAGGAGGCGTCAGTGCTGAAGCAGTGCGTGCACGCGGCGCAGCAGGAGGCGGCCGGCTTGTTGGCGGACAAGCAGCAGCTGTTGGACGTCGTGCGAGGCTTGCAGGTTGGTTCAAATATACTGATTTTTGTTTATGCCTGCGACATCTAAAAAATAAAAAAAAATAAGTACTCTATGTTTTTTTCTAGAATATGTTCTATGTTTGTGCTATTGCATTGTTGTTTTGAATCGTTTTGGAGAATTCTAATAAACATTAATCCATCTAAACTTTTGCATTTTAATATTAGTATGACTGTTAGTAAAAGATAATAACAACATTTTAATGAAATCGGAACAGTAGTTTTTGAGTTATTTCAATGTAAACAAAAATCCAAAAATACAAATCTCTCTTTATAACATTAGTAACATCGTATAGATTATCTAGATATCCAAGAATAATTATGAAATCTATGTACTTTTCAGGAGCAATTAAGCGGTGTTCGCGGAAAAAGGTAGCGGTCGCGCAGCGGCGCGCAGCAGTGCCTCGACTGCACGGCGTGCTGCGGCGACCGACGTTAGAGCCCCCGCGACGCACGCGCTGCACCGCGCCGGGGGTCAGCCTACGCTGGCTGGAACTTAAAAATCGAGAGCTAAATTTTGTAAACTAATGTTTATGAGATTTTATATTTTCATCAGTAATTTAGTGAAGTGAAATTGTAAAATATATGCTAATTTTGTATGATCGAATTTAATGGAAATGAGAATTTGTATAGACATGTCACTGGTTGACAATGTCTTTTATTGTCTACTAGCTGTTCCCCTGCGACTTCATCCGCATAAAATTATGAAAATTTTATTTTATTGTTTTCATGTGTCAAATTATCAATAGCAAATGTCAAAATGACATGACGATGACAAACCATGGCAACTTAGCTTTCTTGATGTTGGCAGCAACTTATGGTCTCTTTCCCACATTAGGGTTTTTATCCAAAATATTTACCCCCTAAGTTTAATGGCGTGAAAATATATAGCCTAAAGCATGACGTAAGTGTAGGGCTTTTTATTAAAAAAAGAGTTATTCAAAAATATGCTGTAATTGCTGACATCTTAGGCAACAAAGAAGTGTGTGTTTACGCTTTATTATAATAGTATAGAGTATAAATTATAGATGCATTTATTTTGTTATACATGTCTGTTTTTAATAAGTCTACGATTACTTTAAAAAGATAAAATGTAGATGTTTGTTATAATTTCTCATTTCAATTAAATTCGACTATAAGTCAATGTGAGAAAATGTCAGTTTCAGAAAATGTATTGAATTTTTCGTTAACAAAGTTTAGATCTTGGGAATAGTAACTGTCTATAGAATTTTTACGCGATTTAAGTAATTACTTATGGTAACTTAATTAATATTAATTCCAACTCAGTGATTTGATTAAAATCTAGATGCGTTAGCGATTTGAATGACATATCGGCTCTTACGTAGACTATCCTAAGCCACAATTTTGTGATTTCAACTTTCATCATCATCATCATCATCACCAGCTTACTATACGTCCCCACTAAGGGGCTCCTATCCTACCCTAAGTAAGGAACTAAGCCATAGTTAGTGTACATAATTTACCCGACGTTCTTACAGTGATTTCCACCTTGTATTGTGTTAATTAAATTAACTAGAAAAATACTAATTTCTGTGTAAACCACAATGTAACGTTAGAAAACAGAAAAAAACAGAACTGTAGTTTTTGGTTGCCTATACTAATATTATAAAGAGGAAATATTTGTATTTTTATATGTATTGAAATAACTCAAAAACTACTGAGCCGATTTTAAAACTTCTTGTACCTTTAAAAAGCTATGTTATCAAGTAACATAGTCTGTATTTTTACTATTTTTTTTTATTTCGCGCGGACTAAGTCGCGAGCAGCAGCTAGTTTTATATATTTCTGTCAGTTAATATTTGATATGTTGTTATTAATATTATTATTGTTTAAATTTCTGCAAAATTAGCGTTTTAACATACGATAGTTTACGTAGGAGCCATGTATATTTTGGTTCGCAATGATAGTTTTTTTGTACCAGTAAATGGAAATGAAATCAAATTGTATGGTAGTCCGACATTTAAATGTAAATTAAATAAAATAGTAAACAAGTCGCAAATTAAATTAGTAATGTACTTATGCCTTAAAGTCATATGTGGTTTTATATTAATATGGAAATAATTCTTAATAATCATTGTAATTAAATAGTTAAAGGCAAGAATCATCATCATCACCAGCTCACTATACGTCCCCACCGAGGGGCTCGGAGCCTCCCCTAAGTTAGGGTAACTAGGCCATAGTCAACCACGCTGGGCAACTGCGGGTTGGTTGACTTCACACATATCTTTGAATTTCTTCGGCGATATGTGCAGGTTGCATCACGATGTTTTCCTTCACCGTAAGAACGTCGGGTAAATTATGTACATATGAAAATTCGAAAAATCAATCACATTGGTACATGGCGGGATTCGAACCCAAGACCTGTAGATTACAAGTCAAGTGCTTAAACCACTGAGCCACCGACGCTCAAGAAAGGCAAGAATACTTAATCGGAAAATGGAGGCTAAATATGACGCTTTGACTTTTTTTATAACGGACGTCATATGTTTTCTATTTGTTTAATTTTTAGAGTGATTTTTTTAATTCATTTTTAAATGTTGTGATTCAATCCATTGCTGAAGATTCTAGAATATTTTTGTCATACAAATGAAATGTTGAGAGATTAGTACAATTGTGTTTTTTTACTTTTATCAAAGGTGCTATATAATTTATGAAAAAGTAGGTCAAATGGTTATCAATATACAATATATTTGCATTTATTGTTTTTATAACAATCCTCAAATCATTAATTGTGTTTTTGTTTTTTTAATTAATTTTCGGCTGAATACTGAAACGAAAATCTCTTTGTACGCGTCGCTTACAGACAGATGTCATTTTTATTGTTATTTGGAGTTTAACCTTATCATTTAAGATGCTGTTACATATTTAAATGTCGTTTCAGTATACGGCCGTTCAGTCTCCCTAATAAAAGATTTAGGGCCTGTCCCACCACTAACTGATAGTCTCAGATAGCTGAAACGTGACGTCACTGTCAGATAGAGTACCAAAATCCAAATCCATCATATACTTTACACGTTGGATTGTTATCTGACATTTTACAAGAATTGTGGGACAGGTCCTCAGTTTGTGAAGACATTTTAATTTGATAATATCTGTTTTTTTTTTCTTAATTCCTAGAATCTCTATGACTTTGATCAAACAATGAAAACTATATAACTAATGTAATGTAATTAAATGAAATATTTGTATTTTTGTAATTAAAATGAGGTGCCTGTTTTTATACATAAAACAATTTTATTAATATTGTCTTTTAACTTCATATTTTGTTCATTTTTTTAACTTTCTACATCTTCAATGATTTTGTCTGACACTAAACTCTAAAGTCATTTGTGGGCTTAATAAAAATTATGTAAACATAAAAGATTAGCAATAACTATGTATAATATTTAACGTTATGTAATACACATGTTTCACATAAAAATAATGTATACATATTAAAATATTAATGCATATAACTCAATTTATAATGTTATATACTACTTGTATTCTTCCAAACGCTTTCTATATAATTATTATATTATTAATCATATAATCAAGCTGTAAATATTAAAAAATTACTTAGCTTTTAATATTATTTAGGTATTTTGTATATATTTATAAATATTACAGGTGTCAAAAAGGTACAATATAGTGCGGCAAACTTGTCTGACCCGTTAAAGCTCTTGTTTCATTAGTTCAGACAGAAATATCAAAACTGGATAGGTATAGTCCGAAAAGGATGTTATAGCGTTTTTAAAGTGATATTTCATAATTTTTCATTTATCACTCAGATAAGTTTGTCTATACTATACAATAGAATTGAAATAGGCGTTTTAAAACGTCATTTGTTGAAATAAAACTTGATATATTGTTGTATTTTTAATATAAAGGGTCTGTCCTACCAAATTGTAAATTGTCTGATAACAATATAACGTGTAAAATATGTGACGGGAATATCGGATGAAACCTTCTGACAGTGACATCATTTTTAAGCTATCTGAGTATCAGCCAGTGGTGGGACAGGGCCTTAATCTCAAACATGTCATGAAACTATTATAAGTGTTCAGACCTTTTGTCTAAATGTATATGTATAAACGTGAATTTAAAATGGTGTTATACTTTCTGTATTACACCATTTTAAACTATTACTATTGCTATCTCTCTTTTCCAAAGAGATTAAGAAGGATAGCGATATTGTAATGAGATGTTATGGCCATGGATATTCACCCTACTATAATTGAATTGTGCCTGTAACGTAAATATTTAACTGGCTGCATAATATTTAAACATTTTGCTTCGTGTATGTCAATGTCTTCGTATTTACAAATTATATTCAATATCTTAACTTTATTACATCTTAGAATTTAATTGTTTAACATTTTGTACTATTATGGCTTGTGATTTTTTTTGGTTTATTGAATTTACTTTTAACAATACTTTTACATATCTTGTTCATGACGAGAGTATGAAAATGTAATTCGTTTTTTAATCATTTTATATAGGAATTTTATAAATGTTGCAGTTTTGAATAAAATGGTTGATAGTTCAGTTACAAAGGAATTGTTAATAAATTTGATATTGCCAGATGCAGTTTTAATGACCCTATTTAATTTGTTTTTTTTTTTTTGGTTTATTGAACTTTCTATTAACAATACTTTTTATATTTCTTGTTCATGACGAGAGTATGAAAATGTAATTCATTTTTTAATCATTTTATATAGGAATTTTATAAATGTTGCAGTTTTGAATAAAATGGTTGATAGTTCAGTTACAAAGGAATTGTTAATAAATTTGATATTGCCAGATGCAGTTTTAATGACCCTATTTAATTTGTTTATATATTTTTTTTCAATTGATGTCGACATTTGCAAATGCAAGTCTTACAGAATGTAGACAACAAATTAAAGTTTTTATGATATCGTGTGAATGGAGCCGCACGGGAACAGTTAGTAGCTACAAAAAGGAGAATCTGAAAAGGAAAACTGCTGTATTCGCAATGAAGAGATATTTGAATTCTGTAGGAAGGTAAGAAATTTTTCCTTTAGAAAAATCAATTTAACCCTGAAACTATAAATTGTTTCCTATTTCATAGCAATATTACAAAACCCTCAATGTGATTCAGTGTTTCACTCTCACGTTAAAAAAAGTTTTTTTTTTATTTTGACGTTTGTATTTGAGTGGCAATACTGACACGTGAGCATAGAAATAACGTGACTTTCTAAAAGTGGCAACATTTTTAGTGATGGCCGTCAGTCGCTTGGAATGGATGTGAGTGACCGTTACTGAATATTAGTGTTAAAAATTATCAAGTTTCATTCGACACGGTGGTTACATGTGAATTGAATTATATTCTCAAACATTTTGTGTGTATTTGTGTATCCTCTTGTGACTAAATTTTATGTGCTGTTGAATTAATGAATGTTTGTTGTGTCCTTTAAAATAATAGGATAAAAGTGATTATTATATTGGATTACGGATTTCTGTGTGTATAATTAACAAACTACGGGTAAGTTAGACCTAAGATTATTTTTAGGTAGTAATTTGAGGTGTGCGTTTTTTTGCCACGAATGCCTCCGTCTTGAATAGTTGCTAACGTACAAGATAACGGAAGATTACAGTAGATTGCGTTGATTTTGATAAGATAGTAACATCACGAAAGATTCTAAACCGCGAACACTTTTGATATAACCTTCTCTTCGTATATTAGGCATTGTAAAGCGCACTTGAAGACTGCAAATGTTCATGCTCTATTTCTCCCTGAATGTTAAATTTCGAAATATTTTGAAGTGAATGTAGAAGTCTGTACAGTTCAGAATATTAGCATTACTCACAATATGGTTATGATTCAAGGCACATGTTAATCATGTTAATATTTTGGCTCGATCTTCAGATTGTAAGGCTAATTTTCAGACACTTATTACCTTTTGTTGTTATAAAATAAATTTTATTAATAGATTTAATTTCAATATTATTATTGATTCTTTACGTTTTTTATTGTCTTGTTTGTAAATTACATGTCCAAAATAAACTTTTAAAAAAATAGCCTTTAATTTTCTTTACTTGTATTAGCTAATTTATATTGGTTTGAATTTTGATAGTTATGTTAAAATATCAAATGTTTATATAAATGTTTACTTAAAATTGGTTGTCAACTTGTTAATTGAAATTGATCAAATCATCAAATAACTAAATAGGTGGATATTTCCTAAAACATTTAAAATAATTATTGGACAATAGTATAAAATTGCAATGTTACATAATAAGCAATGTAAATGCATGTTGTGTATTTTTGTTAAATAAATCAATTGTACAACCTTCAAAGTAAGATATTTGCATACAATTGCTTAGTTACTTAAGCAGAAAAACTGTGAAAAATAGTGTTGCTGAAAGAACAGCCTATCCTATTTTTACTAATAAAATTGACAATATAAAATTGGACTGCATGCATTCTAACATTAATAAAGCATATAATTCAAAATCAAAAGTTTTAACATATTTTAATTTTGGTGTATTTGTACCACTTTTACTTTCTGTGTCTGAAACAAAGAATGAAGACAATAAATAACTTTTTCATATTTGTTAAAATAAAATTAATTGGGAATATCCATTTACAATATTGGCAACACCACCAACTCATACTCAACAAATTTTATGATTATTATAGACAATGAAGTAATCCTTGTACTATGAAATGAAGTCATCGCAATACTCATTATACAAAGATCGTCAAGTTATTAAACATTACTATTAGTATTCTGTTGTAACGCAAGTGTGTTGCTTATTATGGTGATGGTTACATCATTTATATATATATGTAATATTAGATTTGACGGAGGAGGTGATGCATGAGAAGTGAAGATATCTTCTTTCTATACATCACCAGCATGGATTAAAGTTGGGCAACCCTGCATCAAGCAGATGACTGAGCAGTGATCGCTAAATTTGAGTGTCCACTTGCCCATTTGCTACTTAGGATATAAAAAAACCTACTAGACTCATAAATGGGCAACTATATAAAAGTGTTAATATATGCTGGGCGACACAGCAAGAAAAATCACGATAATTCTAATATTATCTGAATACAAAGCAGTAATAATGCTATATGCCTTGTTCCATGAAGACCAACAAGATGAGAAAAGTATTGTATCTTGGTCACATGCACATGACAGGTATGATCTTCAACGCATCTTGATGTTAAAATGTACCGGCAAAAGGTGTATTGGTCGTCAAAAGAAATTGTGGTTACTCAATATTTGAGAGTGGACAGGAATTGCAAGTGCTGCCCAACTATTTCGTCTTGCACTTTCGCAAGAGTCAAATTTGCTAGTCGGAGAGGCACCTTAAGAAGATGCCTTGTTCTACAGGAGCTTCAAATAGAAGAGATATAGATAAAATTAGGCTCATAATTTTCTACATAAAACATCAGCCCATATGATTGTATACTTACTCATAGTGTTGTCTAGCTAGGCTAGCTAAACTAATGTCTGTATCTTATCAAAATAATAACCTAGATATGTTTTCTTGCAACACTAATGTTAAACTAGTTTGTTGTGTTGACATCAATAACCTGTTTTTAAAACAGTTTCATTCTGCTGTGAATCAGTTCACTTTTAACATAATCAATATTTATAAAATGCATATTCAATAGTATTATGCAGCTTTTGTATGTTTATGCATGAGTAGATAATAATTAAAATATTTGGGCTCATCTATTGACTACTAGCTGTTGCTCGTGACTTCGCCCGCGTGAAATTAAAAACATTAGTTAAAAGCCACTCACTGATAACATAGTTTTTTAATGATGAAAGAATTTTTGAAATTGGCCCAGTCGTTTTTGAGTTATTTCAATACATAACGAAAATACAAATCTTTCCTCTTTATATTATTAGTATAGATGAATAGTTATACCATCTATTGACTGTTTTTCAAAACTTTATGATTAAAACCACCTATTTATTTAACATTTATGCGCCAGCTTTAATTTTACAAAAATGTAAATGATGTTATAGCTCACTATCAAAATTTATCTATTATTAGCTTCGATTACTAAATTAGGTCTACAACTATTGAATTAAAAAAAAGTGTGGATATAAAAATGTCCATGAAAATTACGGTCACCCTATCAAATCGGTATCCTTAATGCCCAGTGCAAATGTTTATTAAATCAATTGTTTCACCATAAGTCGGCAATGGCCGGCGCAACGCCGAGGTATTAACGGTATTTGGGGATTGCTTGCACCGGTTAACCGTGGCAAGGTCGTGCGCCCTGTCACATACTAACGGTTATACAATAATGTATTCTATTATAAATGCTGTAAGATATTTTATCGTGCAATTAAAGTTTGTACCGTGACAAGTTATGTACATAATCGTCTGTTACTGCACAAGCATGAAACTAATGCTATTACATATGGCTTTGGCCCACTTTACGGGTTATTTGAAAAATCTTTACGGCTCGTAAATTATTTCCGACTTTTCGTAAAGTGCCTTTATGCTTGCTCTAATTAAGGTTTTTATCTGATTTTCAATTAATATTTGAAATTGTTAAAACCTGTGCAATCTAAACGATTTTTTTAAGATGATTTCAATATTTCAGTCATTTTAATATGAAAATCTCTTGAAATAAGAACTTGTTTATTTTATCACTAAAGTAATCTGGCTGAATGAATATGCAAGTTCCTGTAGTTAAGTGTGAAAATCAAATTTTAGTTGAAATTAAGTTAGGTTATAAATTAAATTAGATACCATATATCCGTAGTTTAAACATTAATGACCGGATCTTTGCAATTTCGGATAATCTCAACGCCCGCTATATTTGTTTTTAATACGCGCTATAATGAGATTTCACTCAGTATAAATGCCAAAAGTATGACAGAGATTTTTTTTGATTTGAACAGAATAAAAATTTCATATTTTAAATAAATTCATATTCCGGAAGCCCAACTTTAGTCCCTTTTCCTTCCCATCATTTTTCTTATAAGAAAAGGATGGGCACGTGGATCTGACGCTGGAGGAGACGCATAGGAAGGGGAAATATTCTCTTTATGTGCGTTTGCTCCAACGTCGATTAAGGGTAAGCAACGCATCCGCTATTGCGAATGTCTATGGGCAGCGGTCGCTTCGTCATTTTGGCGGATTCAGGTGGCCGCTTGCTCGTTTGCCACCTTATGATGTAAAAAAAATATGCCTTTTAATTAACATAGAAATATGAATTGTAATTGTTGTGATTTCTTAATAAATTGCGATATGTTTCTTGTAAATATTCCATTTTTTTTGTTATTTGGGCTTTACGTTAACATTTTTTTATCTTGTTCTTCTTATATAAAGTAATCTGGCCCTCCTTCGGATGTATTACTGTACAAAATATAACAGTTACGTTCATCGGATATCCTTACTGCTCACAACACCGGTCTCGTCCGATACGAGCAATGGAAACGCGCGCCGGTTTCGCAACCCGTCTGTACAGTTCACGGAAACCTGTGGAAATTGGAAACGTACCGGAGCTTAGGAATGCTAATCCGATGACCCTCGGGCTCACGGTTTCCGATTTTACGTTCCGTTTTAACGTTTTTAGTAGTTATTTTCAATTAAAGGAAATTAATAGTTAATTATCGAACAGTTACATCGTAAAATTAGTTGTGAATGTGCCAGTTTTCGAAGAAGCCGTGTTGTTACATTGTAAGTGAATATAGCTTTTTTACAATAAGATTTTTCTTTATTAATGGTTCACTATCAGACTTTGCAATACTTTAATACAACTCGTATCTATATCTATACTCTATACTATATACTATACTTACTATACTATTATAATAAAGCGTAAACACACTCTTCTTTGTTGCCTAAGATGTCAGCAATTACAGCATATTTTTGAATAATTCTTTTTTTAATAAAAAGCCCTACACTTACGTTATGCTTTAGGCTATATATTTTCACGCCGTTAAACTTAGGGGGTAAATATTTTGCATAAAAACCCTAATGTAGGAAAGAGACCATAAGTTGCTGCCAACATCAAGAAAAAGGATTGCTAAGGTTTGTCATGTCATGTCATGTCATTTTGACATTTGCTATTGATAATTTGACAAATGTAAACAATAAAATAAAGTTTTTATAATTTCACGTGGATGAATCCGCACGCGAACAGCTAGTCTTTAAATATTTTAACAAAACCACTTTGAATCCTTGTGCTTAAATAACTTGGTACTAGCATCCAAGTGTTAATTGTACTGAAAAAGGAAGTATGATTTAGTACACATTGTCTTGTCCGTACCGAGCTACAACAATTGCTAACGGCCTCGATTTAACGGATGACTAATGGACACTTTTCTTTAATTCTGACTCGTATGCTTGTATGAACCAGACGGTCTGTTCTCTAACAAATCTTGTTACGGTTTGTTTTAATTCTTATTTGAATTGGTATCTTCCAAAGGGTCGGCTGTCAACTATCGAATTAATATAACATTACTAGCTTTCGCCCGCGACTCCGTTCGCGCGTAATTAAAAAATAAACTTTGTAACTAACCTATCTGTCTTCCAGATTGTTTTACATCTGTGCCAATTTTCATCGATATCGGTTCTGTAGTTTAGGCTCCAAACTCAAAAACACATCCATCCAAACTTTATTAAACACTAGCTTTCGCCCGTGACTCCGTCCGCGTGGAATTTAAAAAAAACAAAAGCAAGTAGCCTATGAGTTCTTCCAGACTACTCTACATCTAAGCCAAATTTCATCGAAATCCGTTCAGCCGTTTAGGCTACAAACTCTAACAAACATCGAACCATCCAGCCATCTAAACTTTCGCATTTATAATATTAGTAAGATTATTACATTGTTTTTACTCACATTTATTGCAAAAATCCTTAGTAATTAACTCGATTTAAGTTTAATAATGTTCAACTAAATGTGGTTACTGTTAAAGCAAGTAGCGGATGGAAAGACAAAGTTATCAAGGTTTTGGAATTTGCAAATGTCAAGCTCGTTACGGTAGCGGTGCCCGTATTGTTGCTGTGGAATTTGTTTTATGGAACTTAAAGTTGACTACTTAAAGTCATGGGTCATTATAGAAAAAAACTTTTTTTTACTGACAACTTCGTGTAAGGGATGATATGATAAACTCCATTACTCACAATATATTAATCGATTAACTTGCTAGTTACTAGATCCGTTTTTCTTTCTTTTTATTTCATGTCAACATCTTCCCGTCCTTATCGCACTCACGTAGAGGCTCGCCAAGATTCCGTCCTCTATCTCCGTCATCTCAGTCGTCAATCCCTTGATGTCACTTTTCACGCAATCCGTCCATCCCAAATATTATTAACGGAGTTCCTAAAAGAAGGAGGTTATCAATTCGTCTTACTATGTTCAAAAGTATTTTTTAATTTGTGTTGAATCTATACTAATAAAATAAAGGGTAAACAAACATATTTTTGAATAATGCTTTTTTTATTATAATAAAAAGCCCTACACTTACGACTTGCTTTAGGATATATATTTTCACGGTATCAAACCTAGTGGGTAAATAAATCGGAAAAACCTTCATGTGGTAAAGGTAATTTTGACATTTGCAATTGAGAATTTGACAAATGTATAAAATAAGATAAAGTTTTGATAATTTTGTGCGGATGAAGCCACACGGGAACAGCTAGTATTTCATGTCAGGTCTTTAGCAGTTTATTCGTATATCCTACCATATCCAAACAGTGTCATATACAAACAAGATGTTTACGATAGTCGTAAATGCTCGCAAGAAATATTTTTCTTACAACTCGTTTGTTATTTAACCACACAAGGATATCTTCTATAAAAGGTTTAATTGCGGTAGTACAGCGGACGGTGTATTGACTACAAGGAATGCTGGTCATCTTTTTTACTACTTCCCTTTGCGGAATTACGTCACCCGGCAGTTGACAGCTAAATCACCACATAATCAACTATTTACTTTATTTTGTACGAGCTTTAACTCGAGATTGTCCGTGTAGAATTAAAAAAAACAAAGGTAAGTAGCCTATGTGTTCTTCCAGACTTTACATCTATGGCACATTTCATCGAGATCCGTTCAGTTTAGGCGGCAAACTCTTACAAACATCCATCCATCTAAACTTTCACATTGTTAATAAGATTATTAAGAAGTAAGACTAGCTGTTGCTAGTGTGTTCGCATAAAATGTAAAAAACGCAGTATACGCGGTATTCCATGTGTAATCTATCTATCTTTTTAAATTTCTAATTTATTTAAGTTCAGCTATATTAGGATTATGAGATGTCATTCATTCGTCCATCTACAAAACTCCCTAATTTTCCTAAAACATGTCTCTCTTATTCTTATGGATAAGCAGAGATAAGTTTTTTTGCTGTTTTTGTACGAGGGTTTCGGCAGTGGAAACCCAAGTTTATAAATACGAAAAACAAGTCGCAATACAGTAGGTCATATTTTGACCGTCCCTTGTTTTTCATTAAAACCAGTTTTATAATAAAGTTTACGTGCCCACCGGTTTGCGGAATTCCGTCGTAATTTTTTTTTGAATCTGTATTGAGGCGTGCTGGAATTTAAAGGTGGTGTTTATCTTTATAAAATAACTCACGCTTTTAACCGAGAAAGGTAGACAGATATGGAAGGAGTAAGAACATCGAATACGTTTTTATGTCATCAATTGATGAATGCTATTTTTTTTAATCGTACTAAACACATTTCACATTTAAGCGCCAATAGCCTAACGGCTTGGGGTACGGACTACCGATCTTTGAGGTCAAGGGTTCGAATCCCGCCATTCGACTATTGTCGTGAACCATATCCTAGCACAAGCCTAGAGCTTAGTTGGAAAGGTTAAAGGAAATATTAGTAAACTAGCTTTCGCCCGCGACTCCGGTCGCGTGGAATTAAAAAAAAAACAAAAGTGAGTATGTGTTCTTCCAGACTATCCTCAACATCTAAGCAAAATTTCATCAAGATCCGTTCAGCCGTTTAGGCTACAAACTCTAACAAACATCCATCCATCCATCTAAACTTTCGCATTTATAATATTAGTAAGAAGTAAGATTAACAAAAATCTACTAACATTTGAAAAAAAAAACATTAATAAGTTAATAGGTTGTAGACATATATAGTGTAATATGTCACGTAAATGTAGATATCAGTTTGACTATTGTCAGCAATTGCTGATAATGCTACAATATAAATGTAAACACATGCTTCACTGAACAATCATTAACAAACATGTCGTCACTTAAACATGTACTACTCAGTTAAGGGACATGAAATTAAAAATTAAACATAAAATCGACCAGAAGACATTATTTTGTATTAACTTTCGCCCGCAACTTCATCCGTCTGGAATTAAAAAAAAAACAAAAGTAGCCTATGTGTTCTTCCAGACTATCCTCTACATCTATGCCAAATTTCATCGAAATCCGTTCAGCCCTTTAGGCTACTAACTCTAACAAGATAGTAGGAAGGATAAAATAACTCTGATCGCCCATCGACGCAATGGAGTTTTTTGAGTTAATTTATAAATAGTAGGCAAATATAATCTATACTAATGTTATAAACAGGAAAGATTTTATTTTTGGATTTTTATATGTATTCGATTCACGTTAAAACTACTGGGCCGATTTTAAAATTCTTACACCATTAGAAAGGTAATTTGTCTGTGAATAACATAGGCTATAATATTTATTATTTTTTAATTTCACTCGGGCGAAGTCGCGAGCAACAGTTAGTACTTGATAATGTGTCATAGAGTCAACAATAGAAATATTGTCGCCACATACTCATGTTGTTAAAATAATTGGGACTTTCCGTGTTTGTAATATGAACCTGGTGATTTGTCAGATTTTCTCAGTTGTGACGCCATTTAAAACAGGATGTCTCTTCAGAAGTTAAGTCAAGCGTTTATTGTCTACTTTTTCTAAGTGCAATGTAAAAAAATGTAGGGGTTAAACGTGAAATTTAACTGTATGGTTGATTGCTCCTTGAAATAGCATGAGGAAATGCTGACATGAAATAATGTTGTACTTTGCACGCGTGGGTTCGGATCCCATCCTCGTCGCCAATGTAATGTAGGGGTGTGAATGAAACGGCGGTTGGTACTGGACTAATTTATTATTAGTAAGCGGACGGTACATTTAAGAATACCCTCATATACGCTACAGTTTTTATCTTTACGAATCTGTCTAGAAGTGCGGAATTGTAAATATCTACAATTGAAATTATCGCAGTTGTTACTGTATTTGTTTCTAAATACTTCTCACATGAGTTGATATTAATAACGCTATTCAATTATTCCAGGGTCAAATGTATCGAATACTTTTATAGTATTGTCAGGGAAAGAACCACTGTTTATAAACATTCAAGCGTCATATAGTTATGAAATTGACATAAAAACGAGCTCTCGCCCGCAAACTTCGTTAGCGTAAATTTGGACTACCCGTTGCACCATTTTGACAGGGCGGAATTTAAAAAAGTACCATATAATATGCCCGTCTATGTCAACTACCCTTCAGTGAAAGTCCGGTCGCAATCGGTCCAGCCCTTTCGGAGATTACCCGGAACATGCGGCTTGCGGACAGACAGACAAAAAAAATGTGATTTTCATTATCAGCAACGCAAATATTTCATGTTCCCGAAATCCGGAATTTTTCATTTGATATTACAGACACCAATTTTATTATATGTATAGATATAGATATAGATTTCAAAAATATAATTCTATTTTGACTACGTCGCGTCGTAAGGTTTCTAATTCTGCTTTATAAAATTTAGGTTGTGATTTGTACAAAACAAAACGAGTTATTATAGTAGTAAGAAACAAATGAGTGTTTAAAATTCAACATGAACGTGGTTTTTAGGTGACGCTTTTATATTTTTTTATACAACCAAAACAAGTTCTAGACAACACAAATTAAAGACGACCGTGTTATAGAGACGGCTTGCCACATCGTAACTCGACAGACTTATCTAGGTGTAAGATGTAAAAATGATATTATACTAACTTTGTTTGTCATAATACCAATCTATACTAATATAAAGAGGAAAGATTTGTATTTTTTTTTATATCACAAGGTGGCAAACGCGCAAGCGGGCACCTGAATCCGCCAAAATGGCGAAGCGACCGCTGCCCATAGACATTCGCTATAGCGGATGCGTTGCCTATCCTTGACCGACGGAGGAGGAGACGCACATAAAGAGGATATTTTCTCTTCCTATGCGTCTCCTCCACCGTCAAGTCCGCGTTCCCTTCCCATACTTTTCGTATAGGATAAAGTGTGGGAAGCAAAAGGGACTAAAGTTGGGCCTCCGGCACCATACTCATCAGACGAAACGCGGAATTGCTCCCACTTCACGCCTGTCTTCTGTGTGGTCGTGGTATTACACCGGGCGAGCCGACCCATTCGTGCAAAGATGTTAAAGCGGGCTCTACCACTGTTAAAATTTTAATGGAGAAAGAATTTGAAATCGGCCCAGTTGTTTTAATACATTCAAAAATACAAATCTTTCCTCTTTATAATATTAGTATAGATAACGGATTACATAATGTCAAGGCTATGTGACACTTGTTGGCGTCTAAGTACATATCATAGTCCTTACTATCTCTTCATTAAACATTGCAAATGTATGTTCTTCCGTTGTTTGCAGTCCAAGGATGCACAAGGTCATTATCTTGTGCGTAATATTTCTATATATCCTATCTAGAAGTTTTATGTTTGTGGTTAAATGGAGAACGGATTATCGGAAAATGGACCTTGTTGTTGTCTAGTTAGAATTTTTGTTAGCTTGTTATAGTTAAGTTGTAGGCTTGGTATGTTAATAGTCCGAGCAGGTTATAAGTATATTTTGTACGTCTAACAATCTGACACGAATTATGTTGAGAAAGCGTGTAACAAAAAGATTAACGATTTGTTTGGAAAGGAATGGTTTGGTTTTATAGATTGTGCTTGAGTTTTTTTGTACCTGTTTGTTAAACAAATAAATAATCATAATTGTAAATGAAGATGTTTTAATAACTCGCTTTTGCTCGCGCCTTCGTCCGCGTGGAATGACAAAAACGAAATCAGTGTATCCCGCGGGAACCGTAGTTATTTCCGGGATAAAAAGTAGCCTATAAAATGCCCGTCTGTATCAGTTACCCTCCAGTGAAAGTCCGGTTGAAATCGGCCCGGCCGTTTCGGAGATTATCGGGAGCAAACGCAGATTGCGGACAGACAGACAAACAAAAATTTTTAAATGTGATTTTCGTTATCAGCAACGCAAATACATCATCTTCCCGAAATCTGGAATTTTTCTTTTGATATTACAAACAGACACTCCAATTTTATTATATGTATATAGATATAGATAGATGAATTTTGAAATTATCGTATTCTTTTGTATGAAGTATGTCATTAAAAAATCTTTTCAAAGTATTAAACAAACTGCTTTTCACCGACTTTTAACAAAATCCCCGTTAATTATAATTAATAGTAAACGGATTAAAGAAAGCGACCTTTTATCAAATCCAATTAGCACGCCAGAGGTCGTTTTGCACGACTGTCTACTCAGCGACCTCATCCTACATTGGTAGGGCATCGTTATAGGAAAGCATTGATTGACAATCATATCACAAAACCGACAAAATGACACACAATTGAATTCTCTCCGTGAGTTTTAACAAAGAACACAAAACTTAAGAAAACCCTAAGTGAGCTGCTCATACGCATTCTATATTAAGAGTTTCCTTTACCACTCAGAGTGAGGGCAATGATTAGTTTCATCCATTTTCAATCATTTTTTTTTACTAAATCTATACTAATATTATGAAGAGGAAAGATTTGTATTTTTGGATTTTTGTAAGTATTCAAATAACTCAAAAACTACTGGACCGATTTTAAAAATTCTTGCACCATTAAAAAGCTATATTACTGAGTAACATAGGCTATGTTTTTACATTTTTAATTTAACGCGGGCGAAGTCGCATTAGCTAGTATACAATTGGGTAAATTTTATTACCCATTGAACTCTGACTATGGTAGACTATGTTATTGAATTATTTCATACTTATCGTACGTAAACTCGACTCGTTAACCGTGGAGATCCAGGAGGAAGCACCCTGGTGTATGCTGTTCGCCGACGACATTGTTCTTGTTGGGGAAGATGCGCTTGAGGTCCAGAGCAGACTGGAGAGATGGCGGGATAAACTGGAGACAGCCGGCCTGATGATAAGCAGAGCGAAAACGGAGCAGTTATTCTGCGACTTCGGGGGCTTATCTAGTTTTATCCCGATTGCCTTGGATGGCGCCCATCTTCCAGTTTGCTCCGACTTCCGGTACCTCGGCTCATTAATCCAAAGCGACGGCGATATTGACCGTGACGTGAGAAATAGAATAAAAGCGGGATGGATGAAATGGCGACAGGTTACAGGTGTAATATGCGACCCGCATATTCCCCTTAAAATAAAGGGGAAAATTTACAAAACCGTCATAAGACCTGTCATGATGTATGGATCTGAATGTTGGGCAGTAAAAGGGACGGATGAAAGGAGAATACATGTGGCGGAAATGCGAATGTTAAGATGGATGTGTGGGGTAACACGATTGGATAAGATACGAAATGAGTATATTAGAGGAAGTTTGAGAGTAGCCCCAGTGGTTGAGAAAATAAGGAGTAAAAGGTTAGAGTGGTATGGGCATGTTATGAGAAGGGATGAATCGCATGTAACAAGAAGGACGTTAGTTATGAATGTAGCGGGGTACAAAGGTAGAGGTAGACCTAGAAAGAGATGGATGGATTGCGTGAAAGGTGACATGGTCAAGAAGGGAATGATGACTGAGATGACGGATGATAGAGTGCTTTGGAGGACGAAAACCTGGTGCGCCGACCCTACGGGAGTAGGATAAGGCAGGGGAGATGATGATGATTGATTGACAATCATATCACAAAACCGACAAAATGACACACAATTGAATTCTCTCCGTGAGTTTTAACAAAGAACACAAAACTTAAGAAAACCCTAAGTGAGCTGCTCATACGCATTCTATATTAAGAGTTTCCTTTACCACTCAGAGTGAGGGCAATGATTAGTTTCATCCATTTTCAATCATTTTTTTTTACTAAATCTATACTAATATTATGAAGAGGAAAGATTTGTATTTTTGGATTTTTGTAAGTATTCAAATAACTCAAAAACTACTGGACCGATTTTAAAAATTCTTGCACCATTAAAAAGCTATGTTATTACTGAGTAACATAGGCTATGTTTTTACATTTTTAATTTAACGCGGGCGAAGTCGCATTAGCTAGTATACAATTGGGTAAATTTTATTACCCATTGAACTCTGACAATCGTAGACTATGTTATTGAATTATTTCATACTTATCGTACGTAAACTCGACTCGTAATATGTCAATAGGCGAAAAAATATATAATTAACAAGATACTGGGTCGTTATGCTGTCGAGTGCAGTTAAGTGCGGTGCCTCAGATCTGCTGACACGAGGGTGCTTCAAGTTGAAGCGGGAGCAGGAATCTTATTATATTCGGTTTCATTTTATTAAAATACTAGCTTTTGCCCGCGACGCCGACCACGTGGAAATGAAAAAAAAACAAAAGCGTGTACCCTGTGTTCTTTTAGACTACTCTCTACAGCTATACCAAATTTCATCGAAATCCGTTCAGCCGTTTAGGCTACAAACTCTAACAAACATCCATCCATCTATACTTTCCCATTTATAACATTAGTATGATAGTATGATTGTTTTATTTCGAAGGATGTACTAACCTCGTTTTGAACTTGATGCATTAATTTTAAAATTCATAGACAGATATTCTCTTTTGTAATACATATTTTCCTTATAAAATCCTGTGAGGTTTGCTCGTAATAATTTCAATATGCCGATAGCAATAAGGAACAAAAAGTATTAGGTAAATGGAACAGGCCACTATATTTACACGTGATTGCGCAGGGAGCCGGAACATGCCGGCAAATAGGTTAGTTATAAATATAAAACGCATTAATATGGCGCGGACAGAACTACTGAGGGTATTGTACGCATACATTTACATCAACAAAATCCATAAAAATGTTAACTTGTAAATATTATCTGGGTACTAGTTTATTTTCAAAAGGTATAAATTAATGCAAGCGACAGGTAAGATCGCCAAGATTCTGGTTAATTCATAGATGTTTGAGCAATTTTGGACAAACTAAAGTCTTTGCTCATTAGTCAGTGTTTATTATATAAACTACTAGCTTTTGCCCGCGACGCCGACCACGTGGAAATGAAAAAAAACAAAAGTGAGTAGCCTATGTGTTCTTCAAGACTATCCTCTACATCTGTACCAAACTTCATCGAAATCGGTTCAGCCGTTTAGGCTACAAACTCTAACAAACATCCATCCATCTATCCATCCATCCATCCATCCATCTAAACTTTCGCATTTATAATATTAGTATGATTTAAGTAAGTGACTAAGGACCTTTCCCACTACTGGCTGATAGTGGCTTAAATAGCGTAAAATGACGTTCGGTCAGATAAGGGAACAAAATCCGATATTTCCATCACATTTTTTACACGTTGGATTTTTATCAGACAATTTACAATTTGGTGGGATAGGCCCTTAGTGTAATATCTTTGCAAATGCGACGAAAATTTATAAATGTCGCTACAAATTCCCATTACGTTTAACAATTTCATAGCGTGATGTAATCCATTTCAATCAGTGTAACATTCTCGTAACACATAATAGAAAGTGTTTTAATTGACACTTTTAATTAAAGAGTAACTTGTTTACTAGTCTTTACTTGCGACTTTATCCGCACGGAATTAATAAACCTAGTAATAAATATAGCCTATGTTACTCAGTTAAAATATAGCTTTCTAATGGTGAATATTTTTTAAATCAATTTTAGAGTTTTTTCGTAATAAACAAAATTACAAATATTTTTATTAACATACCATGGACAAAATGTATTCTTCTTACTAACGTTGCACAAGAAATATTTAAAAGATTGATTTTTAAGTTACAAAATTATTTATCTAGGAAAGTGGTCGAGCGCCTGCTTCCTACTAAGCTCTAGGTCCGTCTTGTAGGAGTCAGGGTTACTGTCTTAATTAGTAGTTATCAACCTAATTTTAAAAACTAAATAAAAGTATGTAAATACAGTCTATGTCGCAAAATTATGGTTTTCAATAATACACATAGACATAGATTTGTATGCCCTGGAGTGTTAACGATTATGTTATGCGCGTGATGGTGCAATGATTGCGCGTAATTAGTTGCACAACGTTTACGCCTAGTTGCGCCCAATCTGCGCTTATTGCTTTACGCAAATTATCCGCAATTTTAGTGGGCTGATGCTCGAATGCACCGAAAGAACGTCGGTGGCTCAGGGGTTTGAACTTGTAATCTACAGGTCTTGGGTTCGAATGTCGTTGTACCAATGTGATTTTCGAATTTCATATGTACATAATTTACCCGACGTTCTTATGACGAAGGAAAACATCGTGATGCCTGCACATATTGGCGAAGAAATTCAAAAGATGTGTGTAAAGTCAATCAATCCGCAGTATGACAGTGTGGTTGTAAGGCCTAGTCTCCCTAACTTAGGGTAGGCTCTGAGCTCAGTGGGGACGTGTAGTGAGCTAGTGATGACCGTACAGACCAACTTTTAGTGTACAATTATCGGATTCGTCACTAAAATCCGATTAAATCTTTTATAGCCTTTTATTCGAGTCATCCAAAAAACCTAGGATTCATTGGAATAGAAAATCTCCGCTTTCGTCACGCTTGGACGACGGTCGGATGTGGGAGCGGCTCGCAGATTTGAATGGACGTTTTTAGTACAGTCAGTCAATGGAGCTAAAAATATCTGTGCGGGTTTTATATCATTGATTGAGAAAATATTTGTATGTAATAGAATGTTTTTTACTCAAACTAAACTGTTTCCAATAGTATTCTAGATTTATTAAGCGATTCCAGTTTATTTGTCTTTTTAAAGTGTTTTTTAGTGATCCATAATTAAATTGTTCTTTCCATATTTTAATAAATCAGTGTTGTATATTAGTTGTATAGAAACCTACTTACACTTTTTTCCACTGAACCGTATCGTAATCCAGCTGAGAAAGTAAATTAATCTATGGAAATTATTCATGCACGTGTCTTCGTACCGCTCCAGTGGAAAAGCCCTCTTTTATTTTTTTTAAAAGACTCACCGTTATTGGTTAGAGATTAATCCAGTGGCATTTCGAATATATTCGTATTACTCTAAGAAGTTAATTTTTATTTTCTGTGTCGTTGATAAAATAAAGACACATAGACAATATCCTCTATAATTTATACATAATATTGTTTGTAAATAAGAACCACATGTTGTCCTTAAGTTGTTACTTTGTTATACGAGTATTGTATAACAATACTAGGACCTTGGTAGGCGCACGCGATGTGGGCCTAGACCTAGGTAATGCAATTACAGGATTGCGGTCGGCGCGCCGGACCGTGAGGTCTTATGGCCCTCGTAGCCATCACTGTGGTAACTAGTAGGTCGATGATCTCTCGTATTTATACTTTGACGTCTTTTAAAAGAAGGAACAGTTACATCGGGTGTTTCTCAATGGGATGATCGGACTACCGATCGATTGAACGAATGGGAAAAAATCCAATCGGTTTAATCGATGGATGATGGGAAACACTCGTGACATCTGTTAAAATATAGATTTCTAAATGGAGTATTTTACTATATCTGTAAATGAGATCGTGTTAGCTTGAGTTAAGTTATAATTTGCTGCATTTACAGCAAGAATCATCGTCGGAATGGGGGCGTCTGAATCAGCATTTAATTGCCAAGTCATTGCCGTCAACGGGCTTGCGTTAGCATATCTTGATGTATTCAAAGCAGTTTTAAATCGTAAATTCATATTTCATATGATGTTAACAGGTGATAAAAAATATTTTTAATCTATGTCTAGTGACGTCACGGGTATGGATTTAACTTTAAATATAAAGGTATAGGTAAAAAAAACTGTATTAACCAAAAAATAAACTTAGTTTAAGCTTGAATCTATTTAAAACACTGCAAAATTTTTATAATAGGGCCCGTAATGTCGTGGAATATAATCTATATCTATACTTATAACTTAATATTATAAAGAGGAAAGATTTATATTTTTGGATTTTTATATGTATTGAAATAACTCGAAAACTACTGAACCGATTTCAAAAATTCTTTCACCATTAAAAAGCTACGTTATCAGCGAGTAAGAGTAGAGCTATATTTTTTTAATTTCACACAGACGAAGTCGCGAGTAATAGCTAGTCTTATGTAGTCAGATTCTTTTAAATGTCCCTCTGTTACAAAAGCAAAGCTAGCACAGGAAGGTAAAAACATAATACTCTCTGTAGCTCTTTTCTACTAATCACTAAAACTTACCTTGAATCTCGCTAATGTTTATACCACGTGTTTACATAATGCACCTTACTGCTTTACATTTAGGGTCATTATTTGATTGTATACGCTTACAAGCTCTGATGAGGGTCGCCCAAGGCCGTCCATTGTGCAGATCCGGCCTGTCGGTAGTTCATAATCCCTGGCCACTTGGATTATGCATGCGAAATAGTTATGTAAACGTGTACCCGTAGATTTGATGCCGTTTTCAACTTTATTACGTAGGTGTCTAATGTTATTATTGCTTACAAGAGATGTTTCATAACTGGGAATGTTGTGTTGAAGACTGTCAGTAGGG
The DNA here is from genome assembly GCA_029286645.1 of Papilio protenor. NCBI lineage: Eukaryota > Metazoa > Arthropoda > Insecta > Lepidoptera > Papilionidae > Papilio > Papilio protenor. Next base: position 2,417,378 of record JAGSMZ010000009.1, read on the forward strand.
AATTTGATACAAACTTGCATTTAATTTATTTGCTGGATTTGAATTTGGATTAAGATTGAAACGGAATGTTTAGTTATTATTCTCTTACTGACGCACTCAGAATCGTTTAATGGTATCTTAAAGTATTTTCTAGTGTGATAATTCTATACTAAGGGACTAAACAATTATACTGTCTGATTAGAACGGAAAAGGATACGATATGCCATTTATATAAAAAAAAGAAAAATATGATTCATGAAGAAATGAAATAGACTTTTATTCAAATCCTCTTACGAAGTATTTAAGTTACAAGTGAAATGTTATTCTAAAATTTGTTCAAGACTCTTGTCTTATACTAGCTGTTGCTTGCGACTACGTACGCGTGATTTTTTTTTAAAAGTAAAAATGCAGCCTAGGTTACTCACTGGTAACGTAGCTTTTTAATGGTGCAAGAATTTTTAAAAGTGGCCAATTAGTTTTGAGTTATTTCAATACATACAAAAATCCAAATATTTACTTACCTATACTCATATTATAAAGGAAAGATTTGGATTTTTGTATGTGTTTGATTCACGCAAAAACTACTGGGCCGATTTTAAAAATTCTTTCACCATTAAAAAGCTACGTTATCAGCGAGTAAGAGTAGAGCTATATTTTTTAATTACACGCGGGCGAATCGCGAGCAACAGCCAGTCTTTTAATAGTAGTATAGATATAGACAATATTTGTTTGATGTATTGCTTTATTTGTAACATTGTTGTACAGGGTGCAGTGCCGCAGCCGCAAGGTGTATCGATGAGCCGGCGCTAGCTCTCGCGGGAGAGGAGCGTCTCGACACGCTGCGTGCACATATAACATGTGAGTACTGTCACAGTCGAGGACATTAATTTCCTACCCATATCTGTGTGATATTCGATACCAAGTGGGAATCAAATTTGATTCCTTGATAATGTTATAGCAATATTTGTGATGATAATAGTAGATACCATAAAGTAAATGATTTACAAACATTTAATGAGACTAGAAAATTGTATCAAATAGATATACACGTAATAAGAAAATGTTAAGATTGAATGAGGATGGCTACAAAGGTAGAGGAAGACCGAAGAAAGTATGGATAGATTGTGTGATAGATGATAGGCTTATGAAGGGAGTGAATTCAGATATGACGGCTTATGTATGGAAGAAGGCAGGTTGTTAATGTAGCAAGACAAATATACACGTATCAAATTACATTAAGAGCGGGCACACACCTTTGGCTAAACTATCGTCTAACTGTTGTGTATCGATTGTTTCGCAGCAACTGTTTAGTTGCACAACTAAAAATCGAGTAGTGTTCGCACCTCCATATAAGCTCATAAGAATCAAAGCGTGACTAAACGGTTGTGCGATTGGTTCGTCAAAGGTGTGCAGTGCAGGATTTTACAAAGATGTATAGTTTTTCATATTAACTTTATCGTAATTGAATATAATCAAAATACCATTATAATGTAATATTATTCTCTACACCTTAATCAAATGATGGACAAAATCGTTTTAAATTTTAATCGACAAATAATAGCTACGATATGATGTTTTAATAACATTGACACGCATAGAGCCATCAACATGTATGTCTGCTATATAATGTGAAGTTCAAATGGTAAGCGTGGGTTTCCATTGTTAAAACATTCGTGCAAAATTATATTGTTCTCCCTTTCATTCTCTATGACAAAACAGAGACATCAATATGGGAGAACATCTAGGGTGTTAGACAGAAAGGGGCGCCACATGGTGTAGAATTACATAGTCTCAAGTAACCTGCCCATCGTATAAGGCGCCGTAGAAACTTAGGCCATAGCGTTGGTAACATTGAAAATATCGCGCAGTGGAATTCCACGGTTAGGAATATAACAACAAACGAAACATAAACACCTTAACACGTCTATTACGATGCAAAAAGCATTGGTTTTTTTGCCTTGTTAAGATCATCGGCCGGCTAACTCAATTATAGCCTGTCCACGCAATTACGCTCCGGATTCGAAGAGGGCGAGGACCGAGTAATTATTGTGCCACTTGCTATCTGTCGGTGTTAGAAATGTAATCACCAACACTACCTAGTAAAGACGGAAATTACACACATGTAGTGCCCCTTTTGTGATGTTGAAGTATTTTGATGGTGTTGTTTATAACTACTTACTGCAAGCGCATACCTTTGACTAAACTATCGTACAACTGTTTTGTGTCGATTGTTTCGCAGCCAATTCTAATATTTAGTTGTACAACTAAAAATCAAGTAGCGTGCATACCATATAAGCTCATAGGAATCAAAGCGCGACTAAAGGCCCAACTTTGGTCCCTTTTCCTTCCCACCCTTTTTTTTATGAGCAAGGATGGGAAGGGAAAGTGGATTTGACGACGGAGGAGACGCATAGGAAGGGGAAATATCCTCTTTATGTGCGTCTCCTTCTCCGTCGATTAAGGGTTGGCAACGCATCTGCAATTGCGGATGTCTATGGGCAGCGGTCGCTTCGCCATTTTGGCGGATTCGGGCGGTCGCTTGCTCGTTTGCCACCTTATATTATAAAAAAAAACATTTGTGCGATATTTTCTTCAAAAGTGTGCGGGCGCTCTTAGATTGTATATGTAACTGTTGGAAAAGGTCGTAAAATATTAAGGCCTTTAATGGTTAACTAAACAGTGACTAACTGTATTTGTATGGCAATTTAGATAGTATTTTAATGCCTAAATATATCATCACAAAATGCATATTAATTAAATCCAGTTTAATTCGAAAAATGCCACATTCAGACTAGTTTAATTGCCACTAAGAGCAATTTTAGTGTAGACTAGGTGTTCGCGTGCGGATTCATCCGCATGAAATTATAATACCTTTATTTTATTGTTTACATTTGTCAAATTATCAATAGCAAATGTCAAAATGACATGACATGACAAACCTTAGCAATCTTTCTTTCTTGATGTTGGCAGCAACTTATGGTCTCTCTCCCACATTAGGGTTTTTATCCAAAATATTTACTCCCTAATTTGAATGGCATGAAAATATATAGCCTAAAGCATGACGTAAGTGTAGGGCTTTTTATTAAAAAAAGAATTATTCAAAAATATGCTGTAATTTCTGACATCATAGGCAACAAAGAAGTGTGTGTTTACGCTTTATTATAATATAATAGTATAGATTTAGTAACAGTCCTAATGTACCGTTGAGAATTACATCCCCTACTTTACTCTAGGTAATAGTGACTTAAAGGAAATACGGTATACATGTTATCTAATCATTGCGAATAACAACGCGGCGGCAATTGGCAAAGTGACGTTAATACACGGCATGTATGGTATAAAGGCAAAACGCTTGTCTCCAATTGCTGTCACACAATCATCCAATAAGCCGGGTCGTTGATCTCAGGCAAGTGCCTTATGAATAAGTGTCGCTATTAAGGGCTGTCGCAACATATTGTTATATTTGATTTTACGATGACTCTTGATACGAGATCTAAATCTATTAATTTAAGTTTATAGAGATAGATTAGCTAATATTGTGTAATAAATGGTGATAACAATATTTGTATTGAATTATACATATACATTATATTGTGATTTGCGACTGTCTTTAGAAAACCCTTAGAACATTTATTATCACATTATCTTAAAAAATAATCGTGAACTCTACTTGTCTAGTCCTAAATTGTGGGCGAGGACATAGATATTTGCGTGGCACGAAAAGGACCTGCTTACTTCTAAGATATGGGCAGAAGGTGTTATTTATTAAACTGAGCTCCACTGTTTGTGACAGCCCTGCTAGTAAGTGGGACAAATCAGGCCATCTCGCGTCGCCTTGCCGTCGCGCTCGCTGGAGACAAGCGCCGGAAACTGATGCACCTCTACATTGACTGTGATGGATGTGCACCTAACCTGACTAATTGAAATACTTTACATTGTGATTGACCAGTGGAAATAGACCATAAATAAATTAGGGTCATCTCCAGAAGAGATTAGGTTAGAGGCTACGTTGCATTTACAGTCATCTTGTGCACTCAATAGTAATTTTGACATTTGTTTTGTTATAGAAATTCAGTTGTATTTATTGCAACTAAGTATACACTATAAACTTAGTATATCTATACCAATATTACTCATATAAAGAGGAAATATTTTTATGTATTGAAATAACTACTGGGCCGATTTCGAAAATTCTTTCACCAATAAAAAGCAACGTTATCAGTGAGTAACATCTGTTTTTTTACTATTTTTAATTCCACGTGAACGAAGTCGCGAGCAAAAGCTAGTAGTGTATACATTAAGTCTATCTATACCAGTGAAGTCGAGTCGATGTGTCTTTTAATCAATGTATTCCTCGATGTACAAACCAAACAGTGTTACTGCTTGATATGCGAGACATCTTTAGTATTAAAACATGATCAGAAATTGACGATATCACGACTGTCTTCGTGACTGGCTTCCTATTGTGTCAATAACATGGTCTTTGTTTTGATTTTTTATTACACAAGTACGCTAACGACATAACTAATTAACATAGAGTCGTTTTATGATTAGTCGATTTTACACTTAGTGAATTTTTCTGTTATTGAAACTGCACTGAGAAGCGTTTTAGTGACCATGTTGAAAATCGAGGTAGTGAGGTATCGAACGTTTTATATTATATTTTACTAGCTGTTGCTCGCGTCTTCGTCCCCATGGAATTAAAAAAATATCGCCTATGTTACTAACAGATATACTACTACTATTTAAAATTGGCCCAGTTGTTTTTACGTGAATGGAATACATACAAAAATCCAAAAATACAAATCTCTCCTCTTTATAATATTAGTAAAGATAACATGTAATTTATTTAAATGTCAATAAAAAGGAAGAATGTGAATAAATTAGACAGAAAAATATATTTCATGTAACCATATCCTGGTTATTTTAATCATCCTGGAGCCATTCTTTTATCTATCTTCATTTGCGCTAGAACTACGTAATATCTTCATAATACACTTGTACGAGTATACTTGACAGACTTACATTTCTATAACATAATGTACAATCCACTGTTATGTGCCGAGTAATGTAAAACTCGCAGCATATCCCGAGCTCGCACGACCCAGCAGTTAGTCTGGTATGCGCAGATTATGCAAGCCTGCCGCATCATGTGTGCAAGGAATTTTAAAACCCCCCTTTTATTTTTAACTCTAACATCACTACGGACATCAGTATAATCTAACATTTTGAATAGTGTACTTTAGTATGAATGTGGAATGTTTATAAATTGAAGTTTGAATGCTCTGCGTATGCAGTTCGTACTTTATGATTTTAACATCATCAGCATCTCTCTACTATTATACAGGGTGTCGTCAATCATATTTTCGACCAAAGAATCTGATGTCCATTGTACACGAATTTCCCGGACACCCTGTATATAGACCTTCTCCAGAACAGAATACGATCCTCCTTCCCTATCCAACGACTTCCCGTAATGCGATAATTAAAAGAAATATTTAGTTTTTATTTTGACTGCTATTAAAATACTAGGCTGTTGCTCGCGACTTTGTCCACGTGAAATTTAAAAATATAGCCTCTCAGGTTACTGAGCAATAACGGAGCTTTTGAATTGAGAAATAATTTGTGAAATCGGTCCAGTAATTTTTGAGTTATTTCAATACATGCAAAAATCAAAAAATACAAATCTTCCCTCTTTATAATATTAGTATAGATGACTAGCTTTCGCCCGCGACTCCGTCCGCGTGGTATAAAAAAAACAAAAGTGAGTAGCCTATGTGTTCTTCCAGACTATCCTCTACATCTATGCCAAATTTTATCGAAATCCGTTCAGCCGTTTAGGCGACAAACATCCATCCATCCATCTAAACTTTCGCATTTATAATATTAGTAAGAAGTAAGATATAAATAATTCGCGTAGCAGAGACTGTATGGTAGTTAATACAATTAAAATCGATATAAGAATGTACGAAGTAACACTTGTGCAATGATCAAGAACAATAGATCGCGTAACACCTGTGTTACGACTCATATTAATATACGCGATCCTATTGTGTTAGGACGATTGTATCGTACACAAGTAATGTAAACGTATACCTTGTGTTATTGCAATAAGGTCGATGTTTGTATGTATTTATGCGGATTGACTTTCGAATCTCACCAATTTGATTGATACTTGTAATATTATGATCTAATATTTACTCTAAATACTGATGTTAAGATTTAGTCGTAACTGTGAACAGCTATGTAATATACTAGCTGTTGCTCGCTACTTCTTCCGCGTGAAATAAAAAAATATTGCCTATGTTACTCAGTGATAACGTAGCTTTTTATTAGTGAAGGAATTATTAAAATCAGCTCAGTAGTTTTTGAGTTATTTCAATGTATACAAAAATATATGTTTTTCCGGTTTATAATATTAGTATAGATCACAATATAAGTAGTAATATAGTTTTTTCCGTCGCTCCATCTATCCAAATGTTTGCTCGTAACGCAAATTCTCTAATGAAACTTCATTTTGTCTTATTTTTAGTGCATCGTAAATAGTCGAGCCGACTTTATTTGCAACTCTTCAATGACTTTATGATGTTAATGACGTCATCGAAGCATACGTTTGTTTACGTTGGTATGTAATTAGTGCCAACACAAAAACAATGGCGACCTTTATGAAGTCAGGGTCGATGTGATACAAGAAAAAAAATACCTTGTTGTTGTAAGTATTTACAATATTAGTATATAAATGCATTAAATGTTGCTACAGGTAAGTAGGCAGGTAACTAATTTCCCTTGAGAGCAGTTGTAACGAATCGCTCGTTTTTCTATGTGCAAATTATAATTTTTATCCGTTGTATAAATTGCTGAGTATTTTAGAAATTTTGATCAACATTATTACTCTAGTTAAGGAAAGTTAATGTTTTCCCTCTAAAATAATTAATTACTCAACTTTTAATCTTAAGATTTTATAGGTTTATGAAGACGTAAAATGTTATGATCTGTTATGTTTTATGGTTTAATTTATGTCAGTTGTGAAATTTAGTAGCGTTACACTATAAATAATGTTTGTATCGCAGACCAGTAGTTATACTATGGTGACCAAATGGCCAATATTATTCACAGGAGCAGTTGTAATGTTTCGATTAATTTATTGTTCATAGACACGCTATGAAATTTTTGGTATGTAAGTTTTATTTGATAAATTTAGCTAACATATTAGGTAAATATAGTCAATTTTTTAGGGTTTGTACTGCGGTCTAGAGACTACAAAGACTAATAGCTTCTTGTTTTCATTATTTTATTAAAGGATTTTTATTGTATTCTCCTGTATATTTATACAATCATATTGACCCTATTAGAAGTAGACCTATACTTATCATATCAAACAACAGTAATAAATTACAGAAACAATTTGCTATAAACACTGTCTATGATTTAGAAGTCTCTTTAGCATAACGGCCATATAGTTTTATCTCTCTCGTGTAGCGAAAGTTACCCGGCTAGTACGAGTCACTGCTTACCCCGTTTGGATATCCGGATTGATAGAGAGTGCGGGCATCAGAGATTCCTTGTGGTCAATGACTCACTATCGGTTATGTTTGGCAATGGTATGCCACCAGTTCCTATCTTGTTAATGTGAAGCAAGCTATGCAATGTTTGTGTGTAGGAGAGTGTATGAGAAGGTCGCGTGATGTATGCGAATTGGCCTTTAATTGAAGAGTTTAGCTTCAAGTTCAATACGTTAAATTATTATTTTTTTGTCTGTCTGTCTGTCCGCAAGACGCGTTCGTTCCGGGTAATCTCCGAAACGGCTGCGCCGATTTCAACCGGACTTTCACTGAAGGGCAGCTGACATAGACGAGCATATTATCTATAGGCTACTTGTTTTATCTTAATATTGCGTGGACGAAGTCGCGGGCAACAGCTAGTTAAGTTATATAATTTCCATACAACTTGTACAAAATGTGTTATAAGAGATCTCTTACATCAAATGAGCTTCATTTATAACTTTATGAAATCCCAGTAAAGATAGCAAGTTACGACGCAATTAAACCTTCAACGTGATATTAACGAGCTGGTTGTAATGGTTCGGTTATAAAAAAAATAATAGACTCACGTTGTAACATGACGTCGTTTCCGAGCTTAATTATAAACGCAAATACGATAACGCTGCAGTTTTATTATCAGGTGACATCAACTGAGTAAAGGACGTACGTTACTTGGTTGTATTCCACGAGATACAGAAGTTCCTGTGGTAAATTCAAAAGGTCATTATGTACCTGCAACCGAGAATAACTAGCACCTGTAGCCAACTGCGGTATATCTTACTAATATTATAAATGCGAAAGTTTAGATGGATGTTTGGTAGAGTTTGTAGCCTAAACTGCTGAACGGATCTCGATGAAATTTGGCATAGGTGTAGAGGATAGTATGGAAGAACACATAAGCTACTCGTACTTGCTTTGTTTTTAATCCACGCGGACGGAGTCGCGGGCGAAAGCTAGTTGTTCATAAAATAAATCAGTCGCATTCATACTGTCCTTTCATTTACACCCCTATCTAACAGTCGTCTCTTATATCCAATGAAGGACTCGTGCCTGCCCTTTCTTAGGGGTGACTAGGCCTTAGTCAACCACGTTGGCACACTGCGGATTGATTGACTTCACACATATCTTATTAATTTCGTCTCAGAAATGTGCAGATTGCAACACAAGTACATAATCTTACTAACAATATAAATACAAAGTTTGGATGGATGTATGTTTGTTACTACGTATTATTAAAACGGTTTAACGGATCTCAATTTTTTAGGTCCACGCGGTCGAAGTCACGAGCAAAAGCTAGTTCGTAATAACTATTCCTTATATTTAAGTTTTTCGAAATGACGGATTAAGATATTATTTGTGGCGAGATAATAGTTTTTAAACGTAGCATATAGAGATTGGTTGCGTAGACCCGACGCTAATATTAATGTTGTAACTGTCTGTAGTCACAGCTGTCGACCACATGCCTCTAACGCTATACATTATAAAACTATTTCGTCTCGTCTCTATTACAATCCATCCTTGTTACGCTTCAGTTAACTTCAAAGAAAGATAATAATAAAACGCGAATATTTGGTACATAATGTAATCCAAAACTATGTCGTAAGCAATTTAAAATGAAATACAGAACCTCCAAATTGCACATTAAAAAAATAGTTCATCAACTCAAAATTAAAAGTACCATAATGTTATATCAGAGTGGTTGGGAAAATAAGGAGTAAAATTTTAGCTAGGTATGGGTATGTTATGAGGAGGGATGAATCGCATGTAAGAAGTACGTTAGTTATGAATGTGTAGGGGTACACTGGTAGAGGTAGACCTAGAAAGAGATGGATGGATTGCGTGAAAGGTGACATGATCAAGAAGGGAGTGATGACAGATGACGGATGACAGAGTTATTTGGAGGACGAAAACCCGGTGCGCCGTCCCTACTGGAGTAGGATAAGGTGGAGGAGATGATGAATGTCATATCAGAGTCTTTGAGGGTTACTATACTAAACATGCACTAAGTGGCTCCCTTAGTAATCATTGATCAACTACGAGTGTAACGGTAACTTTACATATAACATTTTCTTTCAGAACTTAGTAACTTTATCCTACTAACATCTCGCGTGTCCGATTGCGGTCAGAGTAATAGTTGTTTACAAGATATAAAACTGCTATTAGTACTGCTTAAGATTAAACTTATGCTCAGTGAACGCACTTAACTAGGAGTACAGGGAATGGACTTACCTGTCCCTAACGATATAGGAATATTAATTACCTAGTTGCCATGTGGTGAAACAAGATAACTTGGTTTTCATCGCCGACGTATTGCTGTCCTTCTCTTTTACCTATAAACAACTGAGATGACAATATTTTTTATACGATAGTGTTGTCTGTTGAAACTCACTAGTCTAATAAGATCTGTAACTGTCGGAATAAGCATATTATATACTAGCTGTGTCTCGCGACTTCGCCCGCTTGAACTTAAAAGATAATAAAAAAATTTAGCCTATGTTACTCGCAGATAAATTACCTTTAACAGTGATAGAATTTTTAAAATCGGCCTAGTAGTTTTTGAGTTATTTCAATACATACAAAAAATACAAATCTTTCCTCTTTATAATATTAGTATAGATAGCTTCTGTTTCCATTAAAGTTCGTCAATTGTTGTTGACAATGACGGAATATCTGTCGTCTGTTTGTGACCGTCAGAGTTATGAGTTGTTACGAGTAGAAATTCATTGGACTCACTTGACCCAGAAACGGCTGATGTGGCGTGACATCGATTATGCTATAAGATGTTTCCAGTCGAGTTTAGTGTTACTTAAATTGTACTTAATGAGTATAACCATTAGGCAGCAGATAATAAGTTCTACTGATTTGAAACTATAATTTATAACATTGCATTTATTTAGTAAATTATGTTCCGAAGAAAGTATGGATGGATTGTGTGAAAGAGGATATGCTTAAGAAAGGAGTGGATTCAGATATGACGGCTGATGGAGATTGTATGGAAGAGCAGCACATACTGTGCCGACCCTCCATAAGGGATAAGGGCAAGTTGATGCTGATGATGATGATGTTTCTTTCTCTTTTGCAAAAGTAATAGTAAACAGTAATGTCTTAATACAAGTTAGTTGAATTTCACAGTAACAAAACCACTTTCATACATAAAACCGCTTTAAACTGGTTTAAAACATTTACCTAAGACGTTTCCTAGTTAGTACTGTGACCCCGGGTGCGCTCGGCGCGACGAGACGCGGTGAAAATGATCACTGAGCTCCATTCATCTGCGTTTGACTTTCACTGACGGTTTCCAGTCGGACCGACAGACAATGTTGTTAGTGCATACAAAATGTACTGGGCTGCATTCAGTAATTACTTATTACTGTTATGTTAATGTTCAGTGAGAGTTAACTATTTAACTGTCTTATTGTTGACTATGGTTTGTCTTAAGGGTTTATATGTCAATCTGTTTACGCTTTAAACATACTTTTTATGTTAGAAAATTGAAGTTAATTGAACTTTAAGAAGTGAAGATATAGATTCATTAGTACGATTCAAAACTATTATAATACTAGTTTGGGAAAGGTCTATGTGCAAGCAGTTCGCAAACACATAATAACGACGGAAACCTTCGTCTTAACAATGGATCTAACAAGTCGGTAACAATGTTCGGCAAATTAGTGTTAGGGTTTCCTGCAAACTGGTTTTATCTATAAACCATATAATGTATTGGATATGTAAGGATTAATACAAATATTTCAATTTATTTACTTTGATGGTTTATGTACACATAAGTGTATTTTCATTAGCAGGTACTATTTTTAAGCTTTATTTTGAATTATTTACGTGGTAAGATTTTGTGTGTTTTTGACCGACTTCCCAAAAGAAGGAGGTACTCAATTCGTCCATATGTTTTTTTTTTTTTTTTTTTTTTTTTTTTTTTTTTTTTTTTTTTTTATTTGTGTTACGGCATAACTCCGCCCCTGGTAGACCGATTTTGAAAATTCTTTTTTTATCCGAGAGGTAGTGCTTGCAGGTGGGTCCCATTTTTTTTTTTTTTTTTTTTTTTTTTTTTTTTTTTATTTGTGTTACGGCATAACTCCGCCCCTGGTAGACCGATTTTGAAAATTCTTTTTTTATCCGAGAGGTAGTGCTTGCAGGTGGGTCCCATTTTTTTGTTTGATTTTTGGAGTCAAAGACTACGGCGTAGTTAAATAGTTTAGTTCAAAATTGCGTGACGAAATTTGGTGTCTTTTTTGCTTTCTATGCTTACGTAGTCTAAACTATAAGACTTACACAAAAATCATGTATGGAAGAATTGTAGCCCTTTAAATTTGCTAAATAAAAGTCAGCGATAGCATATATCTATCTATTAAGGTTGTCGCACAATAACCACTTTTTTCATTAAAATTTCGATCAAAATCTATACCCCACTTTCAACGCTATTACTCGTGTTCGGTATGAATCCGTATCAAAATAAATGTGTCCATCATCAAGAGAATTTAATGTAGATTATAAATACCCTTGGAACTGTGTAATTCCGATAAATAGTTTAGGAGATATCATAAATAGCAAATTACGAGTCGCAGAAAAAATACCAACTTGTAACAAAGTTTGCTTTCTTGGCTTACGTAGCCTAAACTATAAGACCTACATAAAAATGATGTATGAAAGAATTGTAGGTCATTCAATTAGCTGAATTAAAGTCTGCGATAGCATATATCTATCTATTAAGGTTGTCGCACAATAACCGTTTGTTTCGAGAAAACCGTCAAATAAGTGCAATCGACTTTATTTAAAACGCTTTTATTCTTATTTGGTATGAATCCTTATCCAAATAAATATGTTTTCACGATAGAGTATTATATGTAGATCGTAATTGCCTTTTACAGTATGTAATTCTGTGCAAGATTCTAGAAGTTATCAAAATATTAAAACTCACGGGCAACAACGGCGCGCGGCCGCACCGAATTATGAGTGAATGATCGCAACGATGTATTAGTTGTTTACTTAATTTCTTAGATAATCGATTTAGATAACTCATTATTTGTTTGAAAGCTAGTGATTATCATACTGCGATGTCTAGATTCACTAAAAATCAAGAAATAAATAAACTTTTTAATAAAAAACAAAACTGACTTCCAAACAAAATACACTAAAAACAAAATCTTCTTAAAAAAACAGTACACTAAAAAGTAACGAAATAATTTCTTGAAAATAGTAAACCTCCCTTATTGTAGCTGTTATGTCTATATTGTACAATTATTATTACTTTGAAGTCGGTGTCAGTCATTACTAAAAACGTTACTATACTTTCAATTGTCAATTGTTATGGTAAAAATGTAGAAAACCTTACGTAGAAATATCACTGCATATACCTCGGCTGACACCGACATCAAAGTGATAATAATTGTACAATATAGACATAACAGCTACAATAAGGGAGGTTTACTATTTTCAAGAAATTATTTCGTTACTTTTTAGTGTACTGTTTTTTTAAGAAGATTTTGTTTTAGTGTATTTTGTTTGGAAGTCGGTTTTGTTTTTTATTAAAAAGTTTTGTAACTCCCCCTGTGAATTACGGTAGAGAAGGGTTGTGCGACCGCTCAGGGCGCTGGACAGGAATAAGCGCCAACATCTACGAATCCTACATCCTCACATAAGCCTGTTATCGTCCTTTTCCCCAAAGCTGTGGTAAAAAGGGGGCGTCGTTAAAATGTCGCCCAGGGCGATAGTAGCGCTGAAACCGGTACTGAACAGATTCTCACAAAATGTCGCATTTCAAAAATACATAAAACGTCTTTTCGCGATAAAACCGTGCTATTCACGCCTTTGGCGTTAAAATTAAAACGCCATAGTATTGCGTAGACACGACGTGCAAATAGCGTGGCCGAGGTAATCTCGTTAGCATACTTTAATTCTTTTAGTATGCGACTCCGTGTGGTCCGAGTTACAAGCGGAGAGTGGAGCGGTAGCGGATATAACCTTGACACACTTCTCATGTCAAAAGGATGTTTGCCGCGAGTTTTCAGTACTGAAACAATGTGCTAACACTATTTTAAAGACAGGCGATATTTTTCATATATTATAGGTGTAACGGCAGAAAACTCATTGTAAGAATAATAGAAGTCTTAAAAAATAAATAAATGCAAGTTTTTTTTACTTCATTGTTTATTTCACAGATTAGAAACTTCAATGATTATTGATTTTTTTTCTTATTATTTTTATAAACTCTATCCGCTTTCTCACTTAACTTAAGGTCTGCCCACAAACATACCGTACATAATGGCCTCTAGCGCTTTGCCTGCGCACGCGTCGGAAACAATGCGTCTATATCATTAAATTTAATTTGAATATTTTGCATGACAATTAACGAAAGAATAATTCTTATGCTTTATTTACAATAGTCGCCAAATTGTCGAAAGTGAAGGAATGCTCAAATATACGTATTGCGGTTATGAAATAAACTTATTTTTTGTTTTTATCGATACTGTGTGACATCATACTAATCTTACTAATATTATAAATGTGAAAGTTTAGATGGATGGATGTTTGTTAAAGTTTGTAGCCTAAACTTTTGAACGGTTCTGGATGAAATTTGGCATAGATGTAGAGCACAGTCTGAAAGAACACATAGGCTACTTACTTTTTTTTAATACAACGCAGACGGAGTCGCGGGCGAAAGCTAGTATGTATTATAAATGCGAAATTTTAGATGGATGGACGTTTGTTAAAGTTTGTAGAGTAAATTTGGTATAGATGTAGAGAGTAGTCTGGAAGAAAACATAGGCTACCCACTTATGTTTTTTTTATAATAATTCCACGCGGACGGAGTCGCGGGCCAAAGCTAGTTATTTGATTTTCTTTCACAATTAAAACTTTTGGTGTTATTTCGACTATGCCATTGCGACATTGAATTACTCTTTGTTTTTAATATAAAGGTTTTCACGTTGTTGACATATAGTACATTTTAATTAGTATGACTTTGACATTGGATGCATGTTTATGTGAAAATAAATTGTCTTTAAGATTAAATATTTCACAGAATACAGTTGGGTATTGTTTAAGTTAACGTCTCATTGTATAATTACTAACAATGGATTTAACCTGTTATTATTAACATCAAAACAAAAGGCAAACTGTCAAAAGAAGTTTTTCTTCCAAGTTGTATCATTGTTGACATTTCAGGAGATCGTACTCATTTAAGCGTCATTTTAAACCACGATAAATTGCTTCGGAACGTTTTCTTCTCTATTTTTATAAGACTCATCATCATCATCATCATCATCATCATCATCATCATCATCATCATCATCATCATCACCAGCTTATGTCCCCACTGAGGGGCTCGGAGCCTACCCTAAGTTAGGGTGACTAGGCCATAGTCAACCACGCTGGCCTACTGCGGGTTGGTTGACTTCACACATATCTTTTAAATTTCTTCGCCGATATGTGCACGTGAATAAGCAGCAGAAGTACCAAAATTACACATAACAAATTACTGCAAACGCCTTACTTCAAATATTTTGCAAGAAGTCAATAAATGTAAAAGTAGATCATTGAAGCATAAACAATGCCAGCTTTAAGTTCCGTTGCTCTTATACTCCGCACTACATAACGGCTTCTTTTTGTAGCCACAGTTTAAATTCACTCTTGGAATGTTAACCTAACTTAACGGAGCTGCAAATAATCAGTAGTTCATGTTAAAAATAACGAATACAAAAAAAGGTTTTGATTTTTAAATTTTATCAAGACTCATATGGTATTTTGCTTTCCTTGAATTTTTGATAAAGCGGTTAATAATGATAACGGTAACTAATAACACATTGTAAAATATACAAGAGAATCTAATTTATTTCATAGTTCCGGACGTAGAGGTCATAAATTGCTTTTGAGGTCAAGTTACATTGCGCTCGTAATGTCCGCTCCTTGAGGCAGGTCGAGGCGACGTTTCTGTTGTCACAGATTAAATGCGCGTGTGAATAGAATGGACAATATAGTATCGATCTTCCCACATAAAGTTGTTATTGTTCACATTTTTGTCGTTTTATTATGCCTTTTCAACAGTAATCTACTATCCGAGAAATAAGAATAGAATTACTTTTAGTAGTTATGTGAATTAAAGATCTATTGAGTTTTAGATAAAGTCTAATAGAATAGAATTTCAAATTAAATCAACCGGTGATAAGCATTTCTTGAAAGTATTTTCTCTGTTCAATGCTTACTCTGTGGTAAAAATATTTGCGTAATAGAATACATTAGTTGAAAGGGCTGGGAGTTTTATGGCGAAGCGAGCGGAAAACTGGGGAAATGCGTAAGTGCGTCGTAATAGAAATGTTTTATGTTGCATAACAAACGTGTCGATTATCTTTTATACAATAGGGATGTCCAAACGAGGAATTTACTTACGAATAGCTTACTTATGCTGGGTTTCTGAAGTTCCCATTTATTTTATCGTTACCAAATGATTCATTAGTGTTAGATTGAAGTTTCAACGGGAAAAAGTTATATACTTCGGAAACGCATTTCATGAAGTTATCGAACCAAAAGCACTATCGAATGGTTAAAAGTAGCTGGGAAACCGGCCACTATTGTTCTAAGGGATAACTTTTAGTAGAGAAACATGAAAGTTGACGTTTTGATTTGAATTTTTATAATTTATTCCCTCTGAGTTGATATTATCAAAATATGCAAAATTTCATATCGTTGTTAACTTTTGAATTACGTTACCTACAATTGGCCAATTTAATCGTATTAAAGGGATTTGCCGGAGTTTAATTGTTCATAATTAACTTTGTCAACACAATTGCGCGTTGAATTATGCCGCGAGTTTTAATCGTCAGTTATGTAATAGATTTACGGATTCCGAAAGCGCTGGAGTGTATGTAATTATACATAAATTGGTTCCGTGTACAGTCAGCTTCAGAAGTATACCTTTAGAAATTTATAAAGGTCATCGGTTTTAAAAATATTTATGCTTGTGTCTGCTGATTTACTACACGAAGTAACCGTTATTTTAAAAGTCGTTAAAAACTTCTACTTCCCATTCAATATTAAACAACTGTCGCTTTACAAAAACTTTTGGTCGCAGCTGCCTCTTGGATCGTGGTAAAATAAGGGGACGACTTCATTTATAAGAAGCTGGTTTCTTAACGAAATGATTATGTATTAAACTCGAAATTATCTAATTTTCGATGAAATAAGTAAAATATTCTCCTATTGTCTCTTAATTAAGATAATTTTGTAAGCGAACGATACGGCGTACGTTCATACAAATTAACCTGCGTGAATCAACCGCCTCTTCAAGGTCATCTCGTCTGCATGAAAAGTACAGTATTAGCGAATATCGCCCATCTCTCTTATGTAATAAAGACTAATATTGAATGTACGTTAATTAAAATACCTAAGTTTGGCGGTAAATTTCTGTACGAAGATACAGCGTTGTCATTCAACGGTTGAATGTTAAAGGATCGAGTTTCGGTCGAAAATAAAATCGATTTCTCGGAAGTGTTGTATCCAGTCAGTGTCATTCGAATGATAGTCTGTGAGGTTACCTCTTAGAGTTACGTAATTCGTTACTTGTGTATTTATGTGTAGTGAGTGTTTAGTGCAGTTTTTTTATGTTTGAATTTAGTGTATGACCGGAAATATAATTTTAATAACGACGTATTTTTCCTAAACTTTTTATTTGAATTCCGAATGCTTAAAACCGGTTGTTTTTTCTTATCCCAGCAAAAAGTTTCGATGTTAACCGTTATATTTGAACGAAGTGTTTTTGCATGTTCAAGTGTTCTGTGCTTCTATTTCTGAATGTTTCTTATCTGTTTGTAGTTATGACAGATCAAGTTTACTTAATACTGACTACATGTCTGAACAAATAACTCTATTTGCGTTAGTATTTTGTGTCATAGAGGTTGTTTTGTCTTAATTGAATTGTGTAAGAAGTTAATAACGTCATGACACGTCTTATTTAGTTACTGCATAACGTATATTTATCCTTTGGTTGGTGCATAATTATTTCATCACTAGCTTTCGCACGCGACTCCGTCCGCGCGGAATAAAAAAAACAAAATCAAGTAGCCTATGTGTTCTTCTAGACTATCCTCTACATCTATGCCGAATTTCATCGAGATCCCTTCAGCCGTTTAAGCTACAAAGTCTAACAAACATCCATCCATCCATCCATCTAAACTTTCGCATTTATAATATTAGTAAGAAGCAAGATAAACAATTTTAAAAAGGATGATGTTCTAAATTCGAATGGTATATCTTTTTTCTACCATATTTATTTATTGTGAACTAGCTATTACTCGCGACTTCGCCCTCGTCAAATTAAAAAAATAGTAAAAATATAGCCTATGTTACTCAGTGATAACAAAGCTTGTTAATGGTGCATTGTTGAAATCGGTCCAGTAATTTTTGAGTTATTTCAATACATACAAAAATACAAATCTTTCCTCTTTATAATATTAGTATAGAAGTATAGATATACTCGTAGATATTGATTTTTTTTCATACACCGATAGTATATATTTATTAACTCGTACAGATGTAGTAATAACAGTTTGCTTGGTAAATTCGTATTCTGTTGTTAAAAATACGTTATTCAAAGTCATCGTAATTAATATAATGATATATCGGTACGGCAGATGTGATTGTCGTTATTACAGAGCTTGTAAGATCAGTACTTAACGCAGCCTAACTTACTCTCATTAAAGTTATTAACTTAGTTTACATTCTTGATTGTATGGAGAAATGGACCGGATTTCCTTCCGAAGTCTTACAGCCGAATTCTGAAACGTTATTTAAATATGTAATAGCGTTTTGAACTCCAAAGTCCTTACTAATTTTGACGTCTATCAGATAAAGCGGCGCTTTCGAAGCGAAGTGTTTAAGAGTCGTTTCAGTATTTGCCCGTTAGAGACAAACTGTTCGGTACTAATCATTGCATATCTATTGTTAGACCTGCAGATATCAGAAAAGTTGTTGTTAAATGTCCAATAAGAAAGATAGTAAATGGCACTGGCTTTGCACCACCCCCTCCCCTTCCCCTTCGTCTACCTTAACAATCAGAATTTGCTCTCTGGTTCTCTAGAATAGAATTAAGACTAGTTTAAGCACACTGCACAATACACACACAGACTCACCTCACAGCGAAAACTCACACACACCACACAAATGGACGACATTCCGTAACAAATAGCGGAATGTCGTCCAAAAAAATGATCAGCGATACACTCCACACCTGTTGAGATCTAATTAGGATTTAAAAAAAATGTCCAAAAGAGAGTGCCTTAGTTTAGATTTCTTATAGTACAGGCACTAAGAATGAAGTAACCATTTAAATCTTAGTGTGACAGTGAAAGGTTAAGTTAAAGGACTTGAAAGAAATGGTAAATTGCCTCTTTTAGAAGTCTATATCTTTAATATTAGTAGTTTGTCTGAGTAGGAAATTAGTTTATTATACTTGAAGATGTAACTAACGGAAAATATGAAGTGAACTAAATTAATTAGATGGCTGGCTATGAACGCAATATACTCGGTGACGTCATCTGATGAGATCGCGGCCCGCAAATAGACACTCGTACGCCTCTGTTTACCACTTGTTATCGTGAGAGGAATGCGACCCGTGATTCATCGCCCCTAGTTGCCAGGTGCCTTTAATTTGCAAAACTAAACTTGCGTGTTTCGTATCCGCATATGGGAGAATTTTAATACTTAAATGAGTCAAAACAGGTTCTAATCTTGATAGAGACTAAAATATGCCTAATGGTAATTAGTTTTTACAACAAAAAATCATGTAATTCGAAAAGAATTTGAGAAAACATAACCGGTTTAGTGAGCTACAGACATTACAAAAAAAATATTATGAAAACATACAGACGAATTGAGTACCTCCTTCTTTTGGGAAGTCGGTCAAAAAATCAAACAAAAAAATGGGACCCACCTCCAAGTACTACCTTTCGGAAAATACTTAAAAATATTTCGTTTAGTACTTCCTAGGTTCCAAACTCTTTGTTATTGTTAACTAATTTTATTTAAACGTAAATGTAGATAGTAATTTCACTTGTGCTGAAAAGTATTCGTGTCTTAGACTTTTGAAGGCATATCATTTAGTCTGTGGTTGAACAATTGCCCTTGTGTGTTGTGAAGTGTCAGTATATCAAGTGTAAGAAAGGTATAATATTTAGTCTGTGGCACGTGTAAAATGAAGGAGAAACGGCGCTCCGGTCGCTGCAGGGGGAAAGTGCACCACGCGCTGCGATATCTCGGGTAAATGTTTTGCCTATTCTGGACTAATTGTACTTTCGACTGTTTCTTGGAAGATTTGCTTCCAGAAATCAATGTGTAAAGACTGTTATATGTTCAGTTTCAACTGACAGTTTTATATTACCAGGTCAAGTTTTTTAACTGAACAGTTGTCAGTTCGAACGGAGCGTATGTACTGGGTGTAAGAGAATTTATGACAAAGTAAATAAAAAGTACATATTATTAACTGTTGACACGAACTGTTCAGTGAAAACTGTACATGTGAAGGCAAAATTTTAACTGTCATTTGTACGGAACAGTTCTCAGTTTTGCCCATCTGTGAGTTTTAATTGAACAGTTTGACTTTTCAGATAAAACTATCAGTGACGATCGTTTGTAGCCGGAATTGGAAATAGTGCTGTAGTTTGTAAGGAATTTTAGTTTGTTAGTAACTCTTAGATCAAATTCAATAATATTTTGGAACTTTTACTACAACCTAAGTATGAATTTTGTTATTTATAAGAAAACGTCGAGTTTCTCTACAATATACTCGTATGTATGTAAATATATATAAGATGCATATGGTTAAAAAATGTGAATTAATTACGGTCATACGGTATTCGAGGTTTTCGAGGTAATACAAGGTCGCTATCATTAAAGAATATCCAAAAATAAGATAAGTTAACATCAAGTATGACATACTTAGCCTCCAATATTGACGATGACGTAACTGTAACACGTGTCACGTGATATCAGTGTGAACCTGACGTAATTACACAATACGTGTTGGGTTAACACTACCGAAACGCATTATTATCTCGGAAACTCTACGATTAGACAAAATTATAACCTAGCTAGCTTTCGCTTGCGACTCCGTCCGCGTGAAATTAAAAAAGACAAAAGAAAATAGCCTATATGTTCTTCCAGATTATCCTCTACATTTATGCCAAATTTCATCCAGATCCGTTCAGCCTTTTAGACTACAAACTCTAACAATCATCCATACATCCATCTAACTTTTGCATTTATAATATCAGTAAGAAACAGCCGTAAAAACTTATCCATTTTATCTTAAAAGTTTCATGTCTAAACGTCGTATTTCACCGGAGCAGGTAAATACAGTTTGCAAAACATACAGAAGCGAGAAAACCTTATGAATTTTTGATACAAGGTAAATGCCTCCGAGTGGGATGCGAAGTGGCCGTCTTAAAGTTTAATGTGATTTATGCTGTAAAGGAAACTCGCTGAAACTCTGCTGTTTCACTAATTTTATTACAGATTCAAGAGTTTATCCTAAGCGTTGCTCTGAGTTTTTTATTACTTATAGCTTTTGCCCGCGACTCCGTTCGCGTGAGATCACAAAAAAAACAAAACTGAGTAGCCTATGTGTACTTCCAGACATCCTCTACATCTATGCCAAATATCATCCAGATCCGTTCAGGGGTTTAGACTACAAACTTTAACAAATATCCATCCATCCATCTAACTTTCGCATTTATAATATTAGTAAGATTTAAATTTTAAGAAA
This sequence comes from Papilio protenor, assembly GCA_029286645.1. NCBI lineage: Eukaryota > Metazoa > Arthropoda > Insecta > Lepidoptera > Papilionidae > Papilio > Papilio protenor. Next base: position 2,438,663 of record JAGSMZ010000009.1, read on the forward strand.
GGAAGTACGGATTGGATGGATTGTGGGAATGAGGATTTGCGTAAGAAAGGAGTGAATTCAGATATGACGGCTGATAGAGATGTATTGACTAGAATATGCTGTGTCGACCCTCTGTAGGGGCAATTTGATGATGAATTTTAAACCTTATAATTGCCCAGTTGTAAAGTGTAAAATCTAAAATTCTAAGTTTGAAATTATTCACAATTTCTAAGTTAAGTTTTAGATTAAATTACATTGACTAGCTCCAGTGATTACTTACGTTACCATAATTTTATAAAAGTCTATGAATAACTATTACCTTAGTAATTATTGTGCCTACAATTTTCAACCTTATTGCAATGTTAACGCTTGTTATTAAGTTCTAAATTCCAGTGAATAGAGATGCGAAACCTCCATTCACGAGATTAGCATTTTAATTGCGATTGTCATTGTAAGTATAGATTTGTAATTAACTGCATGCACGTGCTATGCATTTTAAAATAATACATCTCGAATGTTGCGGATAACACGGATTACTTCTTAATAATATTATAAATGCGAAAGTTTCGATGGATGGATGGTAGAGGGTATATCCAGAACGGCTCAATGGATAGAGGAATAGCATAGATGTAGAGCATAGTCTGGAAGAACACATAGGCTACTTACGTTTGTATTTTTTTTAATTCCGTGCGGAAGGATTCGCGGGCAAAAGCTATCTACATAATTATAGTGGCATTGTACGTGTTAAAAATCACTAATTAGACTTTAGTTTATCAGAACACAGAGTAGGTATTTGTAATGTATTTTTCTATACTAATGTAATAAAGTTTTGTATTTTGTATCTATTGGAATAACTCAAAAACTACTGGGCTGATTTCAAAAAATCTTTCACCATTAAAAAACTATGTTTTCAGTGAGTAACATAGACTATTTTAATATGACGCGGGCGAAGTCGCGAGCAACAGCTAGTAAGAAATTCAATTAATAGTAAAGTCTAAAAAATGATAGTTTTAACCTCAATTCTAACGTTATTAGGTCAATAACATATTACGTACTTGTACACTCACATGAATATTTACAACACATTTTTTTATTTAAACCCAACCCAACAAGAAAAACATGGTACCAAAAAACACGCTTCAAATATATACCGCTGAGTAAAAACGTTGAATGCTTACAATGCAATATACGAGTATGTCGAGCATTGTAACAGGAATGTTTGATTTGTCGACCTTTTGTCAGTGTCAGTCGTTACTTTTCGAGTCAAATCCTTTTTTAATTTGAATTTGTCACATCGCTCAGACAAGATAGAGCCTACGCTCTTATAACGAATGCTAATTTAATCACTTGCTGTACTAAATCTACACTAAGGGATACCTTAACACTGACCGACAACTGCGGTCGTGATACTGAATATTAAAAATATTTTATTGAAGTATTTTGCGGCGATTTAATTTGGCTTATACAACAAAATGAATGTAGCTTTGTGGTACAAAAAGAGGCAGTGAATAGCACATGCGAGTTGCTTTTTAATTTGTTAGACTCTGTAATAACGCACGGGAATTGGGGCGGGCCACGACACGCGCGGAATATAGAACAAATGGCTTTATTGTTTTCCAAAGCAGATCTATGAAATATCACTGTTAATATAAAAGCCGCTTCCACGTTTGCAGAATATTACAAAAATAGTTTTTTATAGATTCATTTTTTGCTTATTTCAATACGAAACTCGGTAATTATAGACAATTATGTGCCCGTCCCACCAAAATGTAAATTATCTGATTACAATCCAACGAGTAAAATATGTGATGGAAATATCGGATTTTGTTTTCCTATCTTCACGTCATGTTTAAGCTATCTGAGCCTCTATCAGCCAGTGGTGGGACAGGGCCTAAGTCTTGAATATTTTTGAAATAAACTTTAAGGTCATTTTTATGAGCATGAATATCGAGAAACGCAGCGTTTGTCCGCGACTTCTTCAACGGGAAAATAATGAAACTTAGTATATAGTATGTGTTCTCTCAGACTTTGTTCTACATCTATGCCAAAGTCCATCAAGATCGGTTAAGCCATTTTTAACCAACATCCATCGAGTATGATTTATAAAGTTTTTTTTTGTTATTGTTCCAGAGGGGCGGTGTGTGAGTGCCGCACCGCCATGTCGCACCACAGCGACGAGCAGGCGCTGCTCAGCGTCGCCTCCGACTCGTTCTGGGAGCCGGGCAACTACAAGCGCACCACACGACGCGTTGATGACGGCCACCGGCTGTGCGGGGAACTACAAGCACTGGTGCAGGAGCGAGCCGATATAGAGAAGACGTATGCGAAAAGCCTGCGAGCATGGGGCAAGAAGTGGAATGACCTTATAGAGAAAGGTATGTTACCAATCGATTGTTAAGTTTGTCAATACACAATTCGACTAGGTGTAAAACGTCACTAAGTTTTCATTTGAATTGTCTGTCGTTTTCGTCTTCTATACTAATATTATAAATATTTCCTATATTTGTATTTTTGAATGAATTGAAATAACTCAAAAACTGGACCGATTTCTCAAATTCTTTCACCATTAAAAAGCTACGTTATCAATGAGTAACATAGGCTATGCTTTTTATTGTTTTTTAATTTCACGCGGGCGAAGTCGCGAACAACTAGTTAGTTTTTGATATACCTAGTTGAATTGTAAACTGATAGAGTTAGCAATCGTATACATTAATTAAGAAAAAGCCTTAGTAAAGTGAACTACAGCTTCTAACTTTCTATGATTATAAGCAATACTTAGCAGTTATTGACAACTCAATAATATAGATCGATATCTATTTATTGTAAAGTCGCTAATAATACCAGATCAATTAACTCTTCAGTGGAGAGTTTCGCGAGACATTCAATACGCGACCACCCACAGCGGACCACTTACATCAGTTTGTAATGTTATCTCGTATCTTTATTGGTTGTTAGAATAGGACGGAATGCTTTTTACTTGTCTTAATAGTATGTTTATTTATTGACATTAACAAGAGTAAAAGCGGAGTTTTGTTAAAATAATTCAGATCCATAAAAATGACTAAAGAATGGTTTTTACATAATTTTCTCTATATTTGTTTAAAAAAAGGTATATCAGATTTCAATTAACTATGATTTATGTTCTTTTTATTTATTTACTAGCTTTCGCCCGCGACTCCGATTGCGTGGAATTAAAAAAAACAAACGTATGTAGCCTATGTGTTCTTCCAGATTATCCTCTCCGTTTATACCAAATTTCATCGAAATCCGTTCAGCCGTTTAGGCTACAAACTCTAACAAACATCCATCCATCTACACTTTCACATTTATAAGATTAGTATAATATAATTTACACTTTGTACACGAAGAAAACAATTTTTAATAAATACTTATTTTTTTTTTTTTAATCTCTACTATTATAATAAAGCGTTAACACACACTTCTTTGTTGCCTAAGATGTCAGCAATTACAGCATATTTTTGAATAATTCATTTTTTTTTTTTTTTTTTTTTTTTTTTTTTTTTTTTTTTTTTTTTTTTTTTTTTTTTTTTTTTAATCTCTACTATTATAATAAAGCGTTAACACACACTTCTTTGTTGCCTAAGATGTCAGCAATTACAGCATATTTTTGAATAATTCATTTTTTTTTTCAAATTCTATTCTGATTTAATGGTTCCTTGCTATTAAATTCGTATCGTCGTGTACGAAGCCTTTGATCGTATTCGGGGAAGGGCACAAAGATCTTTGCATTGCTTAAAAGGGCCCTTTGACATGTCTCTTAGAGCCGGATGTCTATTGGGTTTTTGTTTTACTGTATAGTAGATCTTTTAAATACTGTACGAGACAGATTAAAAGCGATCTACATATTTGAATGAATTTTACACATTTTATATTGTATTTTTTTTTAATCTCTACTATTAGAATAAAGCGTAAACACACACTTCTTTGTTGCCTAAGATGTCAGCAATTACAGCATATTTTTGAATAATTCATTTTTTTTTTCATAAAAAGCCCTATACTTACGTCATGCTTTAGGCTATATATTTTCATGCCATTAAACATAGGGGGGTAAATATTTTGGATAAAAACCCTAATGTGGGAAAGAGACCATAAGTTGCTGCCAACATCAAGAAAGAAAGATTGCTAAGGTTTGTCATGTCATGTCATGTCATTTTGACATTTGCAATTGAGGATTTGACAAATGTAAACAATAAAATAAAGTTTTTATAATTTCACGCGAATGAATCCGCACAGGAACAGCTAGTGTCTATATCAAGGTCAAGGCCCAAAGATCTAAGCGTTGTCTAACTAACCATTAGACAACTCTTAGTGGTAATTATTTTAAGTAAATAACACGTCGTATAGTTTAAAATATACGCACATAAATTAACCTGTCCACACGAACAAACTTACGAACACTTTTCTAATGCAATCAGTAAACATTTAACGTAAGCCCCGTGCGAACAGTTGCATCACCGCCTACGTAACGACGGACAAACACTTCCTAGTATTGATATATTGAACTGGTATTGAGAGGATAGGAATTTGAAAAGGTTAGCCCCGTACGCATCGCTACGCACCTTTCTCTAAGTGAGTAGTATTAATTACGTCAGATACATAAATAACTAGCTGTTGCTCGCGACTTCGTCTTCGTGAACTTAAAAATATAGCCTATGTGACTCAGTGATAACGTAGCTTTTTAATGATGAAAGAATTTTTAAAATATGTCCACTAGTTTTTGAGTTATTTCTATACATACAAAAATAAAAAAATACAAATCTGCCCTCTATATAATATTACTAGCTGCTGCTCGCGACTTCGCCCGCGTGAAATTAAGAAAATAATAAAAATTCTTGCCTATGTGACTCAGTGATAACGTAGCTTTTTAATGATGAAAGAATTTTTAAAATATGTCCACTAGTTTTTGAGTTATTTCAATACATACAAAAATAAAAAAATACAACTCTTTCCACTTTATAATATTAGTATAGATTAAACATGTTTGTATTAGTAAAAAAATTACATGTTTGTTATGTGTATATAGCCCTAAAACACGAACTACGCTTGTAACACTTATGTATTGTATTATATAATAGTTATATAACAGTATGTAATCAGTATTGTTAGGTATTGAAAGTTTTCGAGGGTGCGGCTATGGGTTATTCAGATCACGGGATCCGAATTGCATACCTTATCGGAAAACGAAAGTATCGTGCGTGAACACTGATTAAGGTGCAATACGTGCACTCACTTTCTAGAAAACATTTCTATTTTATAACAGTAGTAGACACTTTTTTTTATTGGGTGGTAAATCTTCGAAAGATACCCTATCTTTTTTATATATTTTTTTTATAAAAAGATAGGGTTATGTGAGATTTCTACTCATTAAAAATCCCCTCGGTGGCCGTCCTCAAGTGCGATTTGAGGGTCCCGGGATCTCCAATAGAAAGCACCGGTAATAGACTCTAACTTCTATTTTTACAATGTATTGACATACCTGTTCTATAATTGTAGGTTTAACAGCGAAACAGTTGCTTAAAACATGCTATTTTCAACCCTTATCTATACTGATATAAAGAGGAAAGATTTGCATTTTTGTATGTATTGAAGTAACTCAAAAACTACCGAACCGATTTCACCATTAAAAAGCAACGTTATCTGTGAGTAATAAAGGCTATGTTTTTTATTGTTTTTTTTTTAATTCACGCAGGCGAAGTCGAGCAACAGCTAGTCTTGGATGGTTTTAATACTTGTTTGACAGTGGAGACTCATGGTGTTACTTAAATAGATACAAGGATAATGTGAAAATGCTAGAGTTTATATCAGGATTTATATATCAATCAAATTGCCATATAATTTGAAGTCGCTAGTATGTAATTGTTATGATTAATGGTCTCTCTGTTTAACAATGCAATACAAATAGAGGTGGCGTAATAAAAACATCCATTTCTCATTTTACCACCGAAAACTTGGTCAGTCGGTTGCGTGTCTGTTTATTATTAACTCTGTTGCAAATGGCGATTGTCGGATGTCATTAAATCATTGTCAAAATATCATCTCTATCTGAGTTGAGCAATGTAAGGTTGTGTAACTGCGGGCGTTGGAGCCCGTATTTACTTATAGTTTACACAGGCATTACGTGAACACCTTAAGTAGTATTTTACATGTAATACGTGTGGATATTTAGGGATCCGTAATTTTAAGCAAATCGCTAGAAGAATTCACAAAACAAATCGTACTAATTGATAAGTACCAAAATCATATGTAACTAGCTTTCGTCCTCGTCTCTGTCCGTGTGGAATTAAAATAAAACAAAAGCCAGTAGTCTATGTGTTCTTCCAGACTATACTCTACATCTATGCCAATTCATAGAGGTCCGTTCAGATAATATTGGCAAGATTAGTAAGATTTAATTTTGATAAATCGAAACGCGTTAATCGAATTTTCAGGTAAAATAAAAGTTATTAACACAATCTTACAGGTTTATTAAATCTGTATTCAATTTATTTCAATACATTATCCTTAAGCTTTAACAAGAAAATTACGTTTCTTTCACAAAAGTGTTTCCACTTACTGATTACGCAGCTCCACTTACATATTTTAAGACAATTTCACTCTTGTACTAAATTATACTTAATTCGACTTGTCGTAACTTCAGGTAATTCGATCATCGTTTTCTGAGAAATTGTTCGACGTTATGTCTTCACTGTCTTTTCAACTGTATTCAGTTTATTGGTTACTTATCTCACTTACTGTACATTTCTCGTACTTTTAAACAATTAATATAATTGTTACTAGCGATATTAATTTAAACACTCCACTAGAGATCTCGCCAGCAATGCGCGCGAATATCCAATCCTGCTAATGACATTGACAGCTGCCAGCTAGGGATGTGACGTTTATGCCGATAATCTAGTGTTGCGCCAATTCTACAGCACGGTACTAATTTTCTTCTTAACATTACTAAATGAAAGTAAAACACTGATTGAATTAAATGTATTGTATAGTTGTTGTCAGATATCTCAGCGGTTCGGATTATTGTACCAATCGCTGCGCAGAACACAATTTTAGATGTACCAGTATTAAAAGGTTTGCGTGAGGAGGGCTAGAGCCGCCAAGATATTTGAAAAAACTTGTACATGTCAACTAAAAATAGTATGGATCAAAAATTAGTTGATCAGTGGTTAAGTTTGAACATTCTAATCCTTAGACCCGTAAAACAAGATGTAAGCCTTCAATTTAACTCAATTGCAAACCACAATCCTCCAATCCTCTCCCCGAATTAGATAACCGCAAATGACTTTGAATCTTAATCCACTGTATATTTGGTCCAATTCTAATTGAAGGAACTAAGGGTTAACTTTGTTGTTGGTAATTGAGTTAAAACTTGTACATTTATGTTCATTTGTAGAGTTATACTGAATAGCATAAACATTGACTTCCATTGCTGTTTAACTTATAGATAAACATCTTGGCATCTCTATTTTTTAAGATAGAATGAGAGGGAGAAGAATATATTTTATAACAGTAGTAGACACTTTTTTTATCGGGTGGTAAATCTTCGAAAGATACCCTATCTTTTTTTTAATTCACGCAGGCGAAGTCGAGCAACAGCTAGTCTTGGATGGTTTTAATACTTGTTTGACAGTGGAGACTCATGGTGTTACTTAAATAGATACAAGGATAATGTGAACATTCTAATCCTTAGACCCGTAAAACAAGATGTAAGCCTTCAATTTAACTCTTAATTGCAAACCACAATCCTACAATCCTCTCCCTAAATACAGATAACCGCAAATGATTTTGAATCCTAATGTACTGTATATTTGGTCCAATTCTAATTGAAGGAACTAAGGGTTAACTTTGTTGTTGGTAATTGAGTTAAAACTTGTACATTTATGTTCATTTGTAGAGTTATACTGAATAGCATAAACATTGACTTCCATTGCTGTTTAACTTATAGATAAACATCTTGGCATCTCTATTTTTTAAGATAGAATGAGAGGGAGAAGAATATATTTTATATAAGTGTTTTAATTGTGGAAGCCCACGGTAACCGTCAATAATAATTGCGCTGTAAAATATCAACAGGCATACAAATCTGTATTGTTTAGAAATTACTAGAAATTACACTTATCATAGGGAAATACTAATTATATTAATATTAACCCAGTGTCTAGCTATCTTACCGGAAAGAAAGTAAACATATAAATGCTATGCAAGATGGTATTACGTAGGAAAGTGGTACATCCCTAGTCGAGTATACTCATTCACGCCACTTCGTAAAACCAATATATGACGCCTATTCAATATCCATTTCTACAGGGAATACTTGAGTTTGAGAGCTTATCACGAATTCGTGACGTTTTCGTAACGTTACCGACAATTACCGGGAGTAAATAACACCGACGAATTTAAAAAAAGAAAAGACAGAACATGGAATGAGATCTTAATTATGTAGTACTAGCTGTTGTCCGTGACTTCGTCCACGCAATATTAACATAATAAAGTAGCCTATAATATGCCCTTCTATGTCAGCTACCCTTCAGTGAAAGTCCGGTCGAAATCGGCCCAGTTTCGGAGATTACCCGGAACAAACGCGGCTTGCGGACAGACAGACAGGCAGACAAAAAAAATGCGATTTTCGTTATCAGCAACGCAAATACATCATTTTACTGAAATCTGGAATTTTTCTTTCGATATTTCAAACAGATACTCTAATTTTATTATATGTAAAGATATAGATATAGATGAGTGAAAAATATTAAGTTAATACGAGTAATGTTTATTTTACGCTAAATTAAACTTATATGAGGCTAATTTACATAGATTAGCAAAGCACCAATCTCGGTGAAATACCGGTGTTCCACCCCTAATACGTCACTTTAATTATCTTATAGCGCCAAAACATGGCGGGCGATATGGAGGGTTGCCAGTTTCCGCGAAGGTTGAATTAATTCAGGTCACGTGTGAAGTTAATATTTTGTGTTGCCTTATAACTTACGTTAGCACAAATAAGCTTTATGAAAATTGAACTTTGTTTTCACATTTCCGTGTGCTAAATGCTGTGTGTTGTCTAGGACCGGAGTACGGTACGATGGAGGCAGCGTGGAAGGGCGGTATGGTGGAAGCAGAGAGGCTGTCGGATCTCCACCTGGGCGTGCGCGACCGCCTCGTCAATGACGTCATCGCACAGATCAAGAACTGGCAGAAGGACACCTATCACAAGGTACAATAAATAAGGATTCTATGTGTTGCAAAATTCAGTTTTAAGACACGTATAAGCAAATAGGGTCATGTAGTAAAGGATTTTGTATTCCGAGCCTTCCATAAAGTGTGGATAGTATTTCCGTAAAAATAACTCTACAAATACATTTTTTTTAATATTTTTATTTATATTTATTATTTTTATTTATTTAATTATATACATATTTTTATATTCATCCTCTTAATGCCTGAATGACTAGACAAAATTACATAACTATCTCTTCTATGTTTATGGCAAACTAAACCAAATAGTAATTAATTGTCATATATCAAGACATGTGTTCGTGGCGTTATGTTACTGCCATTTGATATTCGGGTTTGACACAGTGTAGCTAACTACAGAGATAGGCTTAAAATACTAAATACTAGGTTTAATAAAGGTAATATTACATCGTACTGTATAAGAACGACGAGTTAGAAATTTACATAAAAATAAATCTTACTAATATTATAAATGCGAAAGTTTAGATGGATGGATGGATGGATGGATGGATGGATGGATGGATGGATGGATGGATGGATGGATGGATGGATGGATGGATGGATGGATGGATGGATGGATGGATGGATGGATGGATGGATGGATGGATGGATGGATGGATGGATGGATGGATGGATGGATGGATGGATGGATGGATGGATGGATGGATGGATGGATGGATGGATGGATGGATGGATGGATGGATGGATGGATGGATGGATGGATGGATGGATGGATGGATGGATGGATGGATGGATGGATGGATGGATGGATGGATGGATGGATGGATGGATGGATGGATGGATGGATGGATGGATGGATGGATGGATGGATGGATGGATGGATGGATGGATGGATGGATGGATGGATGGATGGATGGATGGATGGATGGATGGATGGATGGATGGATGGATGGATGGATGGATGGATGGATGGATGGATGGATGGATGGATGGATGGATGGATGGATGGATGGATGGATGGATGGATGGATGGATGGATGGATGGATGGATGGATGGATGGATGGATGGATGGATGGATGGATGGATGGATGGATGGATGGATGGATGGATGGATGGATGGATGGATGGATGGATGGATGGATGGATGGATGGATGGATGGATGGATGGATGGATGGATGGATGGATGGATGGATGGATGGATGGATGGATGGATGGATGGATGGATGGATGGATGGATGGATGGATGGATGGATGGATGGATGGATGGATGGATGGATGGATGGATGGATGGATGGATGGATGGATGGATGGATGGATGGATGGATGGATGGATGGATGGATGGATGGATGGATGGATGGATGGATGGATGGATGGATGGATGGATGGATGGATGGATGGATGGATGGATGGATGGATGGATGGATGGATGGATGGATGGATGGATGGATGGATGGATGGATGGATGGATGGATGGATGGATGGATGGATGGATGGATGGATGGATGGATGGATGGATGGATGGATGGATGGATGGATGGATGGATGGATGGATGGATGGATGGATGGATGGATGGATGGATGGATGGATGGATGGATGGATGGATGGATGGATGGATGGATGGATGGATGGATGGATGGATGGATGGATGGATGGATGGATGGATGGATGGATGGATGGATGGATGGATGGATGGATGGATGGATGGATGGATGGATGGATGGATGGATGGATGGATGGATGGATGGATGGATGGATGGATGGATGGATGGATGGATGGATGGATGGATGGATGGATGGATGGATGGATGGATGGATGGATGGATGGATGGATGGATGGATGGATGGATGGATGGATGGATGGATGGATGGATGGATGGATGGATGGATGGATGGATGGATGGATGGATGGATGGATGGATGGATGGATGGATGGATGGATGGATGGATGGATGGATGGATGGATGGATGGATGGATGGATGGATGGATGGATGGATGGATGGATGGATGGATGGATGGATGGATGGATGGATGGATGGATGGATGGATGGATGGATGGATGGATGGATGGATGGATGGATGGATGGATGGATGGATGGATGGATGGATGGATGGATGGATGGATGGATGGATGGATGGATGGATGGATGGATGGATGGATGGATGGATGGATGGATGGATGTTCCTCGGTCACCTCGTTATCCGTGGCTGGCAACACGCCAGTGCTGTGACGTCACGATATCTACCATTTGACTGCAATCAATTATAGCATATGCCAAAATGATGGGTCTATATTACGGTACTTCAGTTACTTTGTTTTTGATAGATTTTAGTTTGTAATGCCTGAAAACAATATTTTTGAGACAAAAACTAGAAAACCTGACTGACCTACGATTCTGCGATGACAAAACGGAAAAAGATACATTCTGCGAAAACTTTGACCTCTTATCGGTCAGGTAAATTCCGTATACCTTTGTATTTAAAAAAAAAAACACGAAGTATTACATCAATTGATTCAAAGAAATCATATTAAGTAATAAATTCCAAATATTGAGCAATAATTATGTGCTCATTCAAGTAAAACAAGTTCAAGTTATTGAACGAGTTTTTCGGAAACCCTTGCATAAGCCAGTGAAAGTTTTTAAGAAAACTGTACATACTTTCCCTTTTCTTTGCCTGTTATCTGTATTATTCTAGTAATTTGCTTCTTAAAATAAATTTACATCTATAAATGCCTTTAGGCAAACGTATACCATTTCTCTCAATAGAAAGAACGTGTCTACATTCTATGCGTAATCTGTTTTAATGAGCCAATTTATACATTGCACTAAAAAACTGACTTCGTCTGCTGACCAGACGTTTAAATAATATATAGACGAGGCGTATTGGACAAAAATTTTACCGGTACTATCTTTGAAAGGTACTATATCAGTTGTCAAGTTTAGTACGTCACCTAGTGGCCTTGATATGTAATAAAACATTTTACAGAATTATAATAAGGTGGAAGGCATTGGGGAAGGCCTATGCTCAACAGTGGGCAGATAGAGGCTGATGATGATGATTATGATGATGATGATGATGATGATGATGATGATGATGATGATGATGATGATGATTATGATGATAATAAGGTCCATATTTTAAATTTTACAAAAATATTCAATGACAACTATGAGCCAATTAATTGAAATACAATTAACTACATTGATACGTGGTTTTGAGGATTTATCAGATAGCGTTAGTAAGGATTATGTGAAAAATGTTTCAAGTGAAGTGTCAAATGCCTCCTCTATATATTTGAATCTCTTTGTATGTTGCGTAGTTTGATTAGCATGCAGCAGTGTCACTAAGGCAATGTATTCTGTAGGAATTTTTATGTTGTTGATTACCAAAGCAATACATATTACCAATAGATTGTAAGAATTTAAAACTGGTTTATTATTTATCTGGTAATTTCGAAATATTTACTTATATTATGAAATATGCAATACACGAAACTTTTTTTCCGCTTGATATGTTTTTCTAACTTTTTATAAATAATAGTATATTTTTGTTTATTTACTCATATTTCCTTTACCATTCCAACTAAGCTCTAAGCTTGTGCTAGGATATGGTTAACAATAATCGAATGGCGGGATTCGAACCCTCGACCGCAAGATCGGTAGTCCGTACTCCAAACCATTAGACTATTAGCGCTTTAAAACTTTACAAAACACATTTGAAATATTCTAAAAAAAAATAAGGTTAGTTTGTCAGTGTAGAACAACGATTACATTCTCTCTTCCCTTTCATATATATACGAAATATTTTACTTTAAAAAATCTCTTAATTTGCTGTTAATCATGAAATGCACTTGACAATCTCTCTCGTACTTAATCTTAAATTTGAAGTTATATGATTCATACTTATTTAGATTCATTAACTAACATACAATAGTGTACGACATCCATTACGGACGTCCAGTATCGCATGGCATGCATTGAGCGGTCTCATCTCATGAATAATTCCACGCATGCGCTGCGCTGCGCCTTAAGTTTCCTGCGAACGTAAATAGACTTGTGACTCTGTTTTTTTCTTTTTATTATAATATAACACAAATACTGGCAATCAATCAAATTGTTTTGTTTGTCATTGTTAATAGAAGATATTGAACGTTATATATTTGTTTTTGTAGTTAATGATAATGTAGGTAATTAACTTACCCATATATTTTCTTTATAAATTAACGGTTTTTAGTATTTGTTTACCTAAAATAGTATCCTTTTTATAATAATTGTATTTTGAATATAAAGTTTGATGGTGTTGCCCATACTGTGACGTCATAGACCTTTATGCGCATAGTTTATTCCAAAACAAGAAAACAATGGTTGATGCAAAGTTGTGTATAGATATTTAATACGATGTTTGCTGTAACTTAAATAGGAGTAATTATATGCAATTGGTATTTGTTATTTTTTTTTAATTACAACGCTTTCAAGGATCTTGTTACCTAGTTTTCTTTGTAACATTAAATTAACTACGAGTATCATGTTAATTTATACAAATCAACTTAAATATGCAACTTTAATCTTACTAATATTATAAATGCGAAAGTTTAGATAGATGGATGGATGGATGGATATTTGTTAGAGTTTGTAGCCTAAACGGTTGAACGGATTTCGGTGAAATTTGGCATAGACGTAGAGGATAGTCTGGAAAAACATATAGGCTACTCACTTTTGTTTTTTTTAATTCCACACGTACGAAGTCGCGGGCGAAAGCTAGTATTCTTTATAAATAAATTGAATTGGACATAATAACAATTATTATGAAAAAAACCTTTTCCCATTGACATGTTGCATAGCGTGGGTTTGTGGGAACTCCGCGAACTTGTTTATGACTCACAAGTACTTATTGTTTTGAAACAATCGGTCATTGGATCGACCACCAACGATCAAGTCTACAATTGTTAAGAATGTCCTTGTACTGCGCCGACATTATTCCGAACTTGGCAATAACGTGATGTTCTGCACACCTGTAAAAGTACGTCTTGTTCTCTCTGTGTTTAGACAGCTAACTTCACAAGCTACTAAACAAGTTTATCTATACATATAATAAAATTGGAGTGTCTGTTTGTGAAATCAAAAGAAAAGTTTCAGATTTCGCAAAGATGATGTATTTGCGTTGCTGATAACGAAAATCGCATTTAAAAAAATGTCTATCTATCTGTCTGTCTGTCTGTCTGTCCGCAAGCCACGTTTGTTCCGGATAATCTCCGAAACGGCTGGACCAATTTCGACCGGACTTTCACTGAAGGGTAGCTGACATAGACGGGCATATTATAGACTACTTTTTTATATTAATATTGCGTGGACGAAGTCACGGGCAACAGCTAGTTCATTCTACAACTTTGTATATAGCGAGATAACTTAGGTGTTTTAAACAATGCAAGAAACATCTATCTATCTAGTCTAAATTGTCTGGTTTGACCTTTAACCGAAACAATGCGAGAGAAACTACACCGTGTATTTGTAATGGAGATTTTTATATGCTTCTTTTCAGGGGTAAACTAAAGCTTTGTAGAAAAGAATACGCTTTTCTCGTATTTTTGACCGACTTCCCAAAAGAAGGAGGTACTCAATTCGTCCATATGTTTTTTTTTTTTTTTTTTTTTTTTTTATGTGTGTTACGGCATAACTCCGCCCCTGGTAGACCGATTTTGAAAATTCTTTTTTTATCCGAGAGGTAGTGCTTGAAGGTGGGTCCCATTTTTTTGTTTGATTTTTGGAGTCAAAGACTACGGCGTAGTTAAATAGTTTAGCTCAAAATTGCGTGACGAAATTTGGTGTCTTTTTTGCTTTCTATGCTTACGTAGCCTAAACTATAAGACTTACACAAAAATTATGTATGGAAGAATTGTAGCCCTTTAAATTTGCTAAATAAAAGTCAGCGATAGCATATATCTATCTATTAAGGTTGTCGCACAATAACCACTTTTTTCATTAAAATTTCGATCAAAATCTATACCCCACTTTCAACGCTATTACTCGTGTTCGGTATGAATCCTTATCAAAATAAATGTGTCCATCATCAAGAGAATTTAATGTAGATTATAAATGCCCTTGGAACTGTGTAATTCCGATCAATAGTTTAGGAGATATCATAAATAGCAAATTACGAGTCGCAGAAAAAGTACCAACTTGTAACAAAGTTTGCTTTCTTGGCTTACGTAGCCTAAACTATAAGACCTACATAAAAATGATGTATGAAAGAATTGTAGGTCATTCAATTAGCTGAATTAAAGTCTGCGATAGCGTATATCTATCTCTTAAGGTTGTCGCACAATAACCGTTTGTTTCGAGAAAACCGTCAAATAAGTGCAATCGACTTTATTTAAAACGCTTTTATTCTTATTTGGTATGAATCCTTATCCAAATAAATATGTTTTCACGATAGAGTATTATATGTAGATCATAATTGCCTTTTACAGTATGTAATTCTGTGCAAGATTCTAGAAGTTATCAAAATATTAAAACTCACGGGCAACAACGGCGCGCGGCCGCACCGAATTATGAGTGATTGATCGCAACGATGTATTAGTTGTTTACTTAATTTCTTAGATAATCGATTTAGATAACTCATTATTTGTTTGAAAGCTAGTGATTATCATACTGCGATGTCTAGATTCACTAAAAATCGAGAAATAAATAAACTTTTTAATAAAAAACAAACCGACTTCCAAACAAAATACACTAAAAACAAAATACACTAAAAACAAAATCTTCTCAAAAAAACAGTACACTAAAAAGTAACGAAATAATTTCTTGAAAATAGTAAACCTCCCTTATTGTAGCTGTTATGTCTATATTGTACAATTATTATTACTTTGAAGTCGGTGTCAGTCATTACTAAAAACGTTACTATACTTTCAATTGTCAATTGTTATGGTAAAAATGTAGAAAACCTTACGTAGAAATATCACTGCATATACCTCGGCTGACACCGACATCAAAGTGATAATAATTGTACAATATAGATATAACAGCTACAATAAGGGAGGTTTACTATTTTCAAGAAATTATTTCGTTACTTTTTAGTGTACTGTTTTTTGAGAAGATTTTGTTTTTAGTGTATTTTGTTTTTAGTGTATTTTGTTTTTAGTGTATTTTGTTTTTAGTGTATTTTGTTTTTTTATTAAAAAGTTTATTTTAAAGGAATGGTAAATGTTGCTTTAGAGAGATATAAATATATAAACTCAAATGTCTTTTGTAATCCATTAGTAAAACAGCGTTTATAAAACGTACTTGCTTGTTAGATTATATTGATGGATATTGCTTTTTTTTTTTTAAACTTAAATAAACCAGCGCTTGACCACGACTCCACCTAAGCTAATTTGTTGTTATATGTTACTAATGCTGGGTTGCTGAAGTTTGTATTTATTTGACCATCACCCAGTGATTCATTAGTGTTAGGTTAAACTAAATTTCAAAGGTGTAAGACTCAAGTTACGTAGTTCGGAGACGCATTTCATGAATTTATCGAACCAAAAAGACTAACGAATTAAACGTAGCTGGGAAACTGCCCATAATATAGTCAAATATAAAATGTAATATATTATAGCCATTAGTATGTTTGTATGTCGTGAGAGATAACGTTATATTATAGTATATATTCTAAGTAATTTTTATGACGGAAGTATACGGAGTTTTATTGTGATGAGTGATGAACAAGGACGTTTTATGCAACAGTAAACAATTTATGAATTTTATATTAACACGTGGATTATTTGCAGTAATAAATCAAAGCTAGTGAAAATTATGCTTGAGTTAATTTAACGAACAATTCAATATTGATTAGCTGTTGCCCGTGACTTCGTCCACGGAATATTAAGATAAAAAAGTAGAATATAATATGCCGGTCTATGTCAGCTTCCTTTCGGTGAATGTCCGGTCGAAATCTGCCCAGCCGTTTCGGAGATTACCCGGAACAAACGCGGCTTCAAAAATTAAATGCGATTTTGTTATCAGCAACGCAAATCCATCATCTTCCCTAAATCTGGATTTTTTTCTTTTGATATTATAAACAGACACTCCAATTTTGTTATTTGTATAAATGTCTATATAGATATGAAACTACGTTTTTAAAAAATACTATACGTAACGCATCTTGATCCGTAAAGGCTTGAGTCTGCAATTTTATTATACCTGCAGTCTCTGAGAATGGCAGAACAGAACTTCTTTCGCTGTCTCTTGTATTACCTTTATTTGACATAAAAAGTCTTGTAAGATACATTTCGGTGCATGTAGTATTTTATCTGTACTCAACAAATACAAAACCACTCCCTTTTACGTCGTAAAGTGCGGTTACCATTCGTTCGGAAGTTTTACGATTATTTTACAGCTTAATTTGCGTACCTTTGACAGTTTTCAATTAAATCCAGTTTTTGAACTTCGAAAATTTTTCTCAGTCTGTCTCATTTAATGCGGTTAAGGTTTCGTATGTCTACTTTTGCTTCTATTCCTTGTAAATTAACCTACAAATAAGCTAAAACATCATCATCATCATCAACTTGCCCTTATCCCTTATGGAGGGTCGGCACAGTATGTGCTGCTCTTCCATACAATCTCCATCAGCCGTCATATCTGAATCCACTCCTTTCTTAAGCATATCCTCTTTCACACAATCCATCCATACTTTCTTCGGTCTTCCTCTTCCTTTGTAGCGATCCACATTCATTCTTAACACTTTCTGGTTTATGTCCCCATCGTCTCGTCGCATAACATGTCCATACCACGCTAACCTTTAACATTTGTACAAAAATGTACTCGTATTATGTCAGTTTTTTTAATGAAATGGTATGAAAATATGTCGTCAATGGACACACATCTTATTGCTAACATCATAAATGCGAATGTTTAGATGGAAGGATGTTTGTAAGCGTTTGTAGCCTAAACGGCTGAACGGATCTCGGTAAAATTTTGTAAAGACATAGAGGGTAGTCTGGAAGAACACATAGGCTACTCACTTTTGTTTCTTTTTTTTTTTTTTAATTCCACGCGGACGCAGTCGCGGGCGTAAGCTAGTAGTAATATAAACCTTCAATCAGATATTCATCTGTTTTCTCTAAATTGTTTTGCAATTTAAATGTATACATTTAATATTCGCATATAAAGGCGACAGCAATCCGTCACAGAATGAATTCTGTACGCCGTCTACATCGCAATGCTTTGTGCAGACATTGTGTGCCTCGAGCGGTGTCGTGCGCTGTATAAACTTTACTATTTTGTCATACAATACCTTGTAATATACTCTATATATTGTTATTAAGATTTATAAATGTTGTAACGCAGTACCATTTTATGGTAATCTGGCCTAATCTATACTAGTCTATACTAGTAGTATTATAAAGAGGAAAGATTTGTATTTTCGTATGTATTGGAATAACTCAAAAACTACTGGACCGATTTCAAAAATTCTTTCACCATTAACAAGCTATGTTATCAGTGAGTAACATAGGTTTTTATATTTTTTAATTTCACGCGGGCGAACTCGCAAGCAGGAGCTAGTATCTACTATAGCCACTGACCACCTTACGTCAGCCTACTAACTTATATTGGCCACTTCATCGTCAGCCTTTATCTACCCAATAGTAAGCAAAGGCCTTCTCTAATATTTTCACAGAATGCTGTCCTCCGCCCTCCACATTGGACTATTATCATATCATAATTCCAACTTGGTTAAGGAAAATAAGGGAGATTCTTTTGTTTTCTATCTAATGATTAACTCATGTTTGCTCACATCTAAGCCATGATACGATTATCGTCTAGATACGGCTCAAGTATACGGAAGCACAGTCTCAGATTACCTGAGCACACACGCTAATAGATTGGCAAACAGTGACGCTGTCCAGTGTACCTTGGACCATACAAATTTGCTTTGACTATAGCTTTGCACGATAAACGATTAAATATGATTATAGATACTGTTTTAC
Source organism: Papilio protenor (assembly GCA_029286645.1). NCBI lineage: Eukaryota > Metazoa > Arthropoda > Insecta > Lepidoptera > Papilionidae > Papilio > Papilio protenor. The sequence goes on from JAGSMZ010000009.1 coordinate 2,457,824, forward strand.
CGGTTAATTATACTGATGACGAAAGGAATTGGTTAACAAATATTGATTAAAAATGGGAATTAATCTCGATCTGTTAATGACTTCAGGATATTCCTGTGCCTAATATTAGTTACTAGCTGTTGCTTGCGACTTCGCCCGCGTGAATATAAAAAAAATAATACAAAATATAGCTTATGTTACTCACAGATAAATTACCTTTCCAATGGTAAAAGAATTTTTAAAATTGGCACAGTAGTTTTTGCGTGAATCAAATACAAACAAAAATCCAAAAATACAAATGTTTCCTCTTTATAATATTAAGTATAGACTAGCTCTTGATCCTGATTTCGTCACTGAAAAAAAAACATAATAAGCTAAATATAGCTTAGTGTTAGTTGACCAATGTTTTCTTTATTATTTTATCTTTATGAAGTTTCTGCCTTTTAAGTTAAGACCCCTTTTTTTCACCATAATCACTTTATCTATAAACAAATTATGTTCGTGTTAAAATACATTTCACGTATGTAAACATTCAACTCTTACTATAGCTGAAAGTAAATTTTATCGCGCTTTGGAATACCAAGCGAGTTTCGGTTGCATTTCTTTCTATTTCGTAATATACGTCTATTGAATTTTAAAAAGGAATTTGCAATGCACTACATAGATCACTTGCGAACGCACAACAAAAACTACTAATTGGAGTGGCTCTTGTGGCGAAAATAGTCATTGTTCCACACAGATCGTCGTAACTTTCAATTTTTGTACCAACTACTATGTTTCCCATCTGCGTACTTACCAGGTTTAACGTGGTCTGCAGGAACTAAGGTTCACTTAATTTGGGGACTTTGAACTCAGACCAAATAAGTCTAAATCCTCATTATCGCCATACAAACGCTCAATACTAACTGATGAGTCATACTTCAGTTAAAACTGAACCTATGTTGCTTTACATTCTGTCAAGAATTCATCTATACTATTAGGAAGAAGAGTAAAGATTTGTATTTTTGCATGTATTGAAATAACTCAAAAACTACTGGGCTGATATCAAAAATTCTTTCACCGTTAACAAGCTACGTTATCAGTGAGTAACATAGGCTATATTTTTTTAATTTACGCGGGTGAAGTCACGAGCAACAGCTAGTTATTTATATTCAGGCAGTTTTATAAATGACCAAGCTTGAACTGTAATCGAATTATTATTAGAAATGTCATTGTTAATGAACTGTATGATGGGGTAAATTGTATCCGACAGCCGACAGTATAACAACTGACATATCCATTGCAAGGCCGAGCATCTCAGGTGACATGACAGTGTTAATGTTAGTCCAGGATATACGCGAATTGGGAAGTTAATGTTTAAAATATTACTCACTTTGTGGTGACGAATTGATGATGCCATTCTTGTCTTTTTAACAGAATTTCTATTTCAATGTTTAGCTTTCGCCCGCGACTCGGAATTAAAAAAAAAACAAAAGTGAGTAGCCTAGGTGTTCCAGACTATCCTCTGCATCAAATTTCATCGAAATCCGTTCAGCAATTTAAGCTGCAAACTCTAATAAACATAATATCCATCCATCTAAGCTTTCGGATTTATAATATTAGTATGATAAAATGCAATGGATTTTTTCCCAAACTACCTATAAATTAACGTCGTTAATAAATATCAGCATATTATAATAAAAATTAGTCGATATTTTCATGCCTGTAAAAAGCACAGTTATTGATTACGTTTTATTGATCTTGTCCTCAATATTTTGCTTTATTTTCGTTCAACAATATGTTTAGGAACTTATCATACTGTCATCCGAATTGACCTGATATTGCTCGTACAATATCTTTGATTAGTATCTCAAGTTTTGACACTATCATGACACTTGATAAGTTATAAGTTAGGGCGAATGCAGGTGTATGGCATGAAAAGTTGACAACCCTAAATTTAAATACAACAAAATTGCGAACTCTGAAGCTCGGTTAAATTTGCAAGGATGGGTTTGAATTATTCCGAAGCACGTCACGATTGTATTGGGCAAGCTTTGAGGCCGGCATTCCTAGGATTTTGTTTTGCCGGCGTTATCTGGATTCAAAGGTGAATGGAAATCGTATTCGACTAGTAAATTACAAATACAAATATTCAAAACTAACTGTTGCTCGCGACTTCTCCCGCGTGAAGTTAAAAAAATATAGCCCATGTTACTCACGGATAAATAACCTATCTAATGGGGAGAGAATTTTTGGAATCGCCCGAGTAGTTTTACGTGAATCGAATACTTAGAAAATACAAATTTGTCCTCTTTTTAATATTAGTATATATATACGAGTATATAGACGTAGAGATTCTGTGAACCTCCAGTTCTTAAATATAGAGCTTTTAGTTGTTGGTTTAGTTTAGTTTAGTCTTTGTCGTGTCGTGTCGTGTCTAATAAACTCATATTTGTCCACAGTCAATGATCCAACTGAAAGAACGGAAAGAGATGGATGAGGCGTTCAAAAAGGCTCAGAAGCCGTGGGCGAAGCTGCTGCAGAAGGTAGAGCGCACGAGGCTGGAATACCACACGGCGTGTAAGCAGGAGCGCACCGCACAGAACCAGGAGCGAAACGCAAGCGGTGATAGCTCGCTCAGTCCCGACCAGGTCAGTTCACAGGTACTCGAACTTTTTCTATATCAATTACTGCATGTTGTACCTCGCATGACAATTCTAAATTTGAACTTCACGTCTGCTTACCAAATCATGTTTTCGTCAGAATATTCTTATTCTATCTCCTGCCTGTCAATAGATGTTATGTTTAACAGTGGTAGAGCCCGCTTTAACATCTTCGCACGAAAGGGCCGGCTCGCCCGGTGAAATACCACGACCACACAGAAGACAGGCGTGAAGTGGGAGCAATTCCGCGTTTCGTCTGATGAGTGTGGTGCCGGAGGCCCAACTTTGGTCCCTTTTCCTTCCCACCCTTTTTTTATGAGAAAGGATGGGAAGGGAAAGTGGATTTGATGACGGAGGAGACGCATAGGAAGGGGAAATATCCTCTTTATGTGCGTCTCCTCCTCCGTCGATTAAGGGTAGGCAACGCATCTGCAATTGCGGATGTCTATAGGCAGCGGTCGCTTCGCCATTTTGGCGGATTCGGGTGGTCGCTTGCTCGTTTGCCACCTTATATTATAAAAAAAAAAGTATATGTATGTACTGTCTAAATTTCCTGTTCATGCCTTGTTTGGCATATAATAGGAATGTAAGAATGTGATAAAAATCTGATTTAAGTACAGTATTTTTAACATGTTAGTAATTCTCTAAATTATTAGTATTTTAAATAGTAATATGTAGTATTCTACTATTTAGAATTTTAGTCTTGATGCTTTTTTAATGTATCGTAATTGAAATATAGGGACTATGTAGACGAGGACTTAATTCTCCATTTCTAGTTGCGAGCGCTTTGAGACGGCCTTGTAAGGTCGTTACACTTCTATTTCTGTACACACTTCGTTATTGTCAAATTTGACAGGTTCATAGATTATAATAGTTTAATAGACGCGATAGTAGACACAAACTAGTTTTAGTTTACAAGTATTGTAAAAGTGTTTGCTATAAAAGTGGACTAAACTTTGTTAAATTTTGTAAATATTCAAGTTTCTGTATGTATGTTTAGGGAACATTTTTTTTTAATTTAAGCGTTATTTTCTAGTCTTTAATTTGTGATCGATTTCTCATCTTATAGGTCATGAATCACTAACTTCAGAATAAAGCGGATATTCTCTTTTTGGTGTTTTTATGTTTCTTGTTGACCCGGATATCTTTATTAGGAATAATTTATTTATTTTCATATGACTCAGTCACAGTTACTTTCTGTTGAAGATGACTGATCGAGTTACTTTATTACGCGATACGTGACGTAATTTTATGCGTAATAAATACTATAAAATAGTAAACATTTAGATTACTAAATACTACTCTTAGACCGATATCTGTATAAAAATATATAGATTTTATTTGCCATAAAAAATCTTTTAATGTTTGACAAATCGGTAGTAATGAACTTGATATTTTATCAAAGAGAACCACCAATTTTCAACTTTGTTAACCTTCAATCAAAAAGGGTTCAAACTCTGCCTATTCGATTGACTTCGGATCGTTTTCCTTTTGAAGAGGCAATTTAATTTGTCGCCTGACCCTCCCAATTACTATCTTATTCACCTTTATGTTGCCTCAATAGCATTTTTTAAAGAATTAAAAAGATGTTTCAATTTAAAAGTACATTTAAAATTATTTATGTATGGTCGGAAAGTTGAAATGTGTTATCAGTGGAAACCAACGGTAAGAACATAATCATACTATCATACTTCATACTAATATTATAAATGCGAAAGTTTAGATGGATGGATGGATGTTTGTTAGAGTTTGTAGCCTAAACAACTGAACGAATTTCGATGAAATTTGGTATAGATGTAAAGGATAGTCTAGAAGAACACATAGGCTATTTACTTTTGTTTTTTTTATAACCACGCGAACGGAGTCGCGGGCGAAAGCTAGTCAGTCATACACCGGGAAAGATATTGTACACCTTTTAAACTGCATAAGAGATAACAATATGAATTAACAGACACACATAACTGGGAAAAATGTCTGTCTATGTACTTATGTTATTTTATGCAGTACTAAATGTCAAAGATGGCTTAGTATAAGCCTGTGGCATGAGCGTCTTGCCCGGTATCGATCCGACGACCCGAGTTCTTTGACCACTCGACCCATTTCCAATCGAATTACCTTATCGACCGCATTGCTTGTCCGTATTACTTCCACGTTAAATATTCATATTTATTGATTCTATATAAGTTATATACAAAAATCGAGTAATACGTAATTTTAGTAGCTTGTCTTAACTTATTCAGATTTCCTTAACTTAAGATTAAAGAGTAAATAGTAGAGTCTATCTATACTATTATAATAAAGCGTAAACACACACTTCTTTGTTGCCTAAGATGTCAGCAATTACAGCATATTTTTGAATAATTCTTTTTTTAATAAAAAGCCATACACTTACGTCATGCTTTAGGCTATATATTTTCACGCCATTAAACTTAGGGGGTAAATATTTTGGATAAAAACCCTAATGTGGGAAAGAGACCATAAGTTGCTGCCAACATCAAGAAAGAAAGATTGCTAAGGTTTGTCATGTCATGTCATGTCATTTTGACATTTGCTATTGATAATTTGATAAATGTAAACAATAAAATAAAGTTTTTATAATATCACGCGGATGAATCCGCACGCGAACAGCTAGTTAAATTATACGTATTTAAACATTATTAAACCTAATTTTATTTATACCTAAGTACATTTCGATTTCTGTTAGCATTCAGATAGAGAAAACAAATTAAAGTAACGTTACTTTCTTTTGTTTTAATTATTGGAATACTTCATGCTATCTCATAATTACTAGGTTTTATAAAATGGTCATACGAACATACAGTTTGTTACCGCTTCTATTCAAAATCCCTTATACTAGAAGAAACAAAAATTCGTTTATTTAAATACAGAAACAACCACTGATTCGCTGAATGATTGCTTAAGCAATCCCTTAGGTATGGTTATACTAAATATACTATACGGTACTCTCTCGATAACTATGAGTGTCAGTATGATTGCTACGGAAATACCAGATAATTCCGCAAGTGAATATTTCTATAGGAATTCACAACTTGCGGCAGAGACGAGAAGTATTTTTCTATTAGACTTGTATGTGTTCACAGTGAGTGTTTACATTACATACGCTGACGGATACGCTGAAGCGGATTTTAAACCTCGTATAAGAACAATAGTATATATTAATTTATATATGATCATCGTTTTAGTTGTATTTTAATGTCTAAAATTAGTTTCTACGATATTAAATACAGTATCACATTTCTGATTCCGTAGTCCACACACTACCCTAGTTTACGTCTAGTCTTTCCGCGTTCGCTTCTTTACTATAAACAAGGTAGAACAGAATTTGTATCACGTTGAATTCCTGAGCGTGTTAAGTTCAAAGGTCGCAATAGCCGGATATCACGTATACCACAAATACATGGATGTTGTCTTGTTAGGATCGTAACATTTCTTTGTACATATTATGAAACTTCTCTTTCACTATAATTATGTTAGTTCTTGTTTATGGACCTATTTCCAGTCTTCCCTTTCTTGTGCCATCGTCACACGACGCCTATTTGTTCCTTTAGTTACATGTTATTCTTACTCTTCCTCTATTTATTTTTCCTACTGTTTTCCCTTCTTTTGTGATGGCTATAGTGTCTCCAATCATGTTCCTCAAACGATAGTTTTTGATGTTACTTTCTAGATAGACCCATGAATCCCATGGTTATCTGAATTTGTGTAGTAACGTAGAGCATATTATTTTGAACTGTGTTATCTTTGTGTTTTGATGTTATGTTGCTCGTACTGTTCTTTGTGAGATGTAAGTAAAAGTTATCAACTTGAATAACTATGTTGAAGTTTCCAACTTTGTGAACCTCATCAGGTTTTGTGAAAATCAAAGTTATACACTTGAAAATTATGAGAATATTAAACGTAAACTTTTTAATTACATATCTTTAGTTGCTACATATTAAAGTTTTAATTAAATTTCTTACCTTGAATTTATAACATTAATCCTAAGTTCAAATGACATTGAAGTGTTTATATTTTTTTTGTACTAATTGAACTCGTCGACATCCTCATCTCATTGAAGGTAGAGGCCCCAAGAAAGTTTGGTTGGATTGTGTGATAGAAAATATGCGTAATTTAGAAAAGAGAAATTAAAAAAATAATAAAAGATGTAGCCTATGTTAGTCACAGATAAATTACCTTTCTAATGGTGAAAGGATTTTTAAAACTGACCCTGTAGTTTTTTATTTCAATACATACAAAACTTCAAATCTTTCCTCTTTATAATATTAGTATACATATGTATGTAAGATTAAATATCGATATCGTGTCATATCTAAGCATTAAATGCATTCAATAGATACGTACGACCTTATTTTGACGTTTCAATAAATAATATTTTACAATTACATTGCATGTCTTGTAAATATTTGATATTATAACCTTCCGAGCAAACAATTCCTACACAATATGTTCTTACAGCTATGTTATTCAAAATATCTTTTATATTATGACCAGACAATAAGTTATTGTGTTTAGATTGTAGGTATTATGTAATTAATCTATACTTTTATACTAATATTATACAGTGGAAAAAAAATGTATTTTTGTATTTATTATGTAATTAATCTATACTTTTATACTAATATTATACAGTGGAAAAAAAATGTATTTTTGTATTTATTGATGTAAGTCAGAAACTACTAGGCCGATTTAAAAAAATATGGTACCATTAAAAAAGTATGTTATCACTAAGAAACATAGACTATATATTTATTTTAATTCTAAGCGGACGAAATTGCGAGCAACAGCTAGTATATTATATGTTTACTACAAGATTCGATTAAAATAAAACAAAGTGAAAGTTTACTACCCGTGAGTTTTCAACATTGTCTATATATTATTTTTTTTATTAAAAATTTAAATATGATCATATAAATATTACTTTATTTTTAATACACGTCATCCCCCCTACTACCGTAGGGCGCACCGGGTTTTCGTCCTCAAAATAACTCTATCATACGTCATCTCAGTCATCGCTCTCTTCTCGATCATGTCACCTTTCACGCAATCCATCCATCTCTTTCTAGGTCTACCTCTACCGGTGTACCCTTTCATTACACACTCCACATGTTCATGACATCATCCAACGTCTATATTCCAGAAGTTTTCGTTACTAATACCATCCAGTTTGTTTATTAGTATCGTAAAAATCTCTCGGCTCATCTGCGAGCTAGTTTGTCGAAACAGTTAATGTAATCACAATAATACGGGAGTTCGCGCCTGCTGCTCCCGAAATAAAATACTTGGAAGCCGTGACGTCATTCGCCCACGTACCCCGCCGGTACTATCGATTTCCTAAGATGTTTTGATAAATATTAAAGCTTCATGTTCAAGATAATTAGAATAATTAAAAGCAACCCATCTATCTTACTGAATATTATAAATGCGATAGCTTAGATGGATGGATGTTTGTTAGAGTTTGTAGCATAAATGGCTGAACGGATCTCGATGAAATTTGCCATAGAGTTAGAGGATAGTCTGTAAAAACACATAGGTTACTTTTTTTTAATTCCATGCGGACGGAGACGCGGGCGATAGCTAGTTTCTTATAAAATACTCTATTCCTTTACGATTTCGTGACAAAATACAGCATGACATTTATATAAACCATTGCCATACCTTATTAATGATAAGTATTGGCAAATAATTATACTATTGTAAATCAAAACGTGTCATCGATAATGATTGCTACGAAATCTATACTAATATTATAAAGAGGAAAGATTTGTATTTTTGTATGTATTTGATTCACGCAAAAACTATTGAGCCGATTTTAATATTTGAATATAAGGTTAGTTTCACACGCGGGCACTACAGCACAATATGGTAGTGTCGTACGACAAAACAGTACTGTTTTGCCAATACCTATAAAGAATAGCATTACTGAACTATACTTTGTGTCACTGATCTGCCCTCGTGTGAAATTGTTGATAATCTTCAATAAGTTGTTCACGAGCTTGTTTAATGTGGTCGACACGCGCCGAACGTGACAGTGTCCATTTTATATGCACAAAGTTCTAATAAAGTAAGAAAATATAATTTGAGTAAAGAAATATTTGCACAAATACTGCATTAGCATAGCTACCGAGTTTTTATCTATACTCTATACTTACTTAATATTATAAAGCGTAAACGCACACTACTTTGTGGCCGTAGGATGTCAGCAATCACAGCATATTTTTGAATAATTCTTTTTTTAATAAAAAGCCCTACACTTATGACACGCTTTAGGCTATATATTTTCACGTTGTTAAAACATAGGGGGTAAATAAATTGAAAAAACCTTCATGTGGGAAAAGGACCATAAACTACAACTTGACAACATAAAGGAAGGTAAATTGTCAATGTCAAAGGCCTTCGTTGTCATTTGTGCATTTGAATATTGACATTCGCAATTGAGAATTTAACAAATGTAAGCAATAAAATAAAGTTTTTATAATTTCACGCGGATGAAGCCGCACGGGAACAAAAAGTTTAACATAAACATGTAACGCAAAACATTATACTAATGTAATTTACCTATTCGATTGAATTCTGTATCCACATTAGAGTATGTTTGAATCCCTTTCTAAATCCTCTACTACCCACTAACTGGTTATCCTTTAATATCTGTCAAATTGAATTTCTGTCCAACCAATGAGTCCACATGGCGCAACGTTAATTCCAATTTGTGAATATTTACTACTAGATTTCGAAATACACTATTTTGAAATGTGCTCCGCGAATATATTAACTGGAACTAGCAAAATGGCTTCAATATTCAGTTTATTATAGAGCTTTTAAGATAATTTAATGCTTAACCCTTAATGCGTGATGATGCTTTTATACATCAGTCTTTTCTTCCTTACATAATAGACAATTTAAAAAAAAACATTTTGTTTCCTTTATTTTCCCTTAATCTATGTTCAATTTACTACTCTTTTCAATTTATGGTATTTAAAAAGAAAAAAATCATGCATTTAAGGGTTAAAACTTTAGGTTTGTTTAAATTAATATATTTATATCAACACAAGTTACCACTTGTTTTTTGAAAAATGTCAGTGGAAACCAACGTTAAGATTATTTTGCTTACGTCAATTGTAAATTAGTGCAGTATACAATTAGTAATATAGATAAAATTAATCATTTAATCTTCGTTAAGAACTTTCACGAAAATAAATATAATCGACTCGTTATCTATTACTCAAGCTACAAATATTTGAGGTCAATTAGAAAAAAAAATATTAACTATAAGGTTCATAAAATGCAACGACACTCAAAACGATTTATCGCAAAGTTTAGAATAAAACGTTTTATGAAGTCCGCATATAAAAAAGCAAATTACAATAAAGGAAATGAGTCAGAACCACAAATTAATTGGTTTATAAAAGCAAATAAAACTCTAGACAGATCCAACAATCGATCAAGAACTAACTTTATTTATTTTTGACCCATATAGTTTAAATTCAACCGATTAGCAATCTAAACACCTCATATTGTTTTGAAAATCGATTTACTCTCTCCAACAGGAGAGGCCTACTCCTCTCCTAATTGCTATTCATTGAACAGGTATGGACGTTTCCAACGAGTCTATTCATTGAGGTCTAAAAGCTTTCACGCCTCACAGACCCTCAAAGTGGTGGAACCACTCAGAATAAGGTAGCTTACAGTTCAATTAACTGCAAACGATGTCCTAAAATTATTATACAATAACTAATTTTAAATAACAATTGTTAAATTATAAAAAAAATGCGTGCTGTTATGAAGGTGATTTGTAATAATTTCTCTGAGTTATAGCGAAATGTACCGTGGGATTGTTTGTGGAGAAACTTGCGACTACGAGGGTCAGGGTCGCCATGGTCACTGAAGTACCGTTTGATTATTATCATTCTATTTTGTACTATTCTATCATTAAATTTAGATCGATATTTCAATGTAGTTGTTAAGTTCGTGTTGATTTCACTTAGATATTTATTGAGACTTTATTTAGGACTTTCGCCCGCGACTCCGTCCGAGAATTAAAAAAAAACAAAAGCAAGTAGCCTATGTGTTCTTCCAGACTGTCCTCTACATCCATGCCAAATTTCATCGAGATCCGTTCAGCATTTTAGGCTACAAACTCTAACAAACGTGCATCCATCCATCTAAAATTTCGCATTTATAATATTAGTAAGATGTAATTTTTTTTGTACTTGTTTAAATGTTTTGAATATAATAATAGAATTAAAACAGATATCTGAAATATTTTTCAATTTCCGCCATTGGTTTTGATATCTTATCATATCGATTGCCTTTGACGCATTTCGCTGCACCCAAATGTATTAAAAACTAAAATTTTGCTTATAGATTTTGCATCGTGTACCACTTTTAGCTCAAGCTGTTGGTACTGAACACGGTCCGTGTTCTTACTTTCGTATACTACACGTGACACAACGAACATTGTCGGTATAGTTTGAGACGATAAGCACTTGAGGTGATATCGCTATCACCCAACGTCTCTTATCAACATATCGTGTGACAATACTAACCTACTGTGTACAGCATTTTATTGCTTTACTAGGAAATGTATGATATGTAAAGTAAGTTATAAGTAACTTAACAACAGTATGCATTCGATATATCTATGAATTTCCTCATTTTTTTTTAATTTATTACTGCTAACTTCAAAATTATTAGGGAACTAGCTTTCGCCCGCGACTCCGTCCTCGTGGAATTAAAAAAACAAAAGTAACCTATGTGTTCTTCCAGACTATTATCTACAACTATGGCAAGTTTCATCGAGATCCGTTCAGCCGTTTAGGCTACAAACTCTAACAATCATCCATCCATCCATCTAAACTTTCGCATTTATAATATCAGTATGAGTATGATAGACGTCAGATAAAAGCGACATCTCGTAAGGAATCAGCAAAAAATGTCACTTGGCTCTTTGAATTTCAGAGATACCTATGTTCTTTTTAATTAAAAAAAAAGTTTTGAAGAAAATTTTAAATATGCAATCAATTTAGAATCTCCCCGTCTGTTAAATACAAGAAAATTAATGCAGTATTCAGAGAACTCAAATCAAACGTTAGTACACTAAACTTCCTGAGAATGCAAGAGACAAACGCATTACAAACTAGAGTAATATCTCGTTCATAGCGGTACCCGTCAGCCTTTGATAGCCGCCGACTTGTTAATGATAAAATATTTGCACGCAAATCTTATCTGTTTGATTAATCGTTGAGCGTCACATCCTGTATGTTAACATGTTTAATCAACTCTGATATTTTCTTATTCCTGTTTAGCTTATAGCTAGTGGAGAGAGTGCTTAACAAGGGTAGAGCCCGCTTTAACATCCTCGCACGAATGGGCCGGCTCGCCCGGTGAAGTACCACGACCACACAGAAAACAGGCGTGAAGTGGAAGCAATTCCGCGTTTCGTCTGATGAGTGTGGTGCCGGAGGCCTAATTTTAGTCCCTTTCCATTTCCACCCTTTTCTTAAGAGGAAAGAATGGGAAGGAAAAGTGGATTTGACGGTGGAGAAGACGCATAGGAAGGGGAAATGTCCTCTTTGTGTGCGTCTCCTCCTCCGTCAATTAAGGTTAGGCAACGCATCTACAATTGCGGATGTCTATGGGCAGCAGTCGCTTTCCATTTCGGTGGATTCAGGTGGCCGCTTGCTCGTTTGCCACCTTACATTATAAAAAAAAAGTGGAAAAAGGGATTAAAGTTGCCGCTACAGTGTGGAGGTACACCGGTAGAGATAGAGGTAGAAAGAGATGGATGTATTGCGTGAAAGGTGACATGATCAAGAAGGGAGTGATGACTGAGATGACGGATGATAGAACCTGGGGGAAGGGACCGTGTAAGAGTATAAAAATCTATCTATTAGGTATCTATCTATTAGGCTAGCGCGTACCATCTTTCGACTGCATCGTCACTTCCTTCAGGTGGGATCGTGGTCAAGCGCTTGCTTAACAAATATAAAAAAAAATTATTTTTGTTAAAAATGTTTTATTACTCATTCTCTTAAATTCAAAGTAATAAAGACTTTATTTACACGAAAAACAAGTCCATTTCAACAATTTTTATTTAATCTCGTTTCTCTCTTGTCTCCTTTCATAAAATTTTCAGTTAACTCTGACCCAGTTTTTACTTGTTATTTAAAGACAAAACTTCGTCCGTAGCGAACCTGAAGTTTTTATCTTTTTAATGTTTAACTCATTATTTGTATTTTATTTGAGCTCCGTCTATAAAAACTTAAACTATTGTGTTAACAGCGCAATGTTTTAAAAGTAACTGTTTTAAAGCAATTTTTATTATTTAAGCGTTATAATATCTTTTAAACATAGAAATTACTAGTTAAACGCAATTTTAGTAATACTAGTACCAATAAATTACTGCCACTAGTCACTACGGGACTCTCCCTTAGTGTAAATTAAATATGAATCTACACTTAATGTAAGTTATCATATCTACGTATTGTTAAGAACAAAATTAGTACCGTGCTATAGAAATGGCACAACACTAGATTATCGGCATAAACGTCACGTCCCTAGCTGACAGCTGTCAATGTCACTAGAAGGATGGAGATTGGCGCGCATTCTGAGTCCTGACGAGAAGTGTTGCTCTGAGTTTAAAGCGACAGTATCAATTAAATAAGTTGTCTAATAGTATAAACTTCGTCACTAGGCAATTCAGCTTAAGAATCTGTCACTTTTATAATATACTTTGTTTTTAAAAACAAAAGAAATCTTGTATAGGGTATTGACCTTCGAAGTATGCAAAGGTCAAGGTTTAGTTGGCACTTTGCCATGGACTACTGTCTCGATCAACAATAGCTTTATACTAATTAAAACTTTATTTCTTCAATAATTTATACGTAAAATCGTGTTTTTAAAAAGTTATTATTGTTTGGTTTATTTGTCTGTTAATTAAATTATCAACTCTATTTTTTTGTTTTACTATTTATATGTAAATTTGTAACGTTTGCCGTTAGAGTTTAGTTTCTTTTCATTAGATATAGTAACACTTATTAAGTGATATTGAAGAGTCATACAGAGGCAATAACTGACCTTAATTCGAACACGTTATGTCGTAAATTAATGTTTCTATTACACACATTTACATATGATTACACACTAATAATTGTAACAATTTCATGTAAATTACTTAATTTTTCAAAAGTAAAAAATGGTGTCTTTTAACGTGTTTTTATACTAAAAAGTAGCAAACAAGCATGCGCCTAATTTAGCTAAATAGCAAAGTAAACTGATTAAAAAGTTGCGAATATCTTTCTTTAATCGACAGAGAAGGGATAGAAAGAACGACTTCCTATACGTCCTTACCCTAAACCAGAATAATCCATCCATAAATTACTGACGGTCTGGTTTGAATTTCGTAGCAAGTCTACGTCTTTGTGGTTTTTTACTACCACGTTATTTATCTGGTCGGAAAATCTCTTTGCCGCTTTAACCACACGCTCCGCAGAACCTTAATGGCTTATACGAGGCTTAACTAGTACCCACGCTTAAATTTTAAGGTATTTAATGTAGCAGGCGAATTTTGTTACAATTTACCACCAAAATCTATGCGTCTGAAATTAACAATTTGATTCACAATCTCTTAATGCATGTAAATTTGCATACTATCAGACTGAAAGTACGATTCAAACAGCTCAAAGGGATTAGTTTATGTATAGAATACCTAGCTTTCGCCCGCGACTCCGTCCGCGTGGAATAAAAAAAAAAAAAACTGAGTAGCCTATGTGTTCTTCCAGACTATCCTCTACGTCTATGCCAAATTTCATCGAGATCCGTTCAGCCATTTAGGCTACAAACTCTAACAAACATCCATCCATCCATCTAAACTTTCGCATTTATAATATTAGTAAGAGTAAGATATATCAACTTTACACTACCGATTAGGTCAATTTATGTGTCTTGAAGGTCCTTCCCTCTTCTCCAAATACCATTTTTGCTGAACATTTCAAGTCTAATGAAATTTATACAAACTGTAGGTCGTAACGTTATAATGTGCCTTAATTCCAAAAGTTACTCTTGCAACATAAGCCCTAATACCACTGAATAGATAATAAAAATGACTTCATAGTTAAATAATTTTCACGCATATTTTTAAGAAGTTGTAATAAACCTTGAGCCGAATACGAGCACAGCCCTAATCCAACGACCACAAAAGAAGACATATTTGAGTTGCACAGATAAGATAAAATATTTTTCAAATCTCGACAAATAACAAGATATCTATTGCGCACGATTTCTATGTTTTGTCACTATTGAACTAGATGTATTTAGCCTGGATTTCCAATGTCAGAATATATGTACAGGAAAATATCGTCATCTCACTCGATCTCTTTGAACAAATAGGGATGACAATACGTTTTTGTAAAAGTATTCCGGCTGGGAACCTAATGATTGAACCTACTAAATTATTTACTGAATTCAATTAAAAATCTTGTTAACCAATCTCTGTAAGAGTAGTATTGACGTGTACATGATGAAATCGTGCGAGAAACAATAACCTCAGCGGGTGTCATACGTGAGGGGGTGAAAAGGGCCCCTCACTGAATACGCACGGTCAATCTAACTAAGTGACTTCGAAGTATATCATAGGGTTGACACTTCAAGTAGTAACGAAATAGGAAACCGTGGTATTCTGTTATTAAGTAATTTTACATAGTAATCGCATCTGTGTCAACTAAAAATCTAATTGTCTTCTAATCCCTCATTTTCCCTGCAAATGTTGTACAAATTTTAATTTAATTTGACCTTTAGAACGTTCGAAACTTAAAGTAACAACTAATTTTACTTTAAATCCTTTCTAAGCCACTAACTTTGCGCTTCTATTGAAATGCTAAGCTTTAACTAGCTTGTTATAAACTTTATACTATGCGCGTGTTACTAAAGTTGAAACATTCCGGATTAGACTAAACTAGAAAATACTCTACCGGTTTATTTGTCTGTATATATAAATACAGAAACCGAATTAAATAGCCTAACGGCCAAATACTGGGCGTCATACATACTCACAATCAGACTTTAGAATTTAAATTGAATATTTGGCCGTTAGATGCGCTACAAGACTAATCTATCTCTATACTTTTTTATATCAATAGGTGGCAAAGGAGCGAGGCCACCTTATTTCGCCGAGAAAACGAAGCGATCGCTGCCCAGACATCCGCAATAGCAGATGCGTTGCCTTAATCAACGGGGAAGGAAACGCATATGAAGAGGATTTTCCCCTTTCCTATGCGTCTCCATCGTCAAATCCTTCCCTTCCCATCCTTACCGTATAAGAAAATGATGGATAAGGATAGGGACTAAAATGAGGCCTTCTACCTTTCATCCCAGTCTCTTAAAACTGATGTATTATGGATCAGCCCTGGCGTAATGTCTATTCAGTGTTGTGAAGCACCACTTGTCTGGGGTTACGCCGGAAGGACGGCGCATCCACAATGGTCGCGTAACCTTTTGTCTGAACAGTGTTTTTCATAATACGCCGCACAGACTAAACGCGTTCTTTGTGATGCACTTTTTATAATATTTATACGTATTATGATAACATTATAGAACAATTGAAACGTTTAATTTTATGCTTATAAGAGTTTTATGTATTTTATTGTATTATCTAGGAAATGATATGTAGAAAATAGTTGTTTTTTCGCATCCGTAATTTTATGTCACACAAAAATCTCACTGTTTTTTATTTATATTGTGCTGAATAATGACTTTTTTGTTGCAAACAGCAAATGATTTTGGTAAGAAATTGTCAATATTAATTATCTGCTAGATGTTGCTAAACGTGTTAATGAGAATGGCAATGTCGAAACATCCAAAAATATATCTGTGAGAAGTTTTTAGATTGTTTGTTGTAGTTTAGGTACAGGACAAATTCCTTTACAACGTAATTTGCAGCTAGTTTCCTAAATGATAGTTTACGTTTTGATTTATGTCGCTATATTAATTTGATAATTTTTGACAACCCTATAGATTTCCATATTCGGTTTCCATGTATAGTGAAATTCGATATTCGTCAGGGTTGTCATTCATCATTAGGGGTGGCAATTCAAGTAGTACAGCGAGGGATGAACACCCACGTACGCCTACACCTCACAGGAATCTGAATTACACGTCCATTTATAATTTAGAATGCTAAGTAAGAATGAAAGTACTTTTAAAAATTGACTGTTTCATTCAAATATATGTGCTCATTTTTTTGTATTTCCATAAATTAATTCGTAGTACAATAAATTAGAATATTTTTGCATATTTGCTAATTAACAATGTGTGAAAGATAAATGTAGAAACAACGTGTGCTCAATCACGATTTATTAAGCAAAGAATTGTGAAATAAGATTATTTTATTTAACTATGCAATATTTTCGCAAGATAAAACGTAATTAACACACGTCGATATCTGAGCAAAAGATAACTTTTATAAACTGAACTTTAAAATATCGAAAATCTCTTTATAATTTGTTTCAATGGCTTTACTGTCTTATGTCTTATGCTAGTGAATATTCTGAGCCTACTGAGCCACAACATAACCAAAATATTATCATTTCCAGGTTAAAAAGATGGCGGAACGCGTATCGAAGTGTCGAGAAGAAGTATCCAAGTCCCGCGAAAAGTACCAAGCAGCGCTGGCTGAGATCACTGGCTACAATCCGCGGTACATCGAGGATATGACCGCGGTGTTCGAGCGCTGCCAACAGATGGAAGCACAAAGACTAACATTCTTCAAAGATGTGCTGTTCAGCTTCCATAAGTGTCTAAATATCAGCCAAGAGCCCACGTGAGTGACATATTGTAGACTTTGTTGTAAGGAAATAAGGATGAAAATTGTATTGTATACTGTAATTTATACTTTTCCAGTTTACCACAAATATACGAAGAATTCCATCATACGATAAATAACGCTGACCATCAAAAGGATTTGAAATGGTGGGCGAATAACCATGGCGTCAACATGGCGATGGCATGGCCGCAGTTCGAGGTAACCCACACCACCCGACACACCCCATGTGCCTAACAGACGAGGTTACCTAACATGGAACACTCATTAGATTAGATCGTGAACCTCGTCAGAGTTACGCACGTGTGAACCCGCCTTTATATAGTAACAGCGATGTTGTTTGTTATGTATTAACTCGATTGCTTCTATTTCTTTTGCCCCCTATTCTTACCCCTTCTAGAAGCTACCAGATGCGGATATTATGAGCATGTTAGTCTTTTATAGGCTTATGTATAGTTGGATATTTCGACCTAGTTGGACTGGTTGAAATAATGAATTCTATTTTTTAGTTCTAAATTATTAAATTGTTTTTTGAATCATTTTTATTCACCGGTCCATATCTAAATTATAACACACGTCGACAGACGCCCGCGGACTGTGCTGAGCCGATTAACGAGTCAATATTGACAATGTTGGATCCAGATTTGACGAACATTTGGACAAATATTGGAACATGTTTCACAACTTTACTATTGTTTCTTAGAAACAAATTTCGTAAATACTTGCAATCGTTTGTTAAGGTATTTTGATATATGACTATAGAAAGTGTCAGCAGCGAGTAAAAAGTAGAGTCTGATTGAATATACGTTGCAAGGAGGCCTCGACGGAGGATCCGGAGGCTCGATTCGCATTCCTCCTAGCGGCCTCTACAGCGCTAGAGCGCATCGCCGCCTTCCGCCCCCGGCTGCCCTCCTTGTGGGACGCCCTCCCCCTCCGGCTGTGTTTCGGAGTAGAGGACAGCAAGTCGCGAGTGGCGCCCTCCATCTGTAGCTACAGCCTACATGACGGTTGCTATGTCAACCCCATGTTCATACCGGTACGAGATCACGGTGTGGGCAGACATGCACCCACGGCGGGAGTGGACAAGGCACGTGTTACAAATGAATAGTAGAGTTTTCTAAATATCTCTTTATGAGAAAAACAGATACCACGATATTACCAATAAAAGGTAATGGTACCACGAAAAAAGTAATTGAAGTAATTTAAAAATATCTCCCGAATCAACTCTGCTAAATCGTTCATGTGCACTAAAAAAATGAAATATGAGAATGGTGTAGCACGCCGCACGTCATGCCGTGATGACAAGATGGATGTAACAAAGCACCAGATCGTCCAAGGTGCACCCTCACGACACACCTTCATACGCACACCCACTACGGAAATTTAATGTGATGGAGACAAGAAACACTTAGGTTCCAATAAACTGTTATATGAAACATGTTCAAAAACAATGCAACCGCACAGTCACAACACCGCATGGTTTGCCAGAACCAGCTCAGAACAACCGCAATCCGCTTCTAATAAACACTAGCTTTGTATGGAACTTTTACATTTTGTTTCCTCTAATTTTTGTTACTTTTCATTTTGTTTTTTTTAATTTTCGCCTCGACACGACACGGTGGGACATTGGATAGAAAAAACTTAAAAAATATTATACTACAAAGTTTACAGTCTGAAATGTAAAATGACAAAGTTTACATTTTTAAATGTAATTTACAAAAGTAAATCGAACTTTACATGTGTAAATGTAAACTGGTGCAATGTCCCGCCGTGTGCGGGTGCGTGTCGCGTGCGGTGGCCGCTGGCCGCTGACCGCGTGCTGTGCACCAGGAGTACACGGAGGAGTTCCGGGACATCGCGAAGGGCAAGTCCAAGGAGAGCCTGCCCACGGGCCCCATCACGCTGCTCAACCAGCGCCCCGTCAGCGAGGACGTACGTCATACATATACACACAACTCGTACTAATAATAGTTAATTTCTACTGTTTTAACATCGATATCTATTTTTACATGGAGGTAGAGAGGGAGGGCAAAATTGTTGTACAATATAACGATGAAAACTCAATATTAAATCTTTAGTTCACAGTTAATTGGTACGAGTTGTATCCATTCATGTTGCAACGCAAAAACAACTATTTCTGTTACAATTGTAAA
The DNA here is from genome assembly GCA_029286645.1 of Papilio protenor. Lineage (NCBI taxonomy): Eukaryota > Metazoa > Arthropoda > Insecta > Lepidoptera > Papilionidae > Papilio > Papilio protenor. The sequence continues at coordinate 2,477,431 of JAGSMZ010000009.1, forward strand.
ATATAGTTGTTTGAGCGAAGTGTTTTTTACAAAGGGACTAAATACAGTATACCACAGATGACATTTTATTGTTATTTTGGTAATACAAACTCAAAAAATTAGCTAATACGATGGAGTTAGTTCCCCCCGTTAATTTTACTTTACAACTAACTAAAGTTGGACATTGTCTCTGTGCCAACTGTGAAGTTATTTCTCAAATCTCATGTCACTGTGATTAGTCCCAAAGATTCAAATGAGAATGAAACATGAACAAGACACGGTTAGTATTCAAGAAATTAATAATAATTGTGTATTTTTTAGGATAACTTTAGAGTAGGTAATAATTTGTAGCCGTATGCCTGCATGGATCTCAGTCTGGTAATGGGTCATTCTCATTTTTATCTATATTTTATAGTAATTATTACGCTTTTTATGTCATTTTTTTTATAAATGTTGCATGATGGATGTAGCTTTAGAAATTCTGCATTTTGGCACGTTAGTAACAGCTGAATATTAACACGAATCTATAAAATATTGCGAAAATACTATTAAATAACTTTGATAAGAAGTCAGAAGAAATTCAGAATTAAATAAACTTAAAGTACAATAAACCTTAAGATTTAATATTAGCTAAAGATATTAAAATTTGAAAATATGTTAAATAATTTCAAAGTAAATAACTTTTAAGTTAATTAATGCTTTTATCCAGTGAGAAACATTTATTATTTTTTTATAACAACAGGAGTTGCCGCCGATAAATTCAACGAAGACGAGTAAAAACGCGAACCATTCGGATACGATGAACAGCACGCAGAGTGTCGCCTTGCACAACAACACGCCCAGCGGCAACAATACCATCGACAAGAAGACCATCAGCGCGCCCATCGCTGTCACGTCAGTACACAACACTACACCCTCCTAACTTCTCTCATCCTCCTCCCACAACAAACATACCCCATAGACACCATAGGCAAATTTCACAGACTGACTTTCTCTGACTTATGTAACAACAGTTGCTCGCGACTTCGTTTGCATGAAATTAAACAATGGAACCATAGACCAGAAATATGCTGTTTATTAATAGTTCCTCAACATTAGTAATAATAAAATATAGTCTATGTTTCTCGCAGATAAATTATCTTTCTAATGGTGAAAGAATTTTTAATATCGGCCCAGTAGTTTTTGAGCTATTTCAATATATACAAAAATAGAAATCTTAATATAATTTTCACAAAAAATAAAAAGAAATATATTTTCATGCTAACAGCCATGAATTTCACGTTTCCCTATTTAATTTTGACGTTGAAACGACACACGAGAATAGTTACTTCTTCCTTAATTTTTACCTTTCCCTTATCCTAATCCTGTACCCTGCCATCTCCAGCATAGAGCGTCTCGATATATTCATGTGTACGTCGAAGTGTTGCCGCGCGGCGCACGCGGGCCCGCGCCCCGCGCGCCGCGCTCTCGCGCTCAACGCGGACGCACTGCCGCTCTACACCATCACAGAGATAAACCCAACTGTCGAGTTAGTTGACTACAAATAATAGTAGTTAATTCTCTAGTCGAAGATGTTTTATGTAGTTTTACTTCTTACTATTAGATATGCGAAAGTTTAGATGAATGTTCGTTAGTTTGTAGCCTAAACTGCTGAACGGATCTCGATGAAATTTGGCGATGGAAAATACTCTTAAATAGGGCAACTTATTTTTTAATTCTACGCGCACAGAGTCGCGGGCGAAAGCTAGTATCATTTTGCAGTAGTCAATTTTTTTTTTTAGGAATGGCACAGCGAGCGCTCCAAAATCGGGCAAGACGTCCCCCAGCAAGGAGGGCGTGCGGGGCGAGGGGCGGGGCGAGGCGGCGCGGCGGGGGGAGGGGCGCGGGGAGGGCCGGCAGGAGAACCCCTTCGAGGAGGAGGAGTGGGAGGAGGAGGGCGGCGCGCTGGAGGACTCGGGCGAGCCCGGCGTGCCGGTGCGCGCGCTCTACGACTACACCGGCGCTGAGAGCGACGAGCTCAGCTTCCGGCAGGGTGAGTGACAGAGACAGATGTATAGTATATGCATCAAACAGAGCGTGTGAGAGAGACAGCTATATGATTCTATGCTCCGACCAAATAGTAGACAATGGTATCTACCTAATGTGTGTCAAAACAATAATAAAGCCAACAGCAATCTTTTACTCGGAATTGACAGAAAGGTAAAAAATAAAGCAACATTTGCTGTCATTAAGGTAATTTACTTTTTATTTTCAGGCGATCTATTCGAAAAACTAGAAGACGAGGACGAGCAGGGCTGGTGCAAGGGACGCAAGGACGGCCGCGTCGGGCTCTACCCCGCTAACTATGTAGAGCCTGTGGGGCACTAGCGCTGCGGGGGCACTAGCGCTGCGGGGGCACTAGCGCTGCGGGGGCACTAGCGCTGCGGGGGCACTAGCGCTGCGGGGGCACCGGCGCAGTGGGGGCACCAAATATGTTGGCAGCTTGTACCTGTCCGCTATCGTATTTGCTAACTATCGTCAAAACACTGTAACAATGAAAATTATGTGATAAAATGCTTTTTATCATAGTATTTGAAACAAGATAGCGTTTGGACAACGGATACGATAGCAGTGTCATCGCCCGCGTTGTTTATATTATAGAAATCAACTAATCCGACGAAAAAAGTGACATCTCCATTGAAAGCGATGTAACTGTTTTCGTCGGAAGTAGAAATGTACTCGGTGTATTTATTTTAACAAAGTGACCGCATCTTATGTCTGAAACAAAGCAATACTTGTAACTGAATTTAAATTTGATTGTTTTTAATGTTGAAAACGATTATTCGCAAAATTTATTAAATCAATTTTTAACGATTATTTTATTGGGCGAAAATACACTATTTTTATTTACACATTTTCATTCGATTTTCGTGTGAAGCTGCCTTATGAATCGATTCAATCGACATCGAACACCGAACTTCGTGAATATTTTTGACGCATTTAATGTGAGGTTTTTAAATATTGTTGCGAACGATTTTGTACATTTTATAAATACCGGAGGCCCAGCTTTGGTCCCTTTTCCTACCCACCCTTTTTCTTATGAGAAAGGATGGGAAGGGAAAGTGGATTTGACGGCGGAGGAGACGCATAGGAAGGGGAAATATCCTCTTTATGTGCGTCTCCTCCTCCGTCGATTAAGGGTAGGCAACGCATCTGCAATTGCGGATGTCTATGGGCAGCGGTCGCTTCGCCATTTTGGCGGATTTGGGTGGTCGTTTGCTCGTTTGCAACCTTGTATTATAAAAAAAAAAATACGTTCGCTCGCGGACGCTACGGACATATTTTTGGATAAAAATTATTTGTTAACGTGGAAACCAAAAAATGCTTTGTAATTTTTAGTGACGTTTGTATGCGAATTGTTGTAAATTTTATTATTACGATCCGGAAGTGTTGAGTTGGATATTATCGCAATAGTAATACGGTTAGAGTTTTATGTCCCCTAGAGTCGAGGTTCAGCCTCGGAGCATTAGCGAAGCCAAAAAGTTGACGCCAATATCAGAGAGTGGGCGGAGCGGGGTGGACTGGCTCAGCTGACTTTGTTACTAATAATTACTTGATTTTTTTCAACAATATTTATTTTTTCAAGTGATTTTCACCATGTCGAACATGTCCCTTTCATTCTGTTCAGAAAAAAAAGATAGCAGTATGTTTCTGTAAGGATGTGTTTGCAATGGAAACTTGACAAGTGTCAGCTGGGCTGGTCCGCGGGAGGGTGTACAGTTGTGATAGCGGTGTACATACGCGATGTATCTTCTTGCATATAGAATATTTATTTCCCATTGTATATAAATGTATATTGTCGGGGCGGCGGCCCTCTGGCGGCGAGACGAGGCCTAACGATTTGTTTTGGATCTTATACAAATTGCCGCTTTTTGACTCGGAGGTGCTAATTTCTTTTAAGCGCGCTACACTAGCGCCGCCCCGCTTAGGTTAAATATTGATAGTTAATATATTAACGAATGTTTATCTTTTCTTTCATGTTTTTTATTTCGTTTTGAGTTTGTCCAGCGACTGGCGATGGTGGTCGCTGGTAGTTTCAAACTAGACGTAGATGTATTTGTTTAATTTGTTATGGGTTCAAAGACCACTTGTGAGAAATTCATTGTATTATAATATTATCAGAGAGAGGGTGGCTATGGACCACATATTATGTTAATATATTATTAATATTGGTAAAATAAAAATTGTTACACATGATCCATGTTGTTTCATTTATCATTTATCCACCGGACCACACATGAAAAATATAAAATGTAAAAACTGCCCTCTCGCTTCGTATACAAAAATGTGTTAGAAGTCATCAATGGATTAGATGTAAAAAAATGGGATCTCGCTTCTTTTCGCATGTTATCCTACTTAATTTTAGTTAAAAACCAAAAAGTTTAAATCTTCCCTACCTGACAATACTTAAAGATCTAGAGGTTAAGTTAAAATGGTTATTACTATTCTATATTGAAAATTAATAAATTTCTGGATTTTTTCCTTTCAACTATACGTTGACTTCTTTCTATGTTCAAAATTTCAAGTTTGTGGGACTGCTATACATTCACATCTAGTTACCAAACTGCGAAAAATAATAAAACTTTTGGTGAGCTAACTTTTGCTGGGACCAAGGAAAAGGGTTTTCGGCGTTTAATAAAAATGAAAAACTATTCAATTTAAAAATCTCGTTTATTTCCATTGTACGCAGTGCTTACATTCTGCGCCTCTCAACATTACCAACGAACAGACACGAACACGACACGTGGACATACAGCGGCCAAGGCGGCTCTAAGCGAAGCTAACCTCTCAAAGCATTAGATATGAGACATGTCAGACAAGATTTACTGCCCCACACATTGCAAACGGAAATCGTAACTTAGTGTTGATTTAACTACTAAATCTACACTAAGAAAGATAAAGAATTTCTCGCCAAAAATCTTATAAGGGGTGTTTAATGAGTTGAAAAGAAAATATTAACTGTCACAAATAAACAAGATAAGTCATGGAAAACTAATATTTTATTACAAAACTTTATATGAATTTCTAAAGGTTCATAAGAGCACCCTTTTTGGAGTCAGGAGCCCAAACATGGTCCTTTGAGTCGGATATTGAATCAGTTTAATGAGTGAGTCAGTAAGGTTGTAGTAGCCGAAACGTGCCAGGAGTTGTAGAGGCACTATTGTGAAGAATTCAGTTTCTACAGATAAACAACCTTATGCTGAAAGTCAGGGTCTTCAGGTGACCCCAGCTGTCAATCATTGAGAAAGTAATTACGCAGCTAAGTTAATTGAAAGCAGCTGAAGGTCAACTAGGAGGGCACTAAATGATTTTCAAAATTGGTCGTCAAGCTTGTAATCCGTGAAAATATTTGTGAATACAGTCCATTGCAGAATTAGGGACAGTTTAAAAATTAGTTAGAATAATTTAGTATTTTATTACAAAACTTATTATGAATTTCTAAGAGTTCGTAAGAGCGCCCTTTTAATGTCAAGAGCCCAAACAAGGGGCTGTTTGTTCAATGACTAAGTGAGGCAATAAATAAAGCCTTTAAGATAATTTTGTACAAAATGATTCTGAGCAAATTCTGAGCACATCGTGCGTTTTGGCACAAACAATTTGTAGCGAATTTTGAAAATACATTGGAATAAGTGATTAGTAACGGACGGTCAATTTTGATTTGCCAAATTGATTTTACTAAGAGCACAAAGTACATAAAAACCTCTATTTAGGATATATTTCCTTCATAGTTAAATGTCTAAGTACTGATTTTTTCTTTACATAAGCGAGTATTGTATTCCACATTTATTTTCCTTGAATTACAAGTTCTGCGTCAAAAGATTTCATATATTCTATTAGTCTGTATTCTAACATAAAACTGTCTATCCCAACAGAATGAGAGACATGTTTTTTCGTCAGTGTAAACGCACAATAGTCAACACAGTAAACCCGCCCCGCACCATGTGATATGTCAACACAAACAGTCCTATATACAAAACGTTTCACATAACAAAATCGGGAGATTCCCAACATCTCATGTAATACCGTAGAATTTCACTCACACTTGTATAACATTGCTGTCTTTGTTTTGTCAAAGAGAATTAAAGAGATAGCAATATGATACAAGTGGACAGTGTAAACCCACCCTAACACAACTACAACGATGTAACATACAAAGAAACATATACATTGTGATATAAACCTTGTAATATTTCGGGTGACCGCGGCCCAAAAATCGACGTAAGTTAACAATTTTCTCACCCAGAGTCTTTGAAAAAAGTGCCAAAATAATCATAATCAGTGTTTTCCCTCACTAAGGGAAGATACTTTAGTATTTAACTATTATAACTATGCATATTTTTAAATATCTCAGCCAGTTAAGATCTGCGCGCTTTTTTATGCGCTAAAAATTATATTCTGAGCACACATATAAGAAATTTCGAGGCAAAATAAAAAACCTCTGATTTCAAGCGTTAATCTAAACGTTGGAGCTTCCTTAATTCCCAATCAACTCTGAGCGTGATTTTTTATTATCTATATTGTTTTCAGTCAATATATTGTATGTATTTTTAAATAAACGCGTCAGGCCACGGGTACATTATAAATGCGATTAACATGAATTAAAAAACGTAAAACAGAAGACTTTACACAACAATTAATAATAAAATATTTACATAACATAACAATAATATAAAATATCAGTTAAATCTAGCGTACACTACCAACACTTCACAAAAATCTAAAGATTTTTCATAAAGTTTCCATATATCAATAACACGTACAAAAACATTTCTAACCTCAATTATTTAAAAAGAGTTTTGTATTTTCCGTTTTATGGAAATCTTAAATGATTGTTTACAAAAATCTTTAAATTTATGTAAAGAGTTATTTTTATATAAAAATTAATTATCTATTTAAAATATTGTATGTAATGTACAGACATAAATAATGCAACTTATAAAGTTAATGACAAAATAATCTCAAGGTCAGCAAACAAATTAAATGGAAGATTGTTGCTTTCCATATTTAGATCTTTTTCCTTTTGTTTCATTTAGTTTTAACTCTTTTCTCCTTGACATAAAGGTTAAAATCCAACGCCAAACTAATTGTGACTGTCACGTGATTAAAATTAGAAAATGCTTTTTCATTTGGAATTTTAGGCTCTCATAGAATTTTAAGGTATTTTCAAAGCTAACAATTTACTCAATATCTAATGAACATATGAGAAAAAACATAATCTGGGTATCGAATACAGTGACATAGACACATGCTCTCTTTTTTCCTAAAAGAAACAGAGAGTTATAGCATGTGTGCAACTTAAATCATAAAGACTGCAATGAGTATAGTCTTGACAGAAATGTATTTACAATCTTGTGTTTGGTCTGGTCTACACAGGGACCGCAGACCGCAAACCGCTCACTGCATGCAGACCGCAGACCGCAGGTACCGCTCATTACAGACCGCAGACCGCAGAGACCGCTCATTACAGACCGCAGACCGCAGAGATCGCTCACTGCAGACCGCAGACCGCAGAGACCGCTCACTGCAGACCGCAGACCGCAGAGACCGCTCACTGCAGACCGCAGACCGCTCACTGCAGACCGCAGACCGCAGAGACCGCTCACTGCAGACCGCAGACCGCATAGACCGCTCACTGCAGACAGGCCTGCAGTTTCTCTATCCACTCCTGCGCAGCGTTCGCGTCGCTCGCACAGAAGTTGTACGTCCGTCGACTCGTTCGTAACTGTAATAAATCATTTAACCATTAATACAAAATTAGGCAATTATTTCCCATTTGACATTAGCGTTAAATTACATTTTACTGGTAACTCTAAACAGTACCAACCTTAGGAAAAAATTCTACGTCCTTATTATAAATAAATTGCAACTCACGTCAAAGAAGGATCTGTCGTCACACTTCTTGGGCGGCCCCGGCGCCGGCGCAGCCTGCGTCACTGTTATCACCTCCGCCAGGTCTGACACACACAAAAACAATATCATTATTGTATATAAACAGAGAAAACAAAGGGCCTGTCCCACCACTGTCTGATAGAGGCTCAGATAGCTGACAATGACGTCACTGTCAGATAAGGTAACAAAATCCGATATTTCCATCACATATTTTACACGTTGGATTGTTATCAGACAATTTACAATTTGATGGAACAGGCCCAAAGTATCGTATATCTCATTTACCAATAAATCCTTTGCAATGGGAGTCCTCCATCGCGTCGTAGTATCGCAGCTGATGCTTGATAGAGTCCAACACGAACCAACTGGAAAATCATATTAATAATGCTTTAGAAAGAATTACTATCCAATATAATTAGTTAAGGGTTGTCAATTATCTTTTAACTCAAGGTCATCTGCGCTATGCCCCTCCCTTGTATGCTCTGCTTCAACTAATAATACAAGATATTGGAAATGTGAAATCACATTTAGACCTTTCAATGGATTGTGTAATTGTCTATGATATTTTGATCAGTAAAGTACACATATCCTTTTTCATTAAGTCCATTATTACATTACTAACTTCCGCCCGTGACTCCGTCCGCGTGGATTAAAAAAAGCAAAAGTGAGTAGCCTATGTGTTCTTCCAGACTATCCTTTGCGTCTTTGCCAAATTTCATCAAGATCCGTTCAGCCGTTTAGGCTGCAAACTCTAACAAACATCCATCCATCCATCTAAACTTTCCCATTTATAACATTAGTAAGATTACAATTTTTAGATTTGTTTATTATAATTACTATTGAACTCGTCTATACATTTACACAATAGGTACAGTACCGTTGTTTCCATCCCTTGAGCAGTGCGCCGCGCTTGTATAGATGTCCCTCGTGCGTGCGGTCCTCCGCCACGTTGGAGGAGAACTGCTCGTAGTACTGCTGCGACGACGACTGCAGTGTCGCTACGCCTGCAACACACATATACTTTCACGTAGCACGTAGCGTACTTAGTGCACGTAGTCTGCGCCTAAAAGTAGCCCACGTAGCCTTTGCGCGTACATAGCAAACGTAGCTCTGGAAGCAGGTCCGCGTACGTAGCGAACGTAACGCACGTAGCTAGGGCGCGTACGTAGCGAAGGTAGCCGTACGTATTACACATAGTGTGTGCGTGCGTGTGTACGTACTGTTGGCGACGTTGGTGCGCAGGTCGCGGTCGCGATCAGGCGGCGGCGCCTTGTATTTGGTGCACGGCAGCGAGAACGTCTCCGCACACCGCTCGTGGCACGCCGCGCCGCAGTCTACACACCTCACGCCGCTCTGATAACAAACATACAATATAAGAAAGAGAAAGTAGATATAAAACATTAGAAGAGTGAGTGGTGAGACTATAACTTTGTGTGTACCTCTAGTGGTCCCCAGAGCAGATCTCCGCAGTGGTCGCAGCGCGCGGGCGCGGCGTGCGCGGCGGGCGCCCAGCGGTGCGCGGGCGCGGCGTGCGCGGCGGGCGCCCAGCGGTGCGCAGGCGCCGCCGCCAGCCCGCGCACCAGCACCTCCAGCGTGCTGCGCCGGTGCGCCGCCGCCGTCGCACGACGCACCACACTGCTGCACATTGACGCGTTACGCTGAAAATGTAAAGTAAAGCTGTACATTCAGTAACTTTTTTTTAAAATAGAATTATGACGTACATAGACATCCGTATGCTATCTTGCTATGGTGATAGTGGACGGAGTCGTAGATGTACCTGTAACTCCAGGGTATTGGGTAGTTCTAGCTGGTCCCAGCGCACGCGCCACTTCTGGGGCAGATGTCCCAGCTCCAGCTCGAGTTGGCGCACGCGCTCCAGCAGGCCGCTGAAGGCGTCTGGCAAGCAGCGCTGCACGCTGTCGTAGCCGGCGGTGAGCACGCGGCGCGCGGCGCGGGGCTCCGGCTCACCGCACGCCGCCAGCTCCAGCTCGTAGGGCGCGCCGTGCGACAGCTCCTCGCTCACGTAGTACTCCCACACCTCCAGGCAGTTGATCGCTGACACCGGGCGCAGTACCTATACGTACACCATGTTATTTCAAAACAGTCAGTCATTCTTCTTTTTGTAATATAAGTTGGCAAACGAAGAAATCACCAGTTTCTAAAAATAGAGAAGCAACCGCCGCATCATCTGTATTTGCATGCGTTGCTTATCTTTGAATCGCGGAGGAGGGGACGCAAAGAAACAAGTGTATTTCCTCTTCCCGCTAAATATACTTCTCCGTCCCATTCTTTCTTTTTATAAAGAAGTTGGAAAGAGAAAGAAGTTCTAGCAGTCCAGCAGTACGTACCGGGTTGTCGAAGTCGGGTGTGTAGAGGAAGTTGTAGAAGAGCGGCGTGCGCTGGTGCACGCGCTCCACGAAGTCGAAGAGCGAGACGCCGTGCGCCGCCGCGCGCCCGCACTCCTCCTCGCCGCCGCCCGCCGCGCCGCCCGCCCCGCCCGTCTCCACACCCTGCACACAATTATATACATTCATACATAAACACCAAGAAATATATTTGATCCGGTGGGCATAAGCCAAATTCAATATTACAGCCCACTAGCGACCTCCTGTCAGTGTCGAAAAAAGTGTAAAATTATAACAAGATCCTTTTCGTATTGCGACTATCATGACATTTTTATCTTTTATGTCTATTTGCTAACAACTAACGGTGATTGAAGAGCCTCTTTCACCGAGACTTAGAGCAAGGCACTGGACAAAAGATGGCGCTAAAATCAACAATTTACAATATATCGCTAGTATCGCTTAAACCAGCACTGAGACTGGCTATCCTTGTTCCAGTCCAGTGTGAGGCGCTCACCAGCCTGCAGGCGTCGGGGCGGCGGTCGTCGGCGTGCGCGAGGCCGAGCTCCGCGCGCTGCGCCTCGCTGTCGAACAGGAAGGTGCGGAAGCGGCACGACACGCTGTGGTATGCCACGAACCGCAGGTAGAAGTCGTTGAACTCGAACGCCAGCGGGAACTGCTTCAATAACTGTTGACAAATACTTGATATTTAGGGCCTGTCCCACCGCTAAAAGGCCCAGACAGCTTAAAAATGACGTCAGATAAAAAATAAATCTCAAGGTCGACTGCCAGAAACATTGTAAAAGCATATACCTGATGCACAGCGTCGAGGAACATTAGGAATGTTGGTGTGAAGCCCTGCTGAGGGGTGGCGGCGAGGTTGGAGCGCTGCTGGAACTTGTGCCCCATCGCCAGCCACTCCTTCTCCACCAGGATTCTGAACCCTTCCAGCGTGCGGTAGTACGGCTCCAGGCAGATCTGCGCTAGCGAAGATATCTGCAAAAAATATTAAATACTGCTATCAAAAAACGTAAGATATATGTCGCTAGATGGCGTAAAAAGCAAGGATATTGCCAGTAGCTGTCACTTGTATGCCAACTTTAGGCATGTATAGTAACAAACACAGATTTTCAATAGTAACGTATTATGGTATACCTGCGAGGTGACATCCCAGCCGTCCTCCAACGAGAGCAGCACGGAGGAGCCCTGCAGGTCCAGCAGGTCCACCACCGCGCCCGACAGCTGGAACAGCTGCCGTAGTTGCCACAGCCATCCTGACTCCTCCACCAGACTGCAAACCCAAAAATATTATTCACCACTTATGGATATATATAACTTATCGAACTTAGGAAGAATATTATTTAATACCTCTGAGTGTTTACTTAAATTTTTAGTTTAAAATGAAAGAGATTAAAAAACATATAGAGGATTTAAAACATTTTTCACATGATCCACTAACGCTACCTATTAATAGATCCTCAAAACCACATGCCAATATAATTAATTATATTGCAATTAATGGCAAATTCTTCTTATTATTATTCTATATGAGCTTATTATAGTTTTGTAAAATGTTTTATAAAAACAGGAGGCGGCGTACTAAACTTGACAACTAACATACTACCTTGAAAGATGTTACCGGTGAAAAAAATGTTGTTCTCTATGTCTAGTCTATATATTTCTTAAATGTTTTTGTTTAAAAGGTTATCACTGACCGTAGGAAGCCGGGGTGGTCGTGGTGCGGCGGCGCGGAGGGCGCGGCGGCTCGCAGCAGCTTCTTGAAGGCGTGCTTGGTGGCGCGCGCGTCGGGGTACTCCACCGGCACCGCCTGCACCGCGCCCGCCTCCGCGCCGGCCCCCGACACGCCCCCCGCGCTGCCCTTCTCCGTCACCACGTACAGCGCCGCGCGCCGCCCGCCGCCCCCGCCCCCGCTCTCGCCACACACTGCCAAATAAAATAACTATTAATTTCTCTCCAAGATACAATTATTTTTTGATCATAAAAAGAAGTGTAGAGGCAACATTATAGTAACAAACAAATTTACAATAGATTTTAGAAGATTTGATTTTTATCTGTAGAGATTCAATTAGTAAAAAACGGTGAATAAAGGAATATAGAAGTTAAAACTGAATCAGTGAATTAATATTCAACTGCTTTGAACATTTATTCGTGTGAATTTCACAAGAAACCTTTATTTAAGTCATAATTTATACCAGAATCAAGATCCGCAGTGGAGAGTCGCTGCCGTGGCACGTAGAGCTCGAGGTGTGACGGCTGGCGGCGGTCCTTGAGGGAGCCCCAGCGGCCGAAGTGCCGCCCCGTCCCCGCCCCCGCCCCCGCGCCGCCCTTGCCGCCACTGTTACGCCCCAACACCCTGACATCGTTAATACTTAAGAAATAAAAGCTCCTAACGTATACGGAGCTTTTTAAGACTTTAAATTAGGGACAATACAACTAATTTATTTTTCCTATACAACTTTCAACCGCCCAAATCAATATTTGATTTTTGAAAACTATTCAAAAACTACGTTAGATGGAGTTTTTCTTTTATTATTTACAACATTTGGTTCCTATATAAGGGAGGAGGTGTATTATTTGTGGGGGGAGTGTATTATTTGTGGGGGTGTGTATGATTTATGGGGGGTGTATTATTTGTGGGGGAGTGTACTATTTGTGGGTGTGTATTATGTAAGAGGGGGATATTAACCCAAGCGTGCCGGTGCCTTTAGCGAGCAGCGGCGTGTGGTGGTCTTCAGGCAGCAGCAGGGACTCCAGGCTGAGTGACGCCTCTAGCTCGCCGCGTCCTGCTGGGGTGCAAGCTATCAGCGCCATCAGGTACCGCTCCTGGAAATATTCCATCATCATCATCATCATCATCATCAGCCTACTCTTGTCCCTTCGGAGGGGCGACACAGTATGAACTACTCCACCTCTAGCAACCATCATATCTTAATAAATTCCCTTCTTAAAGATACTTAATTGAGCATACTTTCTTCGGTCTTCCTTTGCCTTGGTGTCTATTCATATTTTAATAAGTATCCCATTAATTACTCTATGATAAGAGCTCTTTCTAAACGTAAAAGAAAATTTAAATCGGTTTAGTATTATTAAAAGTTAACGCTAGTTTGAATAATGCTACAATATCTTTTAAATATTGAATATTTCATCGGAAACAAATTATATTGTGACGTCATCTTTAGGTGTGAGGTTACAGTGCGTGTACCTGTTCCAAGCTGGAGGTGGGCTCGGTGCCGCTCTGCGCGGCGCCCGGCGTCTGATGGCTGCTGCCCTTCAGCATACCCATCACGCCTTTATGATGAGAAGCACTCGATCTGAAATATTATACGAGGTTTGAATTAGATGAGAGAAAATCTTATTAATATAGATTTTGGATGGATGTTAATTCGTATCTTCATGAACTTTGACACAGATGTAGATGACCCAAATAGTCAAACTTTTGTAATACTTTTGCATAGCAAAAATATTAAAAGGTTATCAATGAATGCAAAACTGTTGATAGAAGGGTACTAGGAGGGTCCCACTTTAGACGAGATAACAGTGCTGTAGAAAACAATTTAGATCATTATCTTACTAATATTATAAACGCAAAAGTTTAGATGGATTGACATTTAGAGTTTTCTGTCTAAACTGCTGATCGGATCTAGTTTAAATTTGGCATGGATGTAGAGGATAGTCTGAAATAACAATTACTAAGTTCTATTTTAGTTTCTCGCGGAGTCTGGTGCGAAAGCTAGTAGTGTACCTTGCGAGCAGCGCGTGCGTGCGCGGGTGTCGCCAGGTGAGCGCGGGCAGGCGGCCCTGGCGGTAGCAGCGCGCCGCACGCCGCAGAGACTCGTCGCTCACCGCCGCCGGCACCGCCACCACGCACGGGTAGCTGCACATTTAGAGCAACTTTGACTAAACTATCGCACGACAGTTGTGTGATTGTCAATATTTTCATCGCCAATTCATCTGTTTTGTTGAAAATCGAGTAGTGTGCCTCTATAAAATCTCTAGCAATAATTTAATTAAATAGAACGCCCTAAGCCATATCCCAGTAGTTAATAATCCTGCTAGAAGGACCAAAGCCAAATATCACAAATTTATATTATATAAGTTGAATCGACCATTTATTAGAAACTAGCTGTTCGCGTGCGGATTCATCTGCGTGAAATTATAAAAACTTTATTTTATTGTTTACATTTGTCAAATTATCAATAGCAAATGTCAAAATAACATGACATGACAAACCTTAGCAATCTTGCTTTCTTGATGTTGACAGCAACTTATGGTCTCTTTCCCACATTAGGGTTTTTATCCAAAATATTTACCCCCTAAGTTTAATGGCGTAAAATATATAGCCTAAAGCGTGACGTAAGTGTAGGGCTTTTTATTAAAAAAGAAATACAACATGAGGGGCGGTGACGTCAGCGAGCGCGCGTCCGCCGACGGCAAGACGTACTTCTGACGCTTTGACGGCTTCGGCTTTAGGCCCGCACGCCGCGCGGTTTTTAATAGAGTCTTCTTTGCGAAACCTCTGCAATATTAAGAAAAACAATCAATAGGAATAGAAAATTGTAGATATAGAAATGAGAGTGACCACTATCGCGGTTTGCAGGTTACAAAAAAACAACAGATTCATTAAACATATTGAAGACGTGCAGCCTAAATTAAACTAAGTAACTATAAACTAGATGACTGCGAGCCAATAAAAGTTTTCGCGTGTAGTAGAAACAACGATAGGTACTGCAGCTAGCTACTAAATACTTAACAATATACAATAGGTCAATAGGCACATCGTATTAACAATAACAGTAACAGTTTTAAATAAAAAAAGTCAAGAGCTAAGCGCCTTCTTGCCGTGGACAGACACGTGAATGGATCGAGATAGTGTGCTTGCTTGCATGCACAATAATTTGATGATTGATTTCATTTTAGCTATTAAATAGTTTGTTTAATATTTGCTACTTTTCTAACTGTGTCTGTTTGCATGTTTAATGGTTAAATAAGCATATATGATATACTTGAGCGTGTGGTGCTTGGCGGCGTGCAGCGGCGGCGGGGGCGCGGGGCGCGGCGCCAGCGCGAAGTGCATGACGGCGGAGGCGGGGTGCCGCAGCCGCGCCACCTGCTTGCGGAACGCCTCCGCCTGCTCGCCGCTCACCTCCTCGTCCAGCACCACCTGCAATTATACAAATGGTCCTTCGAGTCGGATACATTCATTTCAACTAACAAAAATCGTATAGTAACACATGTAATATTATTTTATTCGTTTTTAAAGATATTAAAAATAGTTGAGGAAGCATAGTTGACACACTTGAGACATTTTTCACATGATCCACTGACGCTATCTATTAATAGATCCCCAAAGCCACATGTCAATATAATTAATTGAATTTAAATTAATAAAGGTATCATTAAAAAAGAAATACAACATGAGGTGGCTGGTGACGTCAGCGAGCGCGCGTCCGCCGACGGCAAGACGTACTTCTGACGCTTTGACGGCTTCGGCTTTAAGCCCGCACGCCGCGCGGTTTTTAATAGAGTCTTCTTTGCGAAACCTCTGCAATATTAAGAAAAACAATCAGTAGGAATAGAAAATTGTAGATATAGAAATGAGAGTGACCACTATCGCGGTTTGCAGGTTACAAAAAAACAACAGATTCATTAAACATATTGAAGACGTGCAGCCTAAATTAAACTAAGTAACTATAAACTAGATGACTGCGAGCCAATAAAAGTTTTCGCGTGTAGTAGAAACAACGATAGGTACTGCAGCTAGCTACTAAATATTTAACAATATAAAATAGGTCAATAGGCACAAAGTATTAACAATAACAGTAACAGTTTTAAATAAAAGTTTTCGCGTGTAGTAGAAACAACGATAGGTACTGCAGCTAGCTACTAAATACTTAACAATATACAATAGGTCAATAGGCACATCGTATTAACAATAACAGTAACAGTTTTAAATAAAAGTCAAGAGCTAAGCGCCTTCTTGCCATGGACAGACACGTGAATGGATCGAGATAGCGTGGCCTACAGATGTTTTAAAGCTGGCATGCACAATAATTTGATGATTGATTTTATTTTAGCTATTAAATAGTTTGTTTAATATTTCCTACTTTTCTAACTGTGTCTGTTTGCATGTTTAATGGTTAAATAAGCATATATGATATACTTGAGCGTGTGGTGCTTGGCGGCGTGCAGCGGCGGCGGGGGCGCGGGGCGCGGCGCCAGCGCGAAGTGCATGACGGCGGAGGCGGGGTGCCGCAGCCGCGCCACCTGCTTGCGGAACGCCTCCGCCTGCTCGCCGCTCACCTCCTCGTCCAGTACCACCTGCAATTATACAAATGGTCCTTCGAGTCGGATACATTCATTTCAACTAACAAAAATCGTATAGTAACACATGTAATATTATTTTATTCGCTTTTAAAGATATTAAAAATAGTTGAGGAAGCATAGTTGACACACTTGAGACATTTTTCACATGATCCACTGACGCTATCTATTAATAGATCCCCAAAGCCACATGTCAATATAATTAATTGAATTTAAATTAATAAAGGTATCATTAAAAAAGAAATACAACATGAGGTGGCGTACTAAACTTGACAATATTGTACCTTTCAAAAAAGTTACCGGTGAAAAAAATGTTCCCTATGTCAAGTCTATAAATTTCTTAAATGTATTGCTTCGAATAAACCTTTTTTATAGTTCAAAATAAGGATAGTAAACTACAAAGTAAATACTTAATTTTACGAACAAGTAAGAGACTATTAAACATACATAGGTCAAAATTTTAAAATGTCAATTCTGATATGAAATACATACGGTAATAGGTAAATGAATGTTACCTTGATGAGCTGGAAGGTGGCGGCCCTGAGCTGCAGGCCGTCAGCGAGCGGCTCCAGCTGCGGGCCGTGCGCGCGCACCGCCTTCTCCCGCGTCAGCGCGCACAGCGGGAACGACCGCACCACCGTCTGCTCGCACGCTGACACACAAATACATGCATATTATGAAAAGCAAAATTATTATTGTTAAATTTATATGTACATTTTGTAAGGTTATCGAGGTAAAGTACTATAACACCGCTTTCAAGACTGTGTTGCGGAAACCGCAAAGCCTTACTAAAGCAGCATTGCATATCTATACTCGTACTAATATTATAAAGAGGATTGTGATTTTAATTTCTAATATTGTTATATGTATAGAAATAACTCAAAACTACTGAGCCGATTTCAAAAATTCTTTCACTATTAAAAGGCTTCGTTATCACTGAGTATAGGCTATATTTTTATTATTTTTTCGCCGTCGCTAGCAACAGTTAGCAAATATCAGCAGATTGCAAGAATCATATTGATAACTTTAAGACATCGCCAGCTCACTATACTTTCCTACTGAGGGGCTCTGAGTTTACCCTAAGTTAGGGTGACTAGGCTTTAGTCAACCACGTTGGCCATTTCCCTTTAAATGTTAAAGCTGCGATTTTAAATGCAATTCAAAATTTTGATATATCGTAGGGATTTTATTAAAGTTTTACAGCCTTACAAATAAACGCAATATAAAATTAAACATAGGAATAAACTGAGTATAAGCAAATATTAGTACAAATAAATACTTACCGAAGGGATCAATAGGCGTGCCTTTGAATATAAGCCTGTAGTTGGTGAGGAAGAGCGCGCCCTCCGCCGGCAGCAGCGGCGACTCGCGGCCATCCGCCACCAGCACCGCGCGCAGCGCCGGCGCCGCGCCCGCCTCGCCCGCCACCATGCTCGGCGCCACGATACGAGCCTAACACATACGTCTACGTTAAAATATAGCCAACTAGCTTTCGCCCGTGAAACCGGCGCGGAATTAAAAAAACAAAAGTGAGTAGTCTATATGTCCTTCCAGACTATCCTCTTCATATATGCCAAATTTCATCTATATCTGTTCAGCAGTTTAGGCTACAAACTCTAACAAACATCCATCCATCTAAACTTTCGGATTTTTGATATTAGTATGTTACTCAGTGATAACGTAGCTTTCTAATGGTGAAAGGTTTTATAAAATCAGCCCAGTAGTTTTTGAGTTATTTCAATACATACAAAAATACAATTCTATATATTCTATACTAATATTATAAAGAGGAAAGATTTGTATTTTTGTATGAATTAAAAACTCAAAAACTACTGAGACAATAACAAAAAATCTTTCACTATTAAAAGGCTTCGTTATCACTGAGTATAGGCTATATTTTTTTAATTTCACTTGAACGAAGTCGCGATCAACAAACTAGTCTTATAAAAAAAGTACAGGTTATATAAAAACATTTCTCCCTCACAGGGTCATTATTATTGCTATCAAGTGTACATATATTAGTACCTTCTGTACGGGCGGTAGTCTCCTGCTTTCGCGGGCGACGGCGTCCAACGTCTCCAAGTGCATATGCACCACGCCGGGGATCATCTGGTGTAGGCAGCGGACATGATCCGCAGTCACCCCACCCTCGGTGCACACCTAGTAACAGTAAATAAAGACACTAGTAAAACAAGCGTTTTAATTCTGACCGCCGCTTGATATTATGTACAGTCGCGGAATCTGGCGGTGTTCCAACTAAAAGCTACAATCGTTTGAACATTATGAAACGTAATCTGTACGAAAAACGTCGGTTAGTTATACATGGCTAGTTTCTTTTATTATTATCCCTTCGTTTGCACTCACTGCTATCTAATTAGTTATTTGTAGGAAGAGAAGGAGTTTGTCTCCTTGCAATGAACAAAGCAAATTTTTTCTTGATGACTGTGCGTCAGCGTGGTTATAAATTTAAAAACCTTTAAAAATCTTACTAATATTATAAATGCGAAAGTTTAGATGGATGGATGGATGTCTGTTAGAGTTTGTAGCCTAAACGGCTGAACGGATTTTGATAACGTTTAGTATGTAGAGGATAGTCTGGAAGAATACATAGGCTACTCAACTTTTGTTCGCATTTATAATATTAATATTAATTAATAATATTACCTATTAGTAATACTATTGCTGGCTCTGTCGGCGTCCTCGCCCCTCGCGTCCGCGCGCCGCCCCGCGCCCTCCAGCGGCAGCAGCAGGTACACCATCCTGTTGGCGTAGTGTATCGCCTGGCTGTACAGCGTCGACTCCTCGCTCGCTATTAACTCGCCTTGCTTCTCTGAAATTATATACAATAGTAAGGCCTTGTAATGACGTCACTGTCAGATAAGGTATCAAAATCCGATATTTCCACCACACATTTTACACATTCGATTGCTATCAGACAATTTACAATTTGTAGGAACAGGCCCTAAATGTAACCAAATAATACTCAATACTTTATCGTCTGGAATTTAAAAAAAAAGATTATTTAATAGCGAAGATATATTGTAAACAATTAGTTGTTGCTCGCGACTTCGTCTATGTGAAATTAATGACTGTAAAAAAAATTGGCCTATGTTACTTAGCAACAATGTAGCGTTTTAATGGTGAAAGAATTTTTTAAATCGGCTCAGTAGGTTTAGATTGGAATACTCAATACCTGGGGGTAGTGTAGGCCATAACCTCATTTGCTCCGCGGCTATCTCTAACGCACTTGGTTCTTGTGCTTTTAATAATGATATGTACTCTTCATCTTCCCTGAAACACAATTTTGTATTAAAAAATAGACTGTCACTGTGGATCTAAATGGTAACGATTCTCTTTCCTTCTATTAAAAAAGATATAAAACATTATTGTAAATATGTTTCAGTACCAGACTTAAATAATCTATAGACTAGATATAGTGAAAAAAAATCATCCACTGGTACTTTCTCTGAAAGGTACTATATTAGTTTTCAAGTTTAGTGCCACCTCGTGTATTTGTCTTGACATTTTACAAAATTATAATTAGCTCTATCTTTTGATATAAAATAAACTAAACAGTGTCACCAAAATAAAACATTTAAATATTATTTCAAGACAATTGGCAATTAATTTAAATACAATTATATTGACATGTTGTTTTGATTATTTGAAAAATGTTTTAAATGAAGTGTCAACTATGCCTCCTCTATATATTTGAATCTCTTTTGTACTAAGGGAAGAATGCAATATTTTCTCTGTATTTTTACCTTGGACTGGGCACCCTTTGGTGATGTGTAGGACTGGGCAGGTACAGGGCTTTTATATCCCTCTGAACATCTTGATAGAAAGCCGCCTCCCAAAACTGCTGACTGGTCCACACTTGATGCTCCTAAAATTATAATCAATATTAATATTTCCATTTTAATTATGTTGTTAAAATGTAACTCTCTTACTATCAAATGTTATCACTATTATTATTAAAATAGTTGTCGAAAATACATTTTTCGTCTAAATATTTGAACTCAACATTTACTATAACCTGATACCTAAGTCGAATGAATTCAGAACACCTTTAATATTCTAATGATTAGTGTCTAACTTATTAATTGTTAAATAAGACTTTTCAATTTTGATAAGTACGGTGTCATGTTATTGTAGTCGTATTGCAGTGCAGTCATGTTATTGTAGTCGTATTACAGTGCAGTGTGATGTTATCGTAATTGCATTGCAATGCAGTGTCATGTTATTCTAGTCGTGTTGCAGTACAGTCATGTTATTCTAGTCGTGTTGCAGTACAGTGTCATGTTATTGTTATCGCGTTGGTATCCGACCTGTATGCACATGTAGGCGTACTGTATGACGCCGGTGCACAGCTTGCGGCAGTAGGCGGTGGCCAGCGGCAACATCGCCGCCGCTATGGAGTGCTCGTCCAGCGCCGTCGCCGACTGCAGCGCGCAGTTCATCAACCTGATAGATACAAAAACAACTTTAAGTACTACGAATAAGGTTCATTTTGCAATAGAGGAGACCACCATACAATGACTCTCGCTTACAAAAGTACTTATGCATTTCTAGCTTATAGCTTATATAGCTTTCTATATATAGTTTAGAAATTAAACAGAGATAAGACTTATTTAGTATCTAGATTAAGACTTTAAGTGCCATCGACTTGTCTGAACAGGTCATTTAAAAAAAAAAAACTTCGTAGTGGTATGAAACATATTTATGTTGAGACCTTAGCACGTAAATTTCCGTAACAGTATCGATGAAAATAGTATTAGATTTGTCCTTGGCCTTAACGGGCGTCAAGTACAGACATATCTCATACCAAGTTGATGTCGTTACTTTCTGATAAACATTCGTGCTAGGTCCCCTGTTCTCTACACAAAGCTGTATAACCTTGTCTATTCGCTATATTTCAAGGTCAACATCGCGTGGATATCAAATAAAGAACCTTACATATATTCTATATAAATAAACCACAATAAAATCATATAATTATTAGCGATAATTGAGTAGGAAAACATTCCTTTCATCACATTTATCTGATTGTATGAAAACATGAAAAACAAGATAAAATCACACGGCACTATATATAAAAGTTTATTTAAATAAAAACACACTTCTGCAAAGTTTCATTGTAAAGTTAGTTGTAATAAAAAATGGTATCATTCAGCGTTTTATGTAGCCTTTTGGTTTCGTTTTTTATATTATGCCAAGGCGATAATATGCTCGTAAGTTTTCTTTTTTTTTAAAACCATATATTATTTGCATTTTTTTTAAAACCAGGGTGTTTTTATTCCTTCTTTTCTTGTATATTAGGGTCCAGGTAAATGGGTGATAGTTACTATAGACCATTGTGAAGAGGACGATTCCTACCAGACCAACATCGACGTGGACATGCACCGCGCTAACCGCACACACGTCGCCTTCTCATTCAAAGTCTACCTCGCGGAGGATTTCGATTACACCGTATCGGTAAGATATTACTAAGAGAAAGTAATCTTGCCAATATTCATTAAAAACATACCTAATTAACCACATATGCTAGACATAGATTTTCCTTTCCTATACATCCCCTCCCCCGCTGTTGCTGTCCATATTACAAGGGGGAAGAGGACCTGATTCGGCACACATATTCATCAAACGAAACACGGAAATACTTTCATTTGGCGTCTGTTGAGGTCGGTGTGTACAGTCATGGAAATCCGCGGTATTCCACTTACGGAAAAGTACGGTTCAACGATATAAACAGCAGTGCAATAAAAAGCAATTTTTATCCTAC
Organism: Papilio protenor; assembly: GCA_029286645.1. Lineage (NCBI taxonomy): Eukaryota > Metazoa > Arthropoda > Insecta > Lepidoptera > Papilionidae > Papilio > Papilio protenor. The sequence goes on from JAGSMZ010000009.1 coordinate 2,499,805, forward strand.
AAACACATTTAAAAGGTGCATCTCATTAGTTATTGTTCCGCGTCGTCTCAATACTAACAAAAAATTCAAAAATTGTATATTTCAAAGTGGAACATTGCCATACTCCTCCTCCATTCTAACTGTACATATAGCAGTGCCAATGCTATCTTGTAATGTCCATTATCTATATACCATTTGTAGATTCGTATAGACATCTGCAAGTACGTAGACGGGGGATGCAAGGCGTACCAGACACTAGCTGATGAATGCGCCATCAACTTCATCGAGAAGTACGCAAAACAGAACGTAGAAGCTGCATTTGGTATGCTGAATAAAGACGGATGGCCTTTAACAGTGGTAAGTGTACTAGTACATAAGAAAACCATGTCAAAGATGATATTTCACCATACAAAATATAGGGAATTACCAACTGGTATAAGAGATAATAAAACAGAAAACGGCTTGAGAAAGACAAAATCTTGTTTACAGACAGCAGTCGAAAAACATTGATTTATTGCTTAAAAGTGTTTAAATTTAAAATTATTTTCGGATCCATGAAACCAAATATTGATTTCCTGCATACTACTCGTGCATAGATTTGACGATGGACTTATGACGTCACGCATTAACCAATATTGGGCGGGGAACGCAATCTGCGCTTAACAAGTCTAGTACTGCGTTTTTAGTCATTTCAACTCAACAGGGTGACTACGAAGTGGAAGACTACATATTCAACGTAGAGGAGCTTCCTGAGAACGCGGTGTATGGCGACTTTGTGGCGAAAGGTTTCCTTATAAAGCAAGGCGTTGAGTTCTCGTGCGTCAAAGTCGCCGCTAAGTTCGTCAAAAGCGACGACGAAGATGAAGAGGATTGAATTCAATTAATATATTGAAATTACATGTATCGTATACCTTGTGTATTTTTTTTTTAATTTAAATGTTCAAATTTTAACATCTCATATTATAGAGAACATAGGACAAGTCGATTTAAACGTGATTTCAAAAAGAAGCACAATACAAATCAATGATATTGCATATGACGAATCTCATGTAAGAAGAACTGTAGTTATAAGTGACACGGGTAGAGGTAGACATAGAAAGAGATAGATTGCGTTTTCACGTCATCACTCCCTTCATCATGGTCACCAAAAGGTGTGAGGAGTGACTAACGAGGTGGATGATAGTTATTTGGTTTAAAACCCGGTGCGATACTACGATAAGGGGAGATGAGTACACGTTCGCTGCGCCCTCTATCTTTTCTTTAGTAACTTCAAAAGGTGTTCAACCTGACGAGTAGTTCGAACTGATGATGCTGCAGTAGATGTTTGTTGGTGGGCAGCCTCGCGGCCAGGTCCCTGACGAGGGCTGCTCGAGCTGCGGGCGCGCGCAGAGCACGCAGTACCGCGGGGAACGATTTACGGGCATCCGCGTACCGACCCTCGAAGATAGCAGCTACGCACGCACGTAACACCTACGGAAATACAAGACATTAAACAATATATAGGCATAGTGAACCTAAAGACAAATAGATTAAAAATATATAGACGCGATATAGTGAACATTTTTTACCGGTAACTTCTTTGAAAGGTACTATATGAGTTGTCAAGTTAACTGCCACCTCGAATTCTTGTATTGCAAAGACATTTTAGAAATATATAGACGAGACATAGTTAACATTTTTTTATCGGTACTCTCTCTGAAAGGTACTATATTGTTTTGACATATAATAAAACATTTTACAATATAAGCTCCATCTTTTGTTACGAAATAAAATATAAACATTAAAAATATTATTTAATAACATCTATTGGCATTTAATTTAAATGTAAATAATTAAATTTTCATGTGGTTTTTAAACATATAACGATAGTGATCATGTGAAAAATGTCTCAAGTGTAGTCTCTATGCCGCCTCTATATATTTTAATCTCTGCACAATACACATGAAATGAACAGAAACTTTGTTAATCTGAGCAAAGAGTACATACTTCAAGTCGTCTGGCCGAGTTTGTTAGCAACAGTTGTCCGGGCTCTTCGCCGCCGCTGGGGGGCGCTGCGGGCGGCACTATCCGTGCCTGCGGCGGCCTTAATGCTGTCAATCTGAATCATATTACGTAACCAATCAATAAAATGTTCTAACCATCGATCTGTATAAACAGATAGGTCTTTTCTTGCTAATGAAAGCCTTTGTTTCGTTCCGATTTAATCGCGCTCGTTGATGTCAATGATAGTTAATTCTATTTCTATTATTAGTTCAAATTCTAGCCACCGGCAGTAACGACGACTATGAGTGTCAAGATCACGTCTTATAACCTATCCATTTATTGAAGTCAGATGCTCTATTTCTGTAATGTTCAATCGATATGAAAACAGCTTAGATAAACATTACAAGCGCCAATAACCTAATTGTTAGGGGAACGGATTTTCGACCACGTGGTCAAGGGTTCGAATCCCCCCATTCGAGTACTGTCGTTAACTAAGCGTAGAGCTTAGTTGGATTGGTAAGAGAAATATTAGTAAACTAACGAAAAAAATCTATTAAAATACATGTGTGTTTGGACTGACTTGGCGTTGCTGGCGTTGCGCTGCGACACGTCGCGTATGACGTCGCGCACGCGGTCGGCGTCCAGCGGCGGCAGCGGCGGCTGGTGGATGCGCGCCTCCGCGCCCGCCGGCGGCCGCAGCACGCGCTGCTGGTACGCCTGCGACACCACCTGCCACTGGCTCACCACGCGCTCGCACGTACTTACACTAACTATTGTCTACATTTACTTACATTCGTCCGACTCGAAGGACCAATATCAAACAAATCGATTTGTACAATAAATATTTGATTTAGTACAATATTAATACTGTTTTGATATCGTTTTCTGTGTAACTTTTAGACCACGCCTTACTAAATAGTGTTTATTGGTGACAAAATAAAGTATTGTTAGTAATGAAGTACCTGTGGATTTGGGTTCTCGTTGAGATGCAACTGCATAGCCAGGTCCTGTATGTGCTGCAACTCTATATCCGGGTTCAGAGATTCTAGGCGGAGTTGCTCCGGTAAATTCCTATTTATTTTAAAAAAATGAAATCAAATATTTTTATTCAACACTAGCTCTTGCTGGCTACTTCGCCCGCGTGAAATTAAAAAAATAAAAGAAAGTGTAATAGTTTATGTGTTCTTCCAGACTATCCTCTATATCTATGCCAAATTTCATCGAGATCCGTTCAACAGTTTAGGTTACAAACTCTAACAAACATCCATCCATCTATATAAACTTTCGCATTTATAATATTAGCAAGTAAGAATAAGAATTGTATGTAATATGTACAAATGATTTTAAACTCTATAATTTGTTAATATAATAATTATGTTCACAATAACTATACAAAAGAAGTAGAAGGTTAAAATTAATTATTTTATGTATATAATTTGTATTTATATGTAATTTGTATGTATTTTTATGTATATAATTTGTATATAATTTGTATACTAACTGTACAAGTTCATCGAATATATCGGTAGGCCTCCATGGCGGGCCGCGCTCCGCCACCAGGCCGTTGAAGAACATGGAGTCGAGGAGTCGTGCTGCGAAAGCGCAGGCCGCCAGCCCGCGCCCGCCCAGGAACCCCGCCTTGTGGAACGTCAGCACTGGACACGGGTGGATGCGGATTATCGTCAGGCAGTGTCTGGAATACAGAAAAGAGCATTTCAATTAATTTTGTAAGGTGACAAACGAGCAAAAGGCTACATGAATAAAATTGGAGTGTCTGTTTGTGATATCAAAAGAAAAATTTCAGATTTCGGGAAGACGGTGTATTTGCGTTTCTGATAACGAAAATCGCATTTAAAAAATGTTTGTCTGTCTGTCTGTTCGCAAGCCGCGTTTGTTCCGGGTAATCTCCGAAACGGCTGTGCCGATTTCGACGGGACTTTCACTGGAGGGTAGCTGACATGGATAGGCATATTGTAATTCCGCGCTGTCAAAATGATGTTACGGGTGGTCCATATATGCGTTAACGAAGTTCGCGGGCGACAGCTCGTATTTCATAATTATAAAGCATTTCGTTGCCTTGTTACATAATTATTTACAAGCATAACTCAATTAAAAAAACAAAACTGCAAAGAAAAACTTTTACGCCCTGTTTACTGGTTGCTTCTGCCACATTTCCATACATTTGTAGGGAATTATCAGAAAGAAAAGAACAAGAATAATTACCGATATCCTTGCAGCAATTTCGCTAAAGTCCTCATAAAGACCGCTCGTATCTCCTTATCCAGCATATGTGGGGGCGAAGCGGCCGGCGGTGGTGGGGCGAAGGCCGAGTCCGCGGAGCGCAGTTCGGGCTGCAGCACCAGCGCTAGAGCCTCCTGCAGCGAGCTGAGCAGCTTGCCTTCGGGCCGGGGGATGTTCACCCCCGCGGGGATGTGCAGCGACCCCACGTCTAAGTCAGCTACTATTACGTCCAACTGGAAATTGAAAGAGACAAATTAGAAAAAGAGAAAATATAACTTATATTTGTGCTACCCTATCGTATTACACTTCTACTAAATCTTATTATCTTAATATAATAAAACGTAAACACACACTACTTAGTTATGTAGAATGTCAGCAAACACGAAATTTTAAAAAAAATGTAATAAAAAGCACTACACTTACGATACACTTTAGGCTACATTATTTCATGCTATTAAACTTAGAGGGTGAATACGAAAAAACCCCATCATGCGGAGAAGGGACAAAAACTACAAGGTGACAACATCAAGGAAAAGGCCAAAGGTCAAAGGCTTTCGATTTGTGCATTTGAATTTTGACATTTGCAATTATCAATTCCACAAACGTAAACAATAAAATAAAGTTTTTATAATTTCATGCAGATAAAGCACGGGAATAGCTCGTGCAGTAATAGTTTTATGTACCACTTACCAATTCCGACACCTCCTCCTTAAGACTGGAATGCACACCTATTAGGAAAGGCGTGGGTGTGGCCAGCACCTCCGCGAGGCCAGCGGGCAGCAGCGGTATGTACACATGGGCGTAGCGGAACGGGAACATTAATGCAGCCAGCGCTCGACATGCCGCAGACAAACGGGCAGCTGCTAGAGAGACTAGCAACACTTTGTGTTCGCTCATCACCGCACACCAAAGGGTCACCGAGTTGTGGATACCTGGAACATCGTATGGAGAACCATAGAACCAGCGAAAAACAAAAAGAATGATACGTAGTCATCAGCAATCTGAATGTATTAACGGAACTGAAGGTATCTGACGTTTTTGTTATCCAAATATTTTGGGAACATCAGCCTAAAAGTATGAGATGGACGGACCAGATATGCACCACACTCGACTATTACTAACGCCATCCATGTCGCGGAGAATCGCACAGAGTTGAGAAACACACTTCGAGAGATGATCTAGGAAAGTGGTCGCAACCCTTAGGAATGAGAAAACCATCCGGAAAAGAGAGAGAAGAGAGAGAGAGAGAGAGAGAGAGAAAGAGAAAGAGAGAGACTAAAAGTACAATTAACACTGATACATTTATAGTGTTACGAGCCGTTGCTCGCGACTTCGCCCGCGTGAAATTACAAATATAACCTATTACATTCGCCCTTTTTTTCAACCTATTACCAAAAGTATTAACTTAGTAATCTACGTAATAAGAGAAATCTACCGATGCAAGATTCCAAATTTCTAAGTCCGGTAGCTTGTAAGCTGATTTTTCGGTTACCCTTATTGTTTGTGTTCGCGATATCTTCTAAACTATTAGTCCAATTTTAATACTGTGAATGACAATTTTATTCTACATTAAATTCTCCTGATAACAAACGCCATTTATTTGGATAAGGATTAATATTGAAATAAATAAAGAACGCTGCAAATAGCGTAAGGTTTTTAATTCATTTTGTAAACAAAAAGGGTTATTGTAAGAAAACCGTTAAAGATAGATATATGCTATCGCGGACTTTTCTGTAGAACTTTTTAAGATCTACAATTCTTTCATACATCATTTTTATATACCTATAACGGTTTAGGCAGCGTAAGAGGAGAAAAGTTAAAGTTTAGTGATTTTTTAACGCCGGCGTCCAGAACACGCTGTTTATTAATAGTTCCTGAACATTAGTAATAATAAAATATAGCCTATGTTACTCACAGATAAATTACCTTTCTGATGGTGAAAGAATTTTTAAAATCGGCCCAGTAGTTTTTGAGTTATTTCAATACATACAAAAATACAAAAATACAAAAATACAAAGTTTTCCTCTTTATAATATTAGTATAAGTATAAGTATAAGTATAAGTATAAGTATAAGTATAAGTATAAGTATAAGTATAAGTATAAGTATAAGTATAAGTATAAGTATAAGTATAAGTATAAGTATAAGTATAAGTATAAGTATAAGTATAAGTATAAGTATAAGTATAAGTATAAGTATAAGTATAAGTATAAGTATAAGTATAAGTATAAGTATAAGTATAAGTATAAGTATAAGTATAAGTATAAGTATAAGTATAAGTATAAGTATAAGTATAAGTATAAGTATAAGTATAAGTATAAGTATAAGTATAAGTATAAGTATAAGTATAAGTATAAGTATAAGTATAAGTATAAGTATAAGTATAAGTATAAGTATAAGTATAAGTATAAGTATAAGTATAAGTATAAGTATAAGTATAAGTATAAGTATAAGTATAAGTATAAGTATAAGTATAAGTATAAGTATAAGTATAAGTATAAGTATAAGTATAAGTATAAGTATAAGTATAAGTATAAGTATAAGTATAAGTATAAGTATAAGTATAAGTATAAGTATAAGTATAAGTATAAGTATAAGTATAAGTATAAGTATAAGTATAAGTATAAGTATAAGTATAAGTATAAGTATAAGTATAAGTATAAGTATAAGTATAAGTATAAGTATAAGTATAAGTATAAGTATAAGTATAAGTATAAGTATAAGTATAAGTATAAGTATAAGTATAAGTATAAGTATAAGTATAAGTATAAGTATAAGTATAAGTATAAGTATAAGTATAAGTATAAGTATAAGTATAAGTATAAGTATAAGTATAAGTATAAGTATAAGTATAAGTATAAGTATAAGTATAAGTATAAGTATAAGTATAAGTATAAGTATAAGTATAAGTATAAGTATAAGTATAAGTATAAGTATAAGTATAAGTATAAGTATAAGTATAAGTATAAGTATAAGTATAAGTATAAGTATAAGTATAAGTATAAGTATAAGTATAAGTATAAGTATAAGTATAAGTATAAGTATAAGTATAAGTATAAGTATAAGTATAAGTATAAGTATAAGTATAAGTATAAGTATAAGTATAAGTATAAGTATAAGTATAAGTATAAGTATAAGTATAAGTATAAGTATAAGTATAAGTATAAGTATAAGTATAAGTATAAGTATAAGTATAAGTATAAGTATAAGTATAAGTATAAGTATAAGTATAAGTATAAGTATAAGTATAAGTATAAGTATAAGTATAAGTATAAGTATAAGTATAAGTATAAGTATAAGTATAAGTATAAGTATAAGTATAAGTATAAGTATAAGTATAAGTATAAGTATAAGTATAAGTATAAGTATAAGTATAAGTATAAGTATAAGTATAAGTATAAGTATAAGTATAAGTATAAGTATAAGTATAAGTATAAGTATAAGTATAAGTATAAGTATAAGTATAAGTATAAGTATAAGTATAAGTATAAGTATAAGTATAAGTATAAGTATAAGTATAAGTATAAGTATAAGTATAAATGTATCTGTACGAAAAAAAAAGTCTGTCAGTGATACACGATTAGTTTCTTTTTATTATTATCCTTTCGTTTGCACTCACTGCTACCTAATTAGTTTAGTGGCAGAGTTTGTCTCGTTGTAATGAATGAGGCAATTTTTCCAAAAGCGGAACAGTGCGGATATCCGCGACTGTACGTCCAAACATTGAAATCCTCCTTTTAGCATAAAGGTACATGCACACTTACCCAGAAGTCGTAACAGCATGTGTACAGCGGTGTGTGTGACTGGCATGGGCGGCGCGGCGGGCGGCTGCAACGCCTGCCGGTCGCCAGCACCGATACTAAACCGTACTTGAGGCCCGCCAGGACCCGGCACCAGCACACAGCCGACCAGGTTGCCCACCAGTGTCTCCAACGGCACACCCAGGTTCTCAACCCACACTGTGTAGATTATACCCAGGCAGTTCTGACAACAATACATAAAATTAACTTTTTTATTATAAGGTGGTAAACGAGCAAGCGGCCACCTGAAACCGCCGAAATGGCGAAGCGGCCGCTGCCCATAGACATCTGCAATGGCAGAACCGTTGCCCACCCTTAATCGACAGAGGAGACGTACATAAAGAGGATATTCTCCCTTCCTATGCGTCTCCTCTACCGTCAAATCCACTTTTCCTTCCTCTTAAGAAAAGGGTGGAAAGAGAAAAGGATTAAAATTTGGCCTCTGAGAAAAACCGGCAAGTTTCTTTGCTAGAAACAGGCTGGTAATACCAGAGTACCGAGTACTACGATAGTTTCCTTACCCGAAACGTATCGATGTAATCCTGTCGGGATACAATGACGAGACACTTTGGCGCGTACATAATGCTATGGTGGGTGATGTTGGCGACTGGTCGGTTCGATTCCAAGGATTCTTCGTCCTGAAACAAATAAATTATTCCCACTAAGATAATAGTCATTAACTAAATAGAAATAGGGAATAAATTTTACTAGAACGAGAAAAAGATTTACATCTTCCGTGATCAAAAGGTTAGAAAAAGTTATTTAAAGACTTGGATTGAGGGCATTAAATTTATTTTTCGATAAATAATATATATAGGGTGTTAAAGTTTACGACTTCACCCTCTCGTTTTGGGAGGGATGACGGAATTTCATTATACCAGCCTGCGCCATTCCCGGACCAACATAAAGGCTATATTTTGGCGAAACATTCTCGTCACACGTTGATAATATATTGCAGGACCTGCATTCTATTTTTAGACAAGACTTGTTGCCAAATATGGTTAAATAGTTTCTGTCTTGGATTTGGAATTTAATGATTTATAAATAACATCCAAGCATGCTTGCATAAATCACGCATTGTTAGGGCTTTTAAAGGAATAACCCAACAAGAACAGGATCTTATTTTCGAAGACAGCTCAAATCAAATAACAAACATTGTAATTTTGGAGTTGCAAATTTAATAATAGTATAAATATGTATATTGCTAACTTCTAAATTTATGTCTAAACGTAATATAACAGGAATTTGGTAACTATAAATAGAACAATAGAATATTAAATTGGCTCCAACGTTGGAGCAAACATTTGCCCGCTCTCGCCCCATTAATCAATTTAGTTAGGTTGTTGCCCTCATAATATATGATATCGGGATATAAATAGACATTATAATATGCCACTTGTTTGAGATCTACGGGCACTGGGATATAGCAGTGGGAACAGACACAGGACATCGTTTAACATCATTTAATAAGTTTAAGAACGATGTCTACATAAAAAGCAATTTAGAATACTTCTAATTTAAATAATTTAAATTTATATCACAATCGAATCTAGGTTACTTCTTAATTCACATGAATAAAACCTCTTTGTTTTATGCTAATAACAATAATCGAATGTAAACAGTTAAAAATTAGTCTAGGAAAATTGTAATTAGCAAAAAAGTCTCTACAATAAAATAGTAGAGCAAGTTAGCAAGTATAAACAATATTGTAATAAAACATGTGTAATCTAATCAATATGTTATCTAGGCACCTAGTCTAGACTTCCACATGTGGGAAGTATGCCAAACGAAATGGAAGTGAGATCAACGATCTTACCACGCCCGCGCTGCGCACACTGACCCCCATAAAACGTTTACTGCCGAAATAAAGCCGACAATAAATAGTAAACTCATTCACAAACGATGTGTGTACTGATACATAAAAACCAAATATAGATTACAATTAAATCTCCAGTTAAACTACACACACGTAGCAATATTTCATAGTAATTCTCAAACGCGTCGAATCGTGTAGTAAGGGCGGAAAAACCAGTAAAATGTAGTAACAGCTTGCACGTTTAGTTACTGGCAAGTGCCTGCAGCTGGCCCAATGTGTATAGACATGCCAGAAAAATTTAACAATTGCTTGCATGTCAGATCACGTACTAGACGGATGTCTCGTCCATCAACTTACATGCCCGTATTTGTCACAAAATAATATATTGTGCCAGCATTTGCGTGATAAGTACAGTTTTGGAATTCTGCGGTGTTCCGATTTCGAAAAACTTGTTCATTGCAACAAGACAAACTTCGCCTCTTCCTACAAATAACTAATTAGATATCAGTCAGTGCAAACGAAGGGATGATATCAAAAAAGACAAGCCGTGAAATGCGTACGTAATTATAGCAGCGTTGTATTGGTTTTTGTTCCGTGTATCGTTTCTAAATGTTTAAACGATTGTACTTGGAACACCGCCAGTGTCTCCGACTGTACATGCATGTCTTTTAGCATTTACACATGACTCGTACATGCCAGAAGAATGTAGCAAAGTTTCAGGCACTGGCATGCACTGGCATATTCGTATATAATCTGAGGCAGAATCCTGTACTTTGTGTAAATATTCATCACAAGGCATGTTATACGACTCCGGCTTAGTAATTTGTCACGCTTCCAGACCGCAACCAAGTCGTGTTTACATTGGTATAACGGCAGAACCAGTCCCAGTAACCGTGAAAATATAAAAAACTTTCTATTAAAATTCTTGATCATTCAAAATTCAAATAAGACTAAAATTAGCATAAGTATTTAAATTTTTGATGAAAAAAATATGAAGGACAAATGTCTTTGAGGAAGTTTGAAAGTAGCGCCAGTAGTAGAGAAGGTAAGGAGTAAAAGGTTAGCATGGTATGGGCATGTTATGAGGAGGGATGAATCGCATGTTACAAGGAGAACGTTAGTTATGAGTGTGGAAGGGTACACCGGTAGAGGTAGACCTAGAAAGAGATGAATAGATTGCGTGAAAGGTGATACGATCAAAAAGGGAGTGATGACTGAGATGACGTATGATAGAGTTATGTGGAGGATAAAAACCTGTTGCGCCGACACTACAGGAGTAGGATAAGGAGAAAGAAGATGGAAGTGTCTTTAATGGCACTAAAATAAATATATGTTGTAAAAAAAGAACATGCTCCCATTAGTTGAGGGATTCGGAATTTTTTCACCTTGACTTCCGGAGCGGAAGTACGTCGCCGGCTACGTACTAGCTAGTTTTCAGGTAACAGAAAATAAAAAAGTAACATTGAGTAGACAAAAAAAATCCAAATACAGCTTTGGTCATTTATATTAGTAAATAAAATGTATTTATTATTCTCAAGGCGTTCTATTTATGTAAAATTATTCAAGGTAAAAATAGAGTAGTGCTCTACTAAAAAAACTGCAGTAAACTAAACAAAAGTAGCTTGAAACTAGAATATTTATAAGAATTGTTTGGACACCTTTATCATTAAACCAAAGTCTTAACAAAATACTTCGCAAATTTACTCAAAAAAGTATTAAAAGCCTCAAAGTTTATGACAGCTGCGTGGTAAGCAAATGCATGTCTTATACTCAAACTAGCTTTTCGCCTGCGAGTGTCCCCGTGGAATAAAAAAAAACAAAAGTACGTTGTCTATGCGTTCTTCTAGACTATCCTGTACATCTATGCCAAATTCCATCAAAATTCGGCATTCAGCAGTGTAGGCATTCAGCAGTGTAGGCATTCAGCAGTGTAGGCATTCAGCAGTGTAGGCATTTAAACTTTCGCATTTATATTAGTAAGATATATAATATGCTTTTCGTATACGAGTAATATATTGTTCTACTATGACTGTAATACGTGATATAATTTCCAAATTACGTGTTACAAAATTATTATTTCATAGCGCGTTGTATGTTTTTGTCGAATATACTATATGTACTATTACGACGTAACTACCAAAGCTTTTTTTAACTATTATTTGAATGTACAGTTGCGGAAATCCGCGGTGTTCCACTTTACAAATTGCCTTGTTATTGCAACGAGACAAACTCCACCTCTTCCTACAAACAACTAATTAGATAGCAATGAAGTGATAATAATAAAAAGAAACTAGCCGTGTATAACTGATTTTTTTTCGTACAGACACATTTATAGCCGTTGTATTGATTTTTGTTCCACGTCTCGTTTCAATGTTCAAACGATTGTAGCTTTTAAAGTGCAACACCGCCAGTTTTTTAACGTACAAACGAAATCTCTTATTTTATAACTATCTTTCGCCCGCGACTCCGTCTGCGTGGAATTAAAAAAAACAAAAGTAGCCTATGTGTTCTTCCAGACTATCCTCTATGTCTATGTCAAATTTCATCCAGATCCATTCAGCTGTTTAGGCTACAAACTCTAACAAACATCCATTTATCCATCTAAACTTTCGCATTTATATTAGTAAGATATATAATATGCTTTTCGTATACGAGTAATATATTGTTCTACTATGACTGTAATACGTGATATAATTTCCAAATTACGTGTTACAAAATTATTATTTCATAGCGCGTTGTATGTTTTTGTCGAATATACTATATGTACTATTACGACGTAACTACCAAAGCTTTTTTTAACTATTATTTGAATGTACAGTTGCGGAAATCCGCGGTGTTCCACTTTACAAATTGCCTTGTTATTGCAACGAGACAAACTCCACCTCTTCCTACAAACAACTAATTAGATAGCAATGAAGTGATAATAATAAAAAGAAACTAGCCGTGTATAACTGATTTTTTTTTCGTACAGACACATTTATAGCCGTTGTATTGATTTTTGTTCCGCGTCTCGTTTCAATGTTCAAACGATTGTAGCTTTTAAAGTGCAACACCGCCAGTTTTTTACACTGTACATATATTACGCACTTGTTATGCACACCTTGTCCTAATATCATGAATGTAGCTTCAACACACAGCTTTGTTCATGCGAGTACAAAGATCGTTTTTTGCCGTTTTTGCACAACATACACAATTACGCACCGTTTTGCACGAACACAATAGCAATATGCCAATAAATCATTACAGACGTTTGTACACAATATTGCTAATTAAAGGGATACGAAGCCAATAAGGACATTAACCTCTTTTTGATACAACTAAATGAAACTTTAAATCATACATCGAGTACTAAACGTTCAAAGTGGTCAATATAAGCGCGTCGCACGCGCAATTCAAGCGGGCATGAATAAAGATTGATTGGAGAGCCGCTGTCTCTCAAATTCATACCCGTTAAGATGCAATAAATGCTATACTTGACTTTTTATAACGTACAAACGAAATGTCTTATTTTATAACTATCTTTCGCCCGCGACTCCGTCTGCGTGGAATTAAAAAAAAACAAAAGTAGCCTATGTGTTCTTCCAGACTATCCTCTATGTCTATGTCAAATTTCATCCAGATCCATTCAGCTGTTTAGGCTACAAACTCTAACAAACATCCATTTATCCATCTAAACTTTCGCATTTATATTAGTAAGATATAATATGCTTTTCGTATACGAGTAATATATTGTTCCACTATGACTAATACGTGATATAATTTCCAAATTACGTGTTACAAAATTATTATTTCATAGCGCGTTGTATGTTTTTGTCGAATATACTATATGTACTATTACGACGTAACTACCAAAGCTTTTTTTAACTATTATTTGAATGTACAGTTGCGGAAATCCGCGGTGTTCCACTTTAAAAATTGCCTTGTTATTGCAACGAGACAAACTCCACCTCTTCCTACAAACAACTAATTAGATAGCAGCGAAGTGATAATAATAAAAAGAAACTAGCCGTGTATAACTGATTTTTTTTCGTACAGACACATTTATAGCCGTTGTATTGATTTTTGTTCCGCGTCTCGTTTCAATGTTCAAACGATTGTAGCTTTTAAAGTGCAACACCGCCAGTTTCCCTCACTGTACATATATTACGCACTTGTTATGTACGACCTTGTCGTAATATCATGAATGTAGCTTCAATACACAGCTTTGTTCATGCGAGGTACAAAGATCGTTTTTTGCCGTTTTTGCACAACATTCACAATTACGCACCGTTTTGCAAGAACAATAGCAATCTGCATAAATCATTACACAGACGTTTGTACACAATATTGCTAAATTAAAGGGATACGAAGCCAATAAGGTAAGCCAACCTCTTTTACAATCTATGTATTGTTAGCTTTCATAGCTAGTATTCTTTACCTATGCTTATGATTTTGACAGTGATAGACTTTAAATTTGCATAGAGCCGACAAGACTCTCATTCCGCTAGATTTGACAGAGCTTGAGAAATCTCAAAGTACTCATTACTTTAGTCTAACTATAGGTACAATGGATGTTTGAATGACAACGCACGCGTAACGGCGCGTGTCGCCTCGCTTTTTGTCACTACAGAACTTGACATCATGTTTTCCCAGGGTTTTGTTTCAGCATTTGATCATTCTAGGTTAAGTTAATCGTTTGTGTTTTCTGAATTTTAAAGAAAATATCGTGTAAACAATATTGTACTACAAATTGCGTACTCATTTAAAGATATAATGTTTTTACAAATTGGCACATTTAATACTAGTGTAAAAGCAAACGGAACAGACACAAAAAAAGGTCCATCCAACGACAAACAGTAAAAAACCTAATCCACTCATATCCTGCCTTTCTTATGTGTTGTATGGAGGGTGTAAGTAATTCTGATCCCGAGGGCCGACACAAACGGCATGTGATTCTACGAACACCCGCGGGAAACGATAAAACGGGAACAGTCGCCACAATCGCTTTCAGGTTAATGTTTTTCGCGAAACAAAAACAAAAAGCCACACTATATGTAAAACATTACAATATTTTACAAGAAAACATTAAAACGAAAACTGATATTGTTTATCGTGTATGAATCTATTTTTCAACCTCGATATAAAAAAGAACAAACTAAGATTACCATAAAGAAGTCTGTAGATATAATCAGTGTTCAAATGTATCACAGTACGACAAAATTAGCGTTAATTCCGCGACAAAGTGTCATCTCGGAGCTCGTAAAAACACAGCCAATTAACACAGAATTTATTATCCTCTTCGACCTAATTACATTGTATTTTAGACGAAATTGTTATTTAAATTACCAGTTCTATAAAAAGAATAGCCTCATTTAAAGAAATAGACAAACAGTATTCACCGATAGCTTAACTAAGTAATAACCATTCTATGTTACATATTAAAGATATTTAAATTGCCTCGCATATAAACGACTTGATTTAATATAAAATTCATTATACAATTTGTATGCACAAGGAAGCTGGTTTGATGCACCCTCACGGTCAAAAATAAAACTGGTTTACAACCGTTTTAATTAAGATTATTTCCTTTAATATTTACAACATAATTTACCTTTATGTTGTATAATTTAATAAACTGGCCAGAGCCTTACAATATCACCTACAAAAACATATATTTCTATCACTTTTAATAATTATTTTTCTTACTAGCTTTCGCCCGCGACTCCGTCCGCGTGGAATTAAAAAAAACAAAAGTGAGTAGCCTATGTGTTCTTTCAGACTATCCTCTACATCTGTACCAAATTTCATCAAAATCCCTTCAGCCGTTTAAGCTACAAACTCTAACAAACATCCATCCATCCATCCATCTCACACTAATAGAAATTTAAGAAATAGCAATATTTACTTAAGATAATTCATCGGTGGAAATCTAAACTCTAATCTAATCAGTGCAGAACCCAAATGAGTATGTAGGCTTCTCAATAGATCTAAAATTTCCCTTAAAATTTATGGATAGATAGCTGATCCTACTCTGGAAGCAGGTTTGTTACCAGCTGGTACAGTCGAATGGGCACCTGCGTTTGCACCCTTCCTAAACGCATAGCACGGACCTCCGCACGCCACGCCGGCTAGCAAGCATGACCATTACAGACTTGTTACAGTGTAGTAAAAACAGTTGTTCCATTTCATAATTAATTTAACTAGCTAACTATTCTAATTGTATGTTTTTAAGTTGACGGATTACTGTTGACCATTATAATTTTATTAATTGTTTTTTCTATATCGTAATTGTATATATATACGAATATATTGAAAAGATAAATTAATAACAACACTCTCATGTTAAAAATATTTATTAATGACTAGCTGTTCTCGTGCGATTTCATCAACATAAAATTATTTTCTTGTTTACATGTGTCAAATTGTCAATTGCAAATGTCAAAATGACATGACATGTCAAAATGACATGACATGTCAAAACTTGACAATCTTGCTTCCTTGATGTTGGCAGCAACTTATGCTCTCTTTCCCACATTAGGATTTTTATCCAAAATATTTACACCCTAAGTTTGATGGCGTGAAAATATATAGCCTAAAGCGTGACCTATGTGTAGGCTTCTCAATAGATCTAAAATTTCCCTTAAAATTTATGGATAGATAGCTGATCCTACTCTGGAAGCAGGTTTGTTACCAGCTGGTACAGTCGAGTAGGCACCTGCGTTTGCACCCTTCCTAAACCCATAGCACGGACCTCCGCACGCCACGCCGGCTAGCAAGCATGACCATTAGACTTGTTACAGTGTAGTAAAAACAGTTGTTCCATTTCATAATTAATTTAACTAGCTAACTATTCTAATGGGAAGGTTTTAAGTTGACGGATTACTGTTGAGCATTATAATTTTATTAATTGTTTTTTTTATATCGTAATTGTATATATATAGGAATATATTGAAAAGATAAATTAATAACAACACTCTCATGTTAAAAATATTTAAAAATGACTAGCTGTTCTCGTGCGATTCCATCAGCTTAAAATTATTTTCTTTTTTACATGTGTCAAATTGTCAATTGCAAATGTCAAAATGACATGACATGACAAAACTTGACAATCTTGCATCCTTGATGTTGGCAGCAACTTATGCTCTCTTTCCCACATTAGGATTTTTATCCAAAATATTTACACCCTAAATTTGATGGCGTAAAAATGTATAGCCTAAAGCGTGACCTATGTGTAGGGCTTTTTATTAAAAAAAGAATTATCCAAAAATATACTGTAATTGCTGAGATCTTAGGCAACAAAGAAGTGTGTGTTTACGCTTTATTATAATAGTATAGATAGTATAGAAGTATAGATAGAAGTATAGAAGTATAGATATAGATAGATCTAGTAGACCGAATTTATATTTTCTATATATTACTGCGTGAAAAAATGACTAGTATAATATATTTATAGTTTCGTCTACTGAGTTGTAATACTCTGTGTCTTTCTTGCAATCTTAGACATATTTTCGTGACAAGCTAAATTCAATCATATTGCATTACGATACGTCTTAAAACAGTTACAATGGGTTTCCCCTAACAAATAGTGTCATAGTTTACCTGACGGAAGGTTGCGGAAGTCATTATTTATTTATGTTTTTGTTAAGGAACAAAAACAAGATAAATATATCTCGAGATATTTACTTATCAAAACATTGAAGTCGAGAGAAAACAACGATTTTAGTTTAATTTTACGAGATTATAAAGAGATTCTGATAGTGGCAATAAACTGTGAATTGAGATTTATAATAAAAATCAGGATTTTACTCATTTGACAACAATTAGGAATAAAACTTACTGTCAGTTTGTAAAATGAAGCAATTAAAGCATAAAGGGAATGCAATCACAAACTAAAAATACCAAGCAAATTCTAACACGGAATACAAAAACGAATTTATTTAAAAACGTTAGGGTTCCGCATTCCAATAACACTACCAAAACCTACTAAGACAAATTTATTTTAAACTTCTATATAAATATACAAAGCACAACGAACAGATAAAGTTTGTACGTAAATATTATTGTTGAAGTATAAAAGATGAATACATATTTCTATATTAAAACTAAAGCATTATGCGAGCGAAAGATAGCGAAGCTGTGAAATCAAAAGCACATACTTTTAAAATCTACCTTTATATCTACACATATAATAAAATTGGAGTGTCGGTTTGTAATATCAAAAGAAAAATTCTAGATTTCGGGAAGATGATGTATTTGCGTTGCTGATAACGAATATCGCATTTAAAAGTTTTTTGTCTGTCTGTCTGTCCGCAAGCCGCGTTTGTTTCGGACAATCTCCAAAACGGCTGGGCCGATTTCGACCGGACTTTCACTGAAGGGTAGCTTAGACGAGCATATTATAGGCTACTTTTTTAACTTAAAATCGCGTGGACGTAGTCGCGGGTAACAGCTAGTCCTATAATATATTTATTTCCAGAGGCGGGCGCGGTCCGACGGCCATAAACAAACGCCGGAAGCCATCCTTATAAATATACATAGCCGCGTTCACAGAAAGTAGCTCGCTATCTGCCCATAATAAATAAACTATTCAACTAACACCGCTGTGTTCGCTTATAAACAAATATTTAGCGAACCTAACCGCATTTTACTATTCACGAAATGCCAGAAACAAAATATACTCGACCCTAAGTACCTAACTATGACAAAAATACTTTCGATTTAGACATATAACTAAATAGTTTAATTTTTGATTCATTAATATCAAAAAATGTTTAAATAGATTTACAAAAGCAATAGCAACAAAAAAGTTTGCTCCAAACAACGTAATAATATTAGTAGCCTCATGTACGACCTAAATAAAATAAAACAATACACAATCAAAATCTATCCGTTCCATTTTCCCGCGTATCTCTCGTCCTTGGGCACAACCTGACAAGCGCTGTCACTATGCGCCGTATCTGACGGAAACGGAAGGACAGCTTGTCACAATCGGCGCCATGTTGAATCACAATGACATTCCATTGCCACTGATAAGTAGATTGGTACGTTTGGCCGTTATACTTTGTAGCTATAGACATTTAAGAAATATAGACTAGACATAGTGGACAACATTTTTCACCGGTAACTTCTGTGAATGGTACTATTATATGTTAGTTGTCAAGTTTACTATGCCACCTCATGTCCTTGTATTGTTATAAAACATTTTACAAAATTATAAGCTCCATCTTTTGTTATAAAATAAACTAAAAAATCACAAAATGAAATATAAACATTTAAATATTATTTAGTGACACTAGTCTATTAATAGTCAAGTGAAGTGTCAACTATGCTTCCTCTATATATATTTTTAATCTCTTTGTTTGTAGCGTTATATTTGACGTTTTTAGGGTGAGTTACCTCGTCTGCGGGCTTTGTAGGAGTGATGGCTACTGTCTCGTTGAAGCAGAGGCAGGCGCAGTAATGCCTGTTGGCATCCACGTCTGTCAGCACCGACACGTAGAAGCGCGGCTCCGACCGCTCCGTTGAGAGCGACCATCCTTGCGGCTGGCAGAACTACACGAACAAATACAACTTAGTAATAAAACAGGTGAAAGTTTTGAAGGTCTCTTTGCGGCTTAAGTAGTTTAGACAGAGTTTTCATACTTTAAAAGAATTAATATAATTGTAATTAGCGATATTAATTTAAACACTGAACTAGAGGTCCCGCCAGGAATGCGCGCGAATATCAATCCTTCTAATGACATTGACAGCTGTCAGTTAGAGATGTGACGTTTATGCCAATAATCTAGTGTTGCGCCAATTCAGCGCGGTACTAATTTCGTTCTTAACCATACATATTTCAGTTTCTTTAGTAAAAAATATTACAGGGTGTTTCAGGAACATGACCAACACTTCTTTAGCTATAAGATATTAATGGTCAATTGAGAAATATTTATAGTTGCTTACCCATTCAATGCCCTCGTGAAATGGTGTGTCGTCCCAATTTGTTTCAGGGAATCGCTGGAGGATGACGCCGTTACTATGTCCGCCCCCTGCGACATTAAACACAGTTAATACTGCATGTTTCCATTGTCAACACACTTGTATAAAAACATATAGCCATCCTTCTCATTCATATTGAAAAAATAGAGACAACAAATTTTAGTAAAAATATTTATGCAGTGAAATTTCACGGTTACATTATTAAAATTAAAAATATTATAAATGTGAAAAATATTCCTTAAAATTCAAGCTTATACGGAAAAGGTTTGCCTGCACTCTAGGTTGTGGGCAGGTCAAGGCCGCAATACTCTATCGTAAGCGCCAAGCGAAAATAATCTTGCTACGTACACAAAATTCCGTATTTATGGTATATTTTTGAATACCAAATAATTTTAGTTGTTATGCATTTCAGAACTACTTGAAAGCTGTACCTACACAAGTAAATTTAAAACAAAAATGGGAGTTCAAGGTTTTTTAATTGATCAATTCCTGAATAAGTGTCTCTATATGATAGACTAGCTGTTGCTCGAGACATCGTCCGCATGAAATTAAAAAAATAATAAAAAACATAGCCTATGTTACTTACTTATAACGAAGCTTTTTAATGGTAAAAGAATTTTCGAAATCGGACCAGCAGTTTTTGAGTAATAAATTGAAATATCAATACAAACAAAAATACAAATCTTTTATCTTTATAATATTAGCATAGATAATAGATTGATCAGGAAGTAGAAAGTTTAAAGAAAACCTGGATGTTTTCTGATTGAGTATTTTTATTTAATTATTAAATAATCAATGGATATTTACAAACATTTAATGAGAATCTGAATATAATAAGGAAGAAGTCATTTATACTGCAATACAAAAATCTTTCCTGTTTATAATTCTACGATAATTCTAATAGACTATAACGCAGCCTTACAAATAAACGCGGTATAAAGTTAAACTTAGGAATAAACTGAGTATAAGCAAAACTTGTACTAATATTTGCTTATACTCAGTTTATTCCAAGTTTAACTTAAACTTAAGTCATGGCTAATACAAAAAGCCTTCTATAGTGTCGAAGAATTTTTGCTACCATGATTGTTTTATGTACACAATTTTTATTCATTCATTTTTAATATCTGTAAAGGTTTTATTTTTTTTAATTATGACTTGTAATTCGGTTACCAATAATATTTGTATTTGTATTAGTATTATACCGCGTTTATTTGTAAGGCTGTATAAGTTTAAACGTTAGACGTATAATCTAAATATCTAACATCTAACTAATATTATAAATGTGAAAGTTTAGATGGATGGACGGATGTTTGTTAGAGTGTGTATCCTAAACGGCTGAACGGATCTCAATGAAATTTGGCACAGTTGTAGAGGATAGTCTGGAAGAACACATAGGCTACTTACTTTTGTTTTTTAATTCCAGACGGAGTCATGGGCGAAAGCTAGTTCGAAATATTTAACTTATAATGATCAATTTAACACTTATAAGGTAATTTTTAACTTTTATACACTTCTTTTAATTGATAACAATTCAAATACTAATATATTTTTTTGCGAGAGGAATAAAAAGAATGACAATATTGTTTTACGTTAGTATAAAGCCAGTGAAAACCCACGGTTATATCTACGTCCGCATCTCATCTCGACTTGCTAAAGGCTCTTATGTTGAAAGGATAATTACTACTTTTCTTAGGCTACAAGCTCAAGGAAAGCTTCAGGCTCCATTTTACCAACGACTGTTTACAAAGAGTTTTATATAGAAGGTTAAACGACCTTTTTGGAACGTCCTACAGTGAAAGTAAGAACTATTTTTTTCTTCGAATTTTAGATAATAGTACTCAATGTTCAATTGCCAAGTCAATAAGATAAAGTGAGTAGCCTATGTGTTCCTCCAGACTATCCTCTACATCTATACCAAATTTCATCGAAATCCGTTCAGCCGTTTAGGCTTCAAACTCTAACACACATCCATCCATCTAAACTTTCGCATTTATAATATTAGTATGAAGTGTGATAATACACATCGATAATAAAGCTATCACGTGCTAAATCGTAATCCATTGTAACGATTATCTTATCACTACATTGATATAATTACAGTAAATAAATATTTACATTGTACGACGATGACGCATAACCAAAACTTTTTTTCTTTGTTCACTATCATTTTGCGATTATACCTTTCGATAATATTGTAGGCCTAATCTAAACTATGATAAGAAATATTCTGTCTACAATATTCGTTATAAACAACCGTAAAATATTACTGACAACCCTATTTAAAAGTTAACTACGTTAATTTTTTTTTATATTATAAGGTGGCAAACGAGTAAGCGGCTACCTAAATCCGCCAAAATGGAGAAGCGACCGCTGCCCATAGACATTCGCAATAGGGGATACGTTGCCTACCCTCAATCGACGGAGGAGGGGCACGTAAAGAGGATATTTTCTCTTCCTATGCGTCTCCTCCATCGTCAAATTCACGCTCTCTTTCCATCCTATTCTTATGAGAAAAAGGGTGGGAAGGAAAAGGGACTAAGTTGAGCTAAATATGTGAATTGGATTAAATTTACAATCCATTATAATCGTTCATACATCCTATTTCTTTTGCATATTTACAAGAGCGAAAATATTAATTGCCCTATTCACAACATTATTACGTTTTAAACAAATACTGCCCGGAATATGTATATAAAAAAAATAATTTCGTCAGTCTGCGGCTAAAATACGTTAATATGTTTAATCTGTAGCAAGGGATCACTCGTCCATAAGCCCTTGTCTCCAGACCTCATTACATATGCCACGATGAAGCATCAAACAGCGCCCCTGCATAAAACTTTCGCATCACGTACTACACGAAAAACCTACAACCGACGAGTTACTCTATGACCTTATTGTCACAGAGTAGTTAATAAAACCATTAGTATATTATTTTTATTGAATCGTTTATTAATCTATACTTATATAGTAATGTTATATTTGTATTTTTGGATTTTGTATGTATTGAAATAACTCAAAAACCAATGGAAATAAAACTATTGCACCATTGAAAAGCTATGTAACCACTGAGTAAGATAGGCTATTACTTTTTTAAATTTCAAACCGATAAAGTCGCAAGCAACAACTCACTCACAACAAGTCACAGTTATTTAAAGGTTACTTTGGGACTCTAAAAGCCTCCTTTAGTGGCACATTAACAATCGGTCCATACAGGATTCTTGCAACTATATTAACTCTACATGAATACACTAGACTTTTATAACTTTTGCAATCACGTAGTTTCCTACGTCCATAAAGTTTCGGCACAATAGGCCTTCGCTCGTACGTCTTGTACAATGTCTCTTTTGTGGCAAAGTTACCAGAGCTGGCATAGGGATGTTTTACTATGAAGGCTCAGTCAACTTGCACAATATGCTGGCTATAACATATTGTTCATTCATAAACTTTTACATTTCCACTATCTTATGTCACAATTTTGCGAATTCTGTCTTATGTTTTTTTTTATTAATTTGGTAAATAATTATTTATCTTATTTAATATTTTTTATCTTAATCTATACTAATATTATAAAGAGGAAAACTCTGTTTGTTTGGTCGTAATGAAGAGGCTCAAAAATTACTGGACCGATTTTAAAAATTCCTTCACCGTTAGAAAGGTTATTTATCTGTGAATAACATAGGCTATATTTTATCATTTCTTTATTACTATTTTTAAAAGTCACGCGGACGGAGTCGCGGGCAAAAGTTATCTTACTTCTTATCTTACTAAGCTTACTAATATTATAAATGTGAAAGTTTAGATGGATGGATGGATGGATGTTTGTTAGAGTTTGTAGCCTAAACAGCTGAACGGATTCCGATGAAATTTGGCATAGATGTAGAGGATAATCTGGAAGAACACATAGGCTACTTAGTTTTGTTTTTTTTTAATGTCGCGCGAACGGAGTCGCAGGCAAAAGCTATTTAAAAAGAAAATTAGAAAGAACTGTAGATTTCATTTATCTATTATTTCGATATCTATTACATTTAAA
Source organism: Papilio protenor (assembly GCA_029286645.1). Lineage (NCBI taxonomy): Eukaryota > Metazoa > Arthropoda > Insecta > Lepidoptera > Papilionidae > Papilio > Papilio protenor. Next base: position 2,523,613 of record JAGSMZ010000009.1, read on the forward strand.
GTTTTGTCTTGTAAAATGTCTGTTTTAAACATACAATAATTTACATAGGAGCCATCGATATGGAGATCGATTAAAAACCTAAAACGACTAATCTATGCTGCGCAGTTAATCGTATAAACAGTGCACCAGTCTAGGAACATTATAATTGCGTGGTAGAAGGTAGAAGGTCGTCCAGTAAACTATGCAAGTTTCAGCTCAACAGGTCGCCAGTTCGGTGATTGTTAGCTAACGGCGCCTTGCAAACCGGATTTGATCTGTTATTATTTATTGTGTTCATTGGTTCGAACTAGTTAACTACTACTCGAGGTAGCAGGTTACAATACAATGTCGGAGAATTAACTATATTTCCACTGCTAAAACACTCGATTATCTATGAAAAAATTGTAACAATATGTATCAGTTTAAGAGTCAAAGCCGAATCTTACTTCTTACTAATACTATAAATGTGAAAGTTTAGATGAATGTTTATAATCCCGTAACTCTCAACTGGATGGATCTTAATGAAATTTGGTATAAGTGTAGAACATAGTCTGGAAGAACACATAGGCTACTAAATAAATTAATTTTTAATTATAATACAAGCGAACGGAGTCGCGGGCGACAACTAGTCTAATTGTATGTATCAATACTATTTCTACTAATCGTCATCGTTAACAAAATTTCTTTCAATATGTCACGAAATAGTACAGACTAGCTTTCGCCCGCGACACCGCCCGCGTGATATTAAAAAAAAAAAACAAAAGTAACCTATATTTGCTCTCCATCTATACCAAATTGTATCCAGATCCGTTCAGCCGTTTAGGCCGCAAACAAACATCCATCTAACTGATATCCTAAGTTCTAGTTTAAAATATCTAAATATAAATAAATAAATAAATATAATGTTTATTGCCACCAAAACAAAAAACTACATAAGACATTCAATACACAAAACCTTAGAGCTAGTATAAAAAAAAAAAAAAGAAATGTGGCAAAAATCTAAGTGCTAACGAGTCTTAGGTTTCCCAATCTCTGACAATACAACAAAATTATTCACTGACATCATATGTTTACGTCATTCGGTCATTCATAGCGGAACTCCGAACTGAATATAGGATTCGTTTCGGACATGTGTGATTAATCTATTTTTTTAACAGTACACGTATTCTCAAATGATTCAAAGCTTTTTTAGTCACGAATAGATAATATTACTAAGAGTAACAACGAAATCTCTAAATTAACATATAATTACGATATTTAAATATTCTATTTTATACCCGACAGACAAGAGCGTAATCATACTAATATTATAAATGCGAAAGTTTAGATGGATGGATATTTGTTAGAGTTTGTAGCCTAAACAGCAGAACGGATTTCGATGAAATTTGGCATAGATGTAGAGTATAGTCTGGAAGAACACATAGAGTACTTGCATTTGTTTTTTTTTTAATTCTGCGCGGACGAAGTCGCGGGCGAAAGCTAGTATTTATCTAAATCTATACTAATATTATAAAGAGGAAAACTTTGTATTTTTGTATGTATTTGATTCGCGCAAAAACTACTGGGCCGATTTTAAAAATTCGTTCACCATTAGAAAGGTAATTTATCTGTTACATAGGCTATATTTGATTATTATCGATAAATACAAATATGATGTGATTTTCTATACATAGTGTAAATGGTTGGCCTATTTTAGAAGTGTGATGTATCAACTTATCTTTTTCTTATGTCATAGGGCCAGTACTGATTTTAGCACTACAAGCGCCCTACAGCTCCCCTTTTTACCAGCTTAGGGGGGAGATTAATAAGGTTATGTGAGATTGTGTTATTCGCAAACCTGTGTCCCTTCCAGACTATACCAGAACTGCATAAGACTACAGTTTGGTTATTGCTTTTTAGAATTTCAAACTACTGGCAAATTATCTGCATAGTAACAGAAAAAACAATGCTATTTCAGTCGACGTTTTAATAAATTTGAAGGGTCGAGACAATTATTTGGAGCGTACTCGGTCGACCTAGTTGTGCTACGCCTCGGGCGCGACCCGGTAATGAGTGTGGCTGCGAGTGTACGCTTTAAACGCATTATAATTGAGACAACTCACAATTCTCAGTAAAATAGCAGTTTTTTTAAGTCATAAAAACAAACCCAAGGAAAAAAAACGCATTTTACACACAAGTCAAATACGGCAATATTAGTGGTTACTTATGGAAAGCTAACATTACAATCGTATGGTTCTATTAAAAAAATCATACTCAAGTTATTCAATACTAGCTTTCGCTCGCGACTCCGTCCGCGTGAAATTAAAAAAAAAAGCAAAAGTAAGTACCCTATGTGTTCTTCCAGACTATGCTCTACATTTATACCAAATTTCATTGAAATCCGTTCAGCCGTTTAGGCTACAAACTCTAACAAACATCCATCCATCCATCCAAACTTTCGCATTTATGATATTAGTATGATCTATTACGATCAATCACACAAAACGCAAAGAATAGGGAAATTTCCCGTTGAGCCGATCGTCCCAGTGGTTGCTAACATTTATAATTTTGATCGTCATAAAAACCTATGTATTATAATGCAGGAAAGTTTTGTGTTTACACAACCAGAAATACGCAGCAGACTTCGATAACTAGTTTATTATCCAATCAGGTTTCGATCAGATCAGTTTGTCTGTCTGTACCGGAATCGCAGGTTTTCTAGAAAATTTCTCGTCTAGACCTTCAAGAATAAATTTATTTTTATAATAACGATATTTGAACAACTAATATGATAGTAAAAATTGTTTTTAACGCCTTTAAAGCAAAACCTTTTAACATTGACAGAGATCATTGATTCTAGAGTTTTTGTTACTTCCTTGGTACTTGGTAAACAAAAAGACAATACCATGAGCAGTAACTTGTCAGCCCTTTTTGTCACCTCTTGGGGCGCACACGTAAGGTCCCAGTACAGATTGATATTTTTAGTTTTTGTATGTATTGTAATAACTCGAAAACTACTAAACCGATTTCAAAAATTCTTTCACCATTAAAATGCTACGTTATCAGTAAGTAAGGCTATATTTTATTATTTTTTTAATTCCACGCAGACGAATTTGCGAGCAACAGCTAGTAGATAATAAATCGGCTATTATATATTACTTCATTCATCCGGAAATAGTATTAATTTTCCTTAAGTTAGGACGATTACAAAACTTTTAATTATATTGTTATACGTTGATAATCACGAGTTGTAGGTATTAAATGTAGACGCGCGTGCCGGTGAAAATAGTCCGGCCGAAGTTGGCGGTTGGCACGTGTTGGAAACGCTTAGGTTGACCTCAGCTGGTAAATTAGTTAACTGCTCATAGACATCTGCTTTCAGTTGAATAATACCATAAACATTGCCCTAGTACACAGAGGAGAGGATATACAGAAAAAAACTTTCCTATACCTTCTCTAACCTGCCAAATCTACTTCCTCTTACCTTTATTATCCTTATTAAAAAATCCTCCCTTATTAAAAAAGGGTGGGAAGAGGACAAAACAAAACAATGTAGTTGATTTACAGTTATCATTTTATATTCAATTCTTATTTACTTTGCAACAATAACTTATTAATAAATTGTTTTATTGTTGCATTTAATTGGGTCTGAAACTACAGACCTGATTTCAAAACTTTCATTATAAGAAAACTACATTATCATTGAGTAATACAGGCTATCAATAGATATGGTTTGGATAAAACAGAAAATATGTAAGGTACGCTCTTCGCTAGACAACACTGGAGATCACTAGCCCGTAATTAATTCACATATATTGGTTAAGAACATAGAATGATATACTAAATGCTCACAAGTCAATAGACATTCTGTATTAAATCAATGATATCAACCACGGAGAACTATTAAGATGCAATCTGCTTCAAGGCCGGTTAAATCATACAGTAATTTATAGAGGCACTAAATTGATATGCAGAAAACAAATTTATCTAATTTTCACACTTAAACGCAATTCCACTTTTGGTCTGCAATAAAAATTCAACGAAAAGATTTATAAAATGTTATCTGAATTATAACTTTTTGTTTATATAATGATATCTCATGATGTTTTAAATATGCCATGCATGCATATATTTAGTAAATAAAGTTGTGTAATAGCCGTAGTTTTAAGTAAATAGGGTTTAGTTTATTGACAAAGTTTAGGACTTGAGATATAAGCCCACAATGTATGACAACCAATGTGGGTTTCAGTAGGGTATTACAGTATTTTAAAATATATTTATACTAAATACTATTTTACTAACACAAAGATAGTGTAATTCTGTTGATGTATAAGTAATATTTGATTTGTCACGAAGTTTTGTTATCCGTAGAATCAAATAAGAATAAAAAAAAATTTACTACATAGAAAATCATATCTTACTTTCTTTTTCGTGGTCAAAGCCCACAATGACGAAGTAATCAACGAGCCTGGACATTGCAATCCTACGGCAGCATCCGACAACGATCACCACAAAAACACTTTGTAATTTTACATTTACACCAAATCACACACATTTTATTTCCTCACATATTATAGGGCCGTTTTGCCAACGATCCGCACTCACATCACTAACACACGATACACTGTTAGGAATGTAAACACTTTCTTTTATAGCCAACGAACGAATTCAATCGACAATTACAAGAATTAAAATGATAGCCCAGATCAAGAGGTTATAACTCATACACATATAACTATAACAGGTCAAACTAAAACATTTGTCTTCTAAATTTTGAATACTTTTAATTTATATCATGCAATTAGAATAAAATCTAGCATAAATATTGAATTAATCGTCATAAAACTTAATAAATAGACAGGAGTCGTTCCTCGTCATCAGTCTTCAACAAAAACTACACTCCTACCAAAGTTCCCAAAGAAAGCCAAATTTAAAAAGATGTTGCCATCGGAACCAATAATTATTACCAATAAATGAAATCACAAAAAAAATGACGCCAAATTATAAAGAAAAGGTGACCCCTGCGATTATCCTTAATGCGGATAACTTGAACGCGTAAATTTTGGTCTTGGATTGATAAGAAAAACATTATTAAAGAGAAGATTACACCTTTACAACTTTAATTTTTAAATGAGCGCCAAAAAAGCGAACAATCTGTCACTTTTTAAAATTCCCTGAGGCCACTTTGGTAGTTACGGAAATTAAAAAAAAGTCCATAATAATCGTTAGTTGTGTTATATAATATTAGAGATAAATAATTGGGGGCGCTAGGAAAGATCATTTAAATCGAGGATTCTACTAAAACAGCAAAAATGTTTGTTTTGGCAACATTATACCAAAATAACCTTGCAATATTCGAATGATCTCAAAAAAATAATTGCGAATTAGTTGTCTCTTTCGTGCTAGTTCAGAAACACTAATAAAATTGAACGATTCCGTTATTGGGCGTGTTTATCGTAGGCATCGTATGATAAATAAGATTTAGTCGGTTTATATGGGAGTACAAATAAAATGTCAAAATAAATATTGATGTCTTATTTTTGAAGAAACTTTAACATTTTTGTATTTCTTTAAGTGCCGAAGCATGACGGGTTCAAGCAATGATCATAATATAGCTGGACTAAAGCAAAAGAAAGTCTTCAAAATAATTGTTTTAGGCGATTCTGGCGTTGGGAAGACGTGCCTTACATACCGCTTCTGCGAAGGTCAATTCCTTGATAAATCTGAAGCCACGATCGGCGTTGATTTCAGAGAAAGGACTGTACGAATATGTAACGAAGATATAAAGGTAACAGCATATACAATACCGTAATATTCAAGTTAATAATCAATCAAAATATTAACATTTAATATTAATAGTTGAACGTCATTTTAAAAACAGCTGATCCATGTACACATTTATTAGTTTGTTAGAGTATTCAGTAGTTACTTGAAAGGCAAAGTAGATATATGTATTATGCATAATAAATTCTTCTCGTGTTTGTTTTAGCTCCAGCTGTGGGATACGGCAGGACAGGAGCGATTCCGCAAGTCAATGGTGCAGCATTACTACAGAAATGTGCATGCTGTTGTCATTGTTTATGATGTCACCAAGCCGGAGACATTCCATGTTAGTAACATTATGTATAACTTCATGATATCCCTGTCCTTATCCTAATTAAGATTGCAACACTAAATTTTTATCTTCTAGACACATCTATCCTGTCACCCTTCACACAATCCATCCAGTCTTCCTAGGCTTATTATTTCTTATTATCTTACTAATAATATAAACGTGAAGCTTTAGATGGATAGATAGATGGATGTTTGTTAGTTTGTACCCTAAACTAATGAATGGACCTTGATGACATTTGGCATAGACCTAGGGGATAGTCTGAAAGAACATATAGGCTACTCATCTTTGTTTTTTTAATTCCACACAGACAGAGTTGTGGGCGAAAGCTAGTTATCAATAAAAATCACTGTTATTGACACATGTTTCACTCAGGAACTCGGTCTTGATCTAATTGGAATAAAAAGAAAAATCTACTAATGCTTTTCGCTAAAGATTTATATAATTACAATGATTAGTCTATGTTCTCCATTTTAAGGCCAATAGTTTGGTTTTCTATAATATTACGTTGCAGTCGATAGCAAGCTGGATGCAGGAGGTGGAGTCCCACGGGCTTACTGGTGCGCCACGAGTGCTGGTCGGCAACAAATGTGACTGTGGCACGCCTGAGTCCCGCCTCGCGACCACATATGCTCAGCGACTAGCGGACAAGCATGGAATGCCTGTGAGTATTTTGACAGAGATAGCAATATGTTCATAGATGAAGTAGATAAGCGGACAGGCAGATATACCTGCATAAAGGTATGACATGTGAGCTGCAAGTCCCCGAGCAGTTTGTGGTTTGTCAGCAGAAGGCTATGAAAATATTATACAAATCTTTCCTCTTTATAATATTAGTATAGACTAGCTGTTGCTCTCAACTTCGCTCCGTGAAATTAAAAAAAAACAGCCTATGGAATGGCATACATAATAGCAGCTTTGTAATGATGAAATAATTTTTAAAATCGGCCCAGTAGTTTTCGAGTTATTTCAATACATACAAAAATACAAACTTGCCTATTTATGATATTAGTAAAAATAAAAATTATATAAAATATTAGTATGATAATTAAGAAGTAAGATTGAATTTTAATATAATTGTCCCACAGTTGTTTGAGACGTCAGCTCTACTGGACAGTGAGTGTGACAATGTGGAGTCAATCTTTATGACCCTCGCACACAAGCTGTACTCCAAGCAGCCGCTCAGGGTCGTCAGAGTTGAGGTAAGAGTACATTTTTTAACTTTTAATTAACTGTCATTTAACATAAGGATATTCTCAAATTTTGGCCTATTTTTATCTTGTTTTCTGAATTGTCGATGTTTTGAATAGGAGTTATCAACTATGAAAAATTAAACCTTCTACAAAGTCTTGGTTTTAACTGAACATTTCAAGTGATATAAAATTCTACAAAGTTTGAACTGAACAATTACACTGTTCAGTTAAAATTGTAGAAACTCCCCATATGTACACCCTACATTGTAATGTGGGTCTGAAATAAAATTCCTTAACTGCACATTAAACCAAAGACATTTAAATTGTTTAAACTATCGTGAGACGTTACTTTAAAACGAAAATTAAAACGGCTTAACTCACGTATTTATTATCTGGTGTCGGCACCGACTAGTTTCAGACCCTTCGGGGGTCCTTCTTCAGGGCGAGTATTAGTTAGCTTTTGTTCGCGGTTAAATTTTAACAACAATAGCAACACCTCAATATTTTTGAGCCCGTCGACATCTCCGTCGCCGAAGCACGAAGCGGCCGCAACGCTCCCTGCGCCCCCCGCCCCCTCGAGCCGCGCCCCCCGCCCCCTGGCCCGCAGTGCGAGGCGCGACGTGACCGCGAACGAAAGCTAACTAATACTCGCCCTGAAGAAGGACCCCCGAAGGGTCTGAAACTAGTCGGTGCCGACACCAGATAATATATACGTGAGTTAAGCCGTTTTAATTTTCGTTTCAAAGACATTTATTTTTATCTTTATTTATTTTAAGTAAAATCCATAGTAATACATTGTTTGTTTTTCTACTAAATTGCACTATTTGTATAATTTCCAGGGTGAACCAGGGTATGGTGTGGTCACCCTGCCACGCCAAAGGAAACCTCCTGTCCACACCGGCACCGACAACTGCCTCTGCAGCTAGGACCACACCAGGACCAGATTAGGACCACGTCCAGATCATACTAAGACCGTATGGTCTCTTGTGGTATGGAAGTATGGATTACCAAGCTCTCTAACTGTCCGAAATGTTGCCAATTTGTTAATATTAAGAAATAAATGATAAGGAAAAGTTTATTTTTAGGTTAATTAATAGCGAAAATAGCAATAAAATCAAGTTATTGACATTTGTTTCGGTTAACACATTTAAAGCGGCAGATTTTTCTATTCTTTCTGTTCCTCAGTACCAGGTGTTGCACACCTGGAGATAAAACTATCATTATGGCGGTACCGGGCTTATTAAACCTTGTATCGCTTCAGAAACTAAAATCCTGTTTTCGGCTCAATGTATAGTTATTTGTATTTTTTTGCTTTGAATATCATAAATAATGAATTGATTGACATGAATCTTAGACGTAAACAGCCTGTTTAGTATTGATTGTATAGCAATAATAAATTACATGGTTTTATGTACCTGGTGCCGCACTCAAGGGAAGTTTTGTTTATATTTTAGGGATGTAAAATAAAAATATCGATGGTTTTAGTTAAGGTTTATTGAAGGTAAAACATTTAACAAAATATTCTCTTACAAACACATTCCTTAATATTTTTTTTAATTTTCTGTCTTCTTCGTGAGTTAAGAAGGTTTAAAGCTTTTCATAGCATCCAATACAATCCTTTTTATTTAAACCTTTTACCAAATGATGCTCGTTAGATTTCGGTACCGGTTCTGAAAAAGATAATTTTTATTATGAAAAATATTGTATAGTATCGTGTGAGTTAAGTTTGTCATTTACGGTCGGAAAAAACTGAAAGTATGTTGTACCACGTGTTTTAGAGCTGGTTTCACATTCAATATGTTAAATTAAGTCGAGTTTAAGTTTATTTAAAGAAAAATTTTGTTCAAAAGAAATGTACACAAAATGGCGAAAAATCAGGCAGCTTAATACAAAGTCCAACTTAAAGAGCTTAACATCTTTACAAAACTTGAACTTAACTTTAACAGTCTTACAAAAAAGGTATAAAGTTAAACTTAGGAATAAACTGAGTGTAAGCAAAATTTGTACTATTTGCTTATACTCAGGTTATTCCTAAGTTTAACTTTATACCGCGTTTTTATAAGTGATTAGTAGATTATAGTTAGTGAGCAAAATAAGCTATTTATTATTCTCTAGTAAGATATATTATGTTTTAAATCAAATCAATTAGTTTTTATTTAAGAATTTACATTTATAGAAAATAATGAATGTGGTGTTACAATTTTTTTTTTACTAAAAAAAATCCAATAAGTTTTATGTCATATTTAGACTGATTATGTTAATAAAAAAAATGCAATAACATTTAGTTTTAAAATTGTAACACTTTTTAAGTAAAATGTAGATTAACATTGTTTTACCTAAGTAATTTAAACCAGTGTGTGTACCAGTTAAAGGAAAAATAAGTTATTTAATAGTAAAAACATTTATTATTTGATTTTTTTTGTCAAAATGGTAAAAATCACAAAAATAATACATTTGTGGATGTCATTAAATAATAAATTTATTTATTTGTAGTATTAAGATAGATTTGAACGCAATATGTAAAATATTTTATATTTAAGAGATAATAAAACCAATGAGATGAAATATAAATATTGTTACTCAAAACTGTGTTTTATTTTGAAAATGACAACTAAAATCTCTGTCTGACTCAAATAAATTAAAAAATAGCAATGTGCACACAACCCGTCCCTACTAGAATGTCTAAATAATTATCTTTATGAAGAACGGGCGCACACCTTTGACTAAACTATCACACAACTGTTGTGCGATTGTCAGTTAATTCAACTGCTCCGTTGCACAACTAAAAATCGAGTAGTGTTCACACCTCCATATAAGCTCATAGGAATCAAAACGACACTAAGCAGTTGTGCGATAATAACATTTAGTCAAAGGTGTGCGCGCGGTCTTAAACAAACTATGATCACTCAATATCAAATCTCAGTGGAAATTCATTGTCGTACGATAATATTGCTATCTCTCATTCTCTTTGAGGAAAACAGAGATGTATGCAAGGCCACGCCACTTGTATTTCATGGTCCCAGAGATTTTGTTATGAACAGAAGAGAGTTTCTACTTGATATATTAAATAGAATAAGTCGATGAAAAAATTTAATTCTTTCATTCTGATAAAATGAAAATATTATCGATATTTTAATATGATTACAGCTATTTCCAAAAGTTTCGTAACGACTCCGTGGCGCAACGGTAGCGCGTCTGACTCCAGATCAGAAGGTTGCGTGTTCAAATCACGTCGGGGTCAAAACTAATATTTCTTTTTTTTTGTAAATTTTATTGTTTTCACTTTAGTGTTCAAAATTACAATAAAAGTGATTCATGTTAAAAAAAATATAAACATTACTAGCTGTTGCCCGCGACTTCGTTCGCGTGGTATTAGAAAACATACGAACTATATAAATAACAAAAAGCTACGTATCCCTCGGGAACCGCACATTTCTCGGGGATGAACGTATGAACCTTATCCCATGTGTACTCCAGACTTTGTTTTATATCTGTGCCAAATTTCAATAAGATATGTTGAACCGTTGCAGAATGATCGAGTAAACATTAAAAAACTAAATTAATGAATCCCACGGGAACCGTAACTATTCCCGGGATAAAAAGTAGCCTATGTGTTCTTGCAGACTATGCTCTAACCCTGTGCCAAATTTCATGGAGATCCGTTCAGCCCTTTAGGCTATAAACGCTAACAAACATCCATCCATCCATCCATCTAAACTTTCGCATTTATATTATTAGTAAGATTATAGTAATTTTAAAATGAATAAGTGGGAAATGTATTTTAAATAAAACAACCATATTAATTTCGGTAACATTTATTTATTAATAGTAAGATAAAAATCACTTGAAGCATTGGAAACGCAAAATAGATAACAATGTTGTAAGCACATTTAATATAGCATTATCTGAAAAACATCGCAAATATAAAACAATGCAGCAATCATAAATATTTCTAACTTATCCATACTGTTTTACACAAATTGTGCTACGAAAGTTACTAATAGTCCAACCAATGATACAAAAATCCTAGCCTGAAGGTGCTTCAATCAGCTTTTAGCATTTTAATCGAAAAGAAATTGGTTTCATATTTATCCGCAATATGGCGAGAATTTTTATATTCCTGGTCATCGATTAAATTGAGGAAGAATCAGTTGCCAGAGCCATCTATTGATAGGAATTTGAAACGGAAATATAAGGACCGGAAGTTGTAAATCGATAGAGTAAATATATTGTACTCATTATCTAAAACAAACATTTATAATTAAATACTTTTTAAACATCAAGAATATATACCATTCGTCGCTTACTTTAGAAACATGGAGAAAATGACGTCAGATGGCGTTTACGTCACATTTAAGGGAGATTGAAAACACAAAGTTGACTAAATAAAAAAAATAACCGAGTTTCTTATAAATGGATTAAAAACAATTTTTATCTCATCTGGGAATTTAACCCAGAGATCCAAAGCATACACAAATATTTGATTCTACCCTTTATATCTAACAGTACTTATTAAATAACTAAAATTAAGACAAAAAAAAACAAACAATATCCAAATTCAAGCATAAACATACTTTATTTATAAAAAGCTGCCTCCGCTAAACTTGCATACAGTTTTCTAATACTGCAACAGAATTGCAAATCAAAACAAGACCTTAACACTAAGAAAATAATCACAATCTAGTCACATTCAGATGTTAAAATGAAGCTAAATATCAAAAACAATTGGAAACTTCGTCAGTTTATAAACTGACAACACAATTAGACGTCATTTATCAGTTGAAGTTGTAATTTTCTGTACGGTAAGATTATAAACTGACAAAGTTTACAATTGAACATATCTTAATTACAAATAGAAATCGGGCATATCTTACATGTCTGTTAGAATAAAATATTATAAAGCTGTATCTATCCCAATAGTGAAGGAAAGGGATAGAAAACAAGCTTCTTGTATCTCAAAGACAAGATGTTATGTCATTTGAGTTGCTCAGCGCAACAGTGGCCCAACCTTATAAAAGTCATATTGAAATAAAGGGCATAAAAAAATACCCAACTTTTGTTTTATTTTTAATAAAATTTTGGTACAAGTAACCTTTTAAAGGATTACAATTACGTAATTATGTAGGTAAATGGTCTCTTATATTATTTTCAAATACCAATACAAAAAGTAGTTAACAAATTAGTAATATACTTATAGTGATTTTGTGGGTTGGGCCGTTATTGCGCTGAGCAGCTCATTTAATCTCAATAAACTGTAGAAATCATCTACCACTGTGATTCTCAACCACTTTGCCGCAGCACTTTTGTGTGCCGCCAAATTTCGCATATTTTAGTCATTAATTATTTATGCAGTGTGTTGTAGTAAATAATTTTTATCTTTTTCTTTGTGCCGCCAAATTTTGAAATCGTTAAATATGTGCCGCAACAAAAAAAAGGTTGAGAATCACTGATCTATCATAATGCGCGGTGTACACTTGGCCAGTACAGTTGGTAGCACTCAATAACTGGACTGTCAACTGGCACAGTGTGAAAGCTAACTGGTACCAGTGAGAATACAATCTGACTGGATGACTGGTTATCGCAACTGGCCAAGTGTGAACCGCATGATACTTGTATAATTAAATTCAATTGAAATGAGAAATTATAACCTGTTTAAGCAATTTTACTAAGGCTGTAATCACAGTCTTGATGAAAACAGACATATTTGTACACCGAAATACTCCCAAAACTAAGCCATAGACATAGTCAGCGAAATGTTAATATAGTTAATTTATATCGCAGTTATTTATAATGTACTAGCTTTCGCCCGCGACTCCGTCCGCGTGGAATTAAAAAAAAACAAAAGTGAGTAGCCTATGTGTTCTTCCAGACTATCCTCTACATCTATGCCAAATTTCATCGAAATCCATTCAGCCGTTAAGGTTACAAACTCTAACAAACATCCATCCATCCATCCATCCATCCATCCATCCATCTAAACTTTCGCATTTATAATATTAGTAAGATGTGAAACCTAAGTTGGTATATAAAGCATCATGTGACACTTTTAAACAATGACAGGAGGGCGCTAGTGAGTCAATTTTGTTTGACTTTTGCACACTGCATACGACAGCTTGTCCGTCTAAATTTCTCATTTTCATTAAATTCAACTAAACAATATTAAATCGTTTAAACTTTCGTTAAACATCACTATAACTAAACAGCTAGCACTCACATCTATTTTTGAAGATGGACCCCCAATGGGTCTGAAATTAGTCATTGCCGCCAACGGAAAAATAGACGTGAGTGCTAGCCGTTTAGTAATTAGTTATAATATTATCTCTATTCCATTGACAGAAACAGAGACGTGTAGTTTCACCGCAGTCGAAACATTAACAATGAAATATTCCGAAGCCTGGACAGCCATCGCTTGGCTCAAAAGCTATCGCGACTTCTAACCTTAAATGTTAACATTTAGTATTGTACGTACATTGAACAAACATATTGTTATGCATTTCTAACTATGAGATCGCATTGCCGAAACATTCACATCCAACATGTGCAGTCAGAAATTTATTTCCAACCCTGGTGACACTTTGACACATTGCTATTAGGTTGTAAACTTGTAATTTGTAATATATTTGACTTCTATAGACATTTTGCTGTAGGATATTCCATCATAAGTGGTAAGTGAATTTATTTCTCTGATTATAATATTTATGTGAACATTTTGGCACAACAAACTTATAGTAAGGTCCTCCACCCGCCAAATAGTGACCTTTCAATCTACGATTATTTTTACCCTAGAATTAGATTAAATTGTATGGATATTACTAATTAATTCTACGGGTCGAATTTGACCATTCAATGGATATAAAGGGTTAAGTGTCATGATATTAAATGAATTAACACACTCAATGCCACAGACACAAATTGCGAGTTTGATTGACGCTCGTGTAGCATTGAAAGTGTTAATTTGTATATATTACTTCAATACAATTCTTAATCTATACAGAAATTGAGAATATTAAATAGTTTTAATGTATTAAGACTATTAATACTAAGGGCCTGTCCCACCACTGGCTGATAGATGCTCAGATAGCTTAAAACGACGTTACTGTCAGATAAGGGAATAAATTCCGATATTTCCATCACATATTTTACATGTTGGATTGTTATCAGACAATTTACAATTTGATGGGACAGGCACTTAGTGTTATTACTAATATTTCTGCAGTTAAAAATGCAAGATATTGTATTAATCTCGAAGAAAATACCTTACTATAAAGTTGTTAAATTGATGAGTTTGATTATATCTAAAAGAATAATTGGCTAATGAGTTGCCATACATATATTTACTTATATTATCCCCAAATCAATTAAATACGGAATTATTTACTACAAACGGTTAATTTACTAATGTCCTACAAATATATCATAGCACATAACACAATATGTTTGTATTGTGCGCCAATCTACTGCACTACATTACATGTCATATTGTAATGTTAGTGCTTCACATTAACGAGCACATATCTTCATCATGGCGGGTTGATGTAGATCTTATGTCACACGACGTGTCGATCACTACATTATATGGACGTGTCTGTTGCACATACACGCACGTGTCTCTGATGCGCACTACACATTTGTATCTCAGAGAGACACTACACCCCAGTGTCTTTGAAGCGCAATACACATTCGTATATCTGACGCGTACTACACATTCGTATTTCTGACGCGCACTACTCATTCGTATCTCTGAAAGACACTACACCCAAGTGTATTGCACAATACACGCACGTATCTGACGCGCACTACACATTCGTATCTCAGACAGACATTACACCCAAGTGTCTTTGTATCATTATACACGCACGTATCTCTGACTGATCTACTCATTCGTATCTTTGTAGCACAATACACAGACGTATCTCTGACGGGCACTACACATTCGTATCTCTGACAGACACTACACCCAAGTCTCTTTGTAGCGCAATACACAGACGTATCTCTGACGCGCACTACACATACGTATCTCTGACAGACACTACACCCAAGTCTCTTTGAAGCGCAATACACATTCGTATATCTGACGCGTACTACACATTCGTATATCTGACAGACACTACACTCAAGTGTTTTGTAGCACAATACACGCACTTTTGGTCGCGGGTTGTCGCGGTATTCACTACACAGCACTAGTGTCTGTATGTCGCATGTCCGGGCACTCAGTACTCGGGGTCGATGTCGGGCTGGTGGTGCGGGTTGTGCGGGTGCCGGCGCGGCGGCGGCAGCGCGGCGCCTCACATGTTCTGCCAGGTGTTGGCCACCATCACATTGGCGTCGAGGCCACGTGCGATGCGCTCGTGCACGCTGTGCGACAGCCACACCATGCGCAGCCGCTCGTACCGCTCCGGGCACAGGTGCAGCGGGTTGCCGCGACGGAGACCCTGAAAACCAGATACAGCTTACAATTATTACGTGCTTATAGTGGTAAATAAATCACTATGTTATTATAAAGCAGTTTATTGTTTCATGTATACGAATAACTGAAGGTAATTCTATGTACATTCGCATAAATCTGCAGTGTTCCAGTTAGAGAAAAATTGTCGTATTGCTTGAGACTAGACAAACTCCACCCTTACAAATAACCGATTTAGTTGCGCATGACGGAATAATATAAAACTAATTATCCATGTACCACTGTCCAACTTTTTTTCTTACACGCATTAAAAAGCTGCATCTTATTGGTTACTGATTAGCGTCACTAACGTGTACAAAAAGTTTAAACCACTGTATTTTTATAGTAAAACATCGCCAGATTTCCCCATTGTACCTTTTTAAAAGACTATTAAGTGTTACCTGGTCTGTCTCTCCGTAGGTGTCGAGATATGGCGCGGGCAGCATGGCGCCGCGCGAGGGCGCCGCGGCCGCCAGCAGCAGCAGCTCGCAGTCGCGCACGCGCAGGAACACGCCGGAGCCGGCGCCGCACTGCGCCGCGTGCGCCACCACCGCGCCCACGTGCTCCGTCACCCCGCCGCGGCCGGACACCTGCGCACACCGCACTCTATACTACGCCTTTCATGGAATATCATACTAATATTAAAAATGCGAGGCGGATGGATGGATGTTTGTTAATTTGTAGCGTAAACAGCTGAACGGATTTCGACGAAATTTGGTATAGATGTAGATGATAGTCTGGAAGAACATAGGCTATCTGACTTTTTTTATATATCACGTGGTCTGAGTCGCGAACGAAAGCTAGTACTACATAATGATTTATGATGTTTGTAAATTATGATCCCTTTCTGTAAAATGACATTACCACTTCATAGTAATATTATAAATGTGAAAGTTTATAAGGAAGGATGTTTGTTAGTTTGGTATAGATATAGATGATAGTCTGGAATATGTATTCTTCTCTACATACTCCAGATGGCTCTATGGCTGTCTCGCTTTTGTTTTTTTTTTTAATTCCACGTAGACGGAGTCGCGGGCGAAAGCTGGTTAGTAAATAAAATTGGCGAACATTACCACTACCTCGATCTGGCAGCAATAGCTTTGCGAGCAGAGGATCTGCCCGCACACGAGGCACATGGTGGGGAACTTGCTGTCCTCGCGCTCCGAGTTGGGGCAGGAGAACTCGGACATGACGTTCATCAGCTCGGAGAAGTCGTCGGGCAGCGGCACGAGGCGCGGCGGCTCGCACGGGTCCAGCAAGATCTCCGCCTTCAGGTCGCCACGGAACCACTTGTTCGAGAACGAGGACCACTCGATCGCCTTCTTTCTCGCGAGCGGCGTGTCCATCAGCTCGCGGAAGGTGGCGGGCAGGTTGAGGTAGCCACACATCACCTCCCACGTGTCCCCCTCGGGCACCGTCAGCTCCGTGGGCGGGATGATATCGCTCAGGAAATGGAAGAACAGGCAGGAGCACCTCAGGAACGTGTGGCACTGCCGCTTGAGCCGCTCCCAAACCTCCTGCGCGCTCAGCTCCTCGATGCGCAGGTTGTTGCGGCGCAGCTCCTTCATGAACGGCAGCAGGTTCTCCAGGTCGGCGGGGATCTTGTGCTCCTCCTGGTCCTCCATGGGCTGTCCGGTGCAGTCGCTGACGTCGAGGGCGATGAGGGCCTTGGTCATCTCTGCGCGGAAGGCGTCGAGGGCGATCTGCCTGGCGAGGTGCGTGGGGCGCGCGGGGCCGGCGGGCTTGCAGAAGAGCGAGGGCACGGTGAGCACGAGGGCGACGAGTGCGCCGAACACTTCGTGCGTGAGGGGCGACGTCTTGGCGAGTGCGTGCAGCGTGCAGAGCGCGTGGTGCGACACGTGCTTGGGCGTCTCCCAGATGGAGGGCATGGCGGCGGCGAGCCGGATGAGCGCTTGCAGCGCGTCGTGGTGCCGCGAGGGCAGCTCGCCCAGCAACGGCCGACTCTCCGCCTGCAGCACGGAGTTGGTGGACATCACGGTGTACGCGGTGGAGCGGTAGAGCGCAGCGATCGCTACCAGACCGCCCGTCTCCATAGAGTTGCACACTATCGGCATCGTCTGAGAAAAAAAAACAGTACAATTATTTTTAGCCTTAACAAAATCTGGTGAATTTTAACTGTATACTGTTAATGAGCGATACGTACCCTAACAAAGTCCTCAACGAGGGTGAACGCCATGCTCTGTCCCGAGGGCGAGGCGGAGAAGTGCGCCATCAGCTCAGGCGAGAGCACGTTCTCTGCGTGCGTGGAGGAGTACACCTCGGGCTCCGGCTCGGGCTCCTCCTCCGTCTCCGAGGAGGTGGCGCCGACGCTGCGGGCGCGCGCTACGCAGTGGATGTCCTCGCAGTACTCCGTGCACACGTGCACCGCCTCCGAAGACACCTGCAACACATAACACATTTAATAAAATACTACCCTAAAAATACCCAGGTAGCAATATTTTAATCATAGTATTCCTTCAATAGAAATTTTTATGTATGTCTCAATCTGAACATCCGACTCGAAGGACCATACTCTTTTGAAGTCGTCACCTGGTGCCTGAGGCGCAGGATGAGCTCCACGGATTCGTTGTAGGTGTCCTCGCCGAGGGGCGGCGGCGAGCCGGGCGGCAGCGAGGGCGGCGGCACGAGCGGCATGGCCGTGTTGCACAGCCGCTCGCACAGCGGGCACAGGTATTCGCGCTTCTCCACGTCGAACGCCGCCGGCTGACGCAGACGGTACGGTCTGAAATTACCACATCATTCATTAAATTTATGTAGGTTTTTCCTTAATTTTATTAGATCAGCTGGTACTGTTCTTAAGAAACTTAAAAAAAGTTCTTAGTGACCTTTTCTAGTAAATATAATTCATATTTGTTCAGCCGTACTTAGTAGTAAGTTACGTAGGTACAAACATTTGTAAGATTTTTTTAAGCCTAAATTTGTCGTAATGACGAAGTGACCGCTGCACATAGATTTAATATTAACATCCGACTCGAAGGACCGTAGTCCTTATAAGAAGTGATGGGGAAAGGAAAGGGCCTAAAATTAGGCCCCCAGAACGCACACTCATCAGAGGTTCCTCAGAACGAGTTGCTGGCGTCCACCACTGTCAGACGTACCTGATCTTCTCCTTATCCCTGACACCATCGACGTACTTCCTCCAGCAGCGCGCGTGCAGCACGTGGCCGCAGGTGGAGACGTGCGGCTGCGAGCCCACGCCTGCTGCAAGGTAGGCGTCGCGCGAGCAGCTGACCACGCCGCGCAGCCGGCTCAGCACCGTCGACTGCTGCACGAACGCCACCAGCACCACCGGCTCCATGTTCAGCTCCACGCGGGCCTGTTACCAAGACAGTCACAATTAATATAGTAACTACTAGCTTTCGCCCGCGACTCCGTCCGCGTTGGTGGCTGTTGGGTTGTCATGAGACAAAACGCAGAGCCCAAGATAGAGGGAGCTGGCGGCGCACTGTGGACACCCTCTGCCCCACTTTGGAGACATAGGACAAGAAGAAGAAGAAGAAGATTGTGTATCACCTCCTCCTGACACATGATGCAGACGCGCGGTGGGTCGGGCACTCCGCCTCCCCACACGCCCAGTGCCGCGCCCGCGTACAGCGGACGTAGTTCTTGCTCCTCCGGGGTCACCTGCAACATTAAATAATTTAAAAAAAAGTTAGCATACCAAATTGTTGCTGGATAAATAATATACAATTTTGTATACCTCGTTTATAAAATTTGGACTGAAGCATATTTGCTTTACCTGATATCTATACTAATATTATAAATAGTAAAAATTAGCATTTTTGTATTTTGTATGTATAACTCAAAAACTACTGGACCGATTTCAAAAATTCTTGCACCATTAAAAGGCTATGTTATCACTGAGTAACATAGGCTATATTTCTACTATAATATATTTATATATTATATAGATTCACGTGGACAGAGTCGTGAACAACAGCATTATCTATTCACAACATTCTCTTTCTTTGGTTAAGATTCGTTCTAGAAGTTTGACTATCCCCCCCCCTAAAATCGAGTGCAACTGACCTCAGTATTAGTCTCCTCGAAGAGCACCGCGTTGTTGGATATGAACTTATTCATCTGCGCCTTCATCTGGTCCATCAGCTTGGCGCGGCGCTCCGCAGCCAACTTGGCACGACGGCTCTTCTCTGCATCTGGAAACAAAATGATAATTTTTTAACAGGCAAAATATGTTAAAAATGAGGATCCTTCATTTCTTTCTTTATCCATCCATCCAATTTACGTGGAGTCTGCCGATTACTGAAATGAATTTTAACATTTCGCTACATAAACCCCGTTTACAACAAGACAATTTTAGTTTTAATGGAAATTGAAGTCCAAGCGCGGCATTATTTAAGACGCTTACATATTTCAATGTCGTTTCAGTATGTTTCCGAAAGACTACTAAGGTAAGATGTTTTTATAAGCGGTATGCTAACCTGCCGAATCTTCGGAGTTCTTCTGCCCCTGGTCTGTGTCCATGTTGTCACCATCACCAGCGTGCTCATCCGATTGTCCCAGCAGCGCCCTAACACATACATTATTAAAGCACAGTAATAAAATACTATAATGTAAATTTCTTTTGAATTCCGTCGCAAAACCAGTTGACCTATTGCTAGATAATGTCAGTTACTGTCAAGTGACATCACCTATTGTCAAGTTAAATCACCCACGGTCAGATTATATCACCTACTGTCAAGTTATAGCCTACTAATAGGTTATAACGCCTAATGTCATGTTATAACAGCTACTGTCAGGTTATAGCGCCGACTGTCAGGTTATAGCGCTTACTATCAAGTTACAACGCCTACTGTCATATTAAAACATTATCGTCATGTTATAACGCTTAATGTCATGTTATAACGCCTACTGTCAGCTTAGAACGCCAACTGTCTTGTTATAACGCCAACTGTCATGTTATAACGCCTACTGTCAGCTTAGAACGCCAACTGTCATGTTATAACGCCTACTGTCATGTCATAACGACTACTGTCAGCTTAGAACGCCAACTGTCATGTTATAACGCCTACTGTCAGCTTAGAACGCCAACTGTCATGTTATAACGCCTACTGTCAGCTTAGAACGCCAACTGTCATGTTATAACGCCTACTGTCAGCTTAGAACGCCAACTGTCATGTTATAACGCCTAATGTCAGCTTAGAACGCCAACTATCATGTTATAACGCCTACTGTCATGTTATAACGCCTACTGTCAGCTTAGAACGCCAACTGTCATGTTATAACGCCTACTGTCAGCTTAGAACGCCAACTATCATGTTATAACGCCTACTGTCAGCTTAGAACGCCAACTGTCATGTTATAACGCCTACTGTCATATTAAAACGCCTACTGTCAGCTTAGAACGCCAACTATCATGTTATAACGCCTACTGTCATATTAAAACGCCTACTGTCAGCTTAGAACGCCAACTGTCATGTTATAACGCCTACTGTCAGCTTAGAACGCCAACTGTCATGTTATAACGCCTACTGTCAGCTTAGAACGCCAACTATCATGTTATAACGCCTACTGTCAGCTTAGAACGCCAACTATCATGTTATAACGCCTACTGTCAGCTTAGAACGCCAACTATCATGTTATAACGCCTACTGTCAGCTTAGAACGCCAACTATCATGTTATAACGCCTACTGTCAGCTTAGAACGCCAACTGTCATGTTATAACGCCTACTGTCAGCTTAGAACGCCAACTGTCATGTTATAACGCCTACTGTCAGCTTAGAACGCCAACTGTCATGTTATAACGCCTACTGTCAGCTTAGAACGCCAACTATCATGTTATAACGCCTACTGTCAGCTTAGAACGCCAACTGTCATGTTATAACGCCTACTGTCAGCTTAGAACGCCAACTGTCATGTTATAACGCCTACTGTCAGCTTAGAACGCCAACTGTCATGTTATAACGCCTACTGTCAGCTTAGAACGCCAACTGTCATGTTATAACGCCTACTGTCATATTAAAACGCCTACTGTCAGCTTAGAACGCCAACTGTCATGTTATAACGCCTACTGTCAGCTTAGAACGCCAACTGTCATGTTATAACGCCTACTGTCAGCTTAGAACGCCAACTATCATGTTATAACGCCTACTGTCAGCTTAGAACGCCAACTATCATGTTATAACGCCTACTGTCAGCTTAGAACGCCAACTATCATGTTATAACGCCTACTGTCAGCTTAGAACGCCAACTATCATGTTATAACGCCTACTGTCATGTTATAACGCCTACTGTCAGCTTAGAACGCCAACTGTCATGTTATAACGCCTACTGTCAGCTTAGAACGCCAACTATCATGTTATAACGCCTACTGTCATATTAAAACGCCTACTGTCAGCTTAGAACGCCAACTGTCATGTTATAACGCCTACTGTCAGCTTAGAACGCCAACTATCATGTTATAACGCCTACTGTCAGCTTAGAACGCCAACTGTCATGTTATAACGCCTACTGTCAGCTTAGAACGCCAACTGTCATGTTATAACGCCTACTGTCATGTTATAACGCCTACTGTCAGCTTAGAACGCCAACTGTCATGTTATAACGCCTACTGTCAGCTTAGAACGCCAACTGTCATGTTATAACGCCTACTGTCAGCTTAGAACGCCAACTGTCATGTTATAACGCCTACTGTCATGTTATAACGCCTACTGTCAGCTTAGAACGCCAACTGTCATGTTATAACGCCTACTGTCAGCTTAGAACGCCAACTGTCATGTTATAACGCCTACTGTCAGCTTAGAACGCCAACTGTCATGTTATAACGCCTACTGTCATGTTATAACGCCTACTGTCAGCTTAGAACGCCAACTGTCATGTTATAACGCCTACTGTCAGCTTAGAACGCCAACTGTCATGTTATAACGCCTACTGTCAGCTTAGAACGCCAACTGTCATGTTATAACGCCTACTGTCAGCTTAGAACGCCAACTGTCATGTTATAACGCCTACTGTCAGCTTAGAACGCCAACTGTCATGTTATAACGCCTACTGTCAGCTTAGAACGCCAACTGTCTTGTTATAACGCCAACTGTCATGTTATAACGCCTACTGTCATGTCATAACGCCTACTGTCATGTTATAACGCCTACTGTCATGTTATAACGCCTACTGTCATGTTATAACGCCTACTGTCATGTTATAACGCCTACTGTCATGTTATAACGCCTACTGTCATGTTATAACGCCTACTGTCATGTTATAACGCCTACTGTCATGTTATAACGCCTACTGTCATGTTATAACGCCTACTGTCATGTTATAACGCCTACTGTCATGTTATAACGCCTACTGTCATGTTATAACGCCTACTGTCATGTTATAACGCCTACTGTCATGTTATAACGCCTACTGTCATGTTATAACGCCTACTGTCATGTTATAACGCCTACTGTCATGTTATAACGCCTACTGTCATGTTATAACGCCTACTGTCATGTTATAACGCCTACTGTCATGTTATAACGCCTACTGTCATGTTATAACGCCTACTGTCATGTTATAACGCCTACTGTCATGTTATAACGCCTACTGTCATGTTATAACGCCTACTGTCATGTTATAACGCCTACTGTCATGTTATAACGCCTACTGTCATGTTATAACGCCTACTGTCAGCTTAGAACGCCAACTATCAAAATTAAAAAATGGACACGGTTTCATTACTCAGATATGCGTAACGAGAAGATTGAAGGGGCGTTCTAGCACGAAAATTTAGGAGAAAGTTACGAAATCTATCGATAAAATTTGTATCAAAAATAATACAAATGTGTGACGTTTGTTTGTTACGTACCTTGTGCACTTGTGTCTCTGAGAAGGATCTGGCGCGCAGGTCGATCGCGCGCTCCAGCACGCAGCGCAGCACGTGCAGCGCCGCGTCGCTCTGCAGCAGACTGGCCAGCAGCCGGAATGCTGGCGACAGCTTCGGCAGCGGCGGCGGCGGGCAGCACTCCGGCAAGCCTGACATTATAATATAAAAATAAGGGCCGGTCCCACCACTGGCTGATAGAGGCTCAGATAGCTTAAAAATTACGTCACTGTCAGATAAGGTAACAAAATTCGATATTTTCATCACATATTTTACACGTTAGATTGTTATCAGACAATTTACAATTTGTAAAATTAACTATATAAATAACAGCTTTCTTTCGATGTCTTTGTGAGTGCAGTTTTTTTTAATAAAGGGATGATTGTATTATGAAACATATATGATACCAATGAAAACTCAAAAGTATTGACTCACCAGCAGCCTTTCTTCTATTGCGCTGCTCCTCCTCACTCTTGGATAATTCCTCTCGAGTGTAGTGATAGAAGAATGTATCATATTCATCGAAGAGGTGCGGCTTCAGCTTGTACATGCCGCGGTTGTTACCACCTTTGGGCTTCACGAAGTCTGCCACTTCGTGTATCACGGCTTCTAATCCGGTCTCATGCAGCTGGTCTTCTGGGAGAGATCTGGAGATCATACATGGCCGTGTTTATAATCTTATGACCTGGTGAAAACTTTACGAGAGCAGGATAAGGACGGGAGAGGTTATGACATTTTTCAAATGAAGTGTCAACTACGCCTCCTCTATTTGATTTGCTTTGGTTTCTCGTAGAAACATCTGTATACCTGTTGAGCTCCGAGTGCGGCATTGGCTTGACGCACAGCATCTGTATGATCTCCTTCTTGGTGCGATCCTCGTTGCTCACCTCGCCAACGCCCGGCACGTAACGGGAACCCACCACTGGACAATAAAAACATCATTTAGCACACAAATATTCATTTTATATGAGAAACACGAAGGTGACTCTGTAAGCAATCACTTAAGTCTATAGTAGAATTCAATAGATATGAGAGACTTAATTTACATTCTACTGGATGACAATGTCATTATGTATGGATTTATTTTGGAATATACCTGTTCAGTCTATTTTTAATATGTCTGTTATTACAGCATTTAGTTAGGTTTGTTATTATTTTTCATTTCATTTTCCACTATATTCTAATTGGCATCAAACTTATATTCATGTCTAACTGCCACACTTAATAGCTTAAGAGTATCTTAGTGCGACCTTTAGTTTAACAGTATGAAGAATCTACAACAAGGCACAATTTAGGTGCTTAATTAGGCAGAGTTTTGCATCATTTGGTAATTTGGCGCCCCGATGTCCCTTTATCCCATACTTATAGTGACATTATCTTTGTCCCTTTTACCCCCTAATATTAGAACATTCTCTGTGTCCATTTATCCCCTACTTCTAGAACTTTCCCAGTTTCCATTTTACCCCACACTTCTAGAAAATTCTGTGTCCTTTTACCCCCCTACTTCTAGAACATTCTCTACGTCTACCGACCCGTGATGAGCAGTCCGAGGAACTCCTCCACCATGCTGCTGGTCTGGCGCAGCGCGTCGTACTCGATGCTCTGCTGCTCGAACTGCGGCGACACCCACTCCAGCAAGTTGAACTTGTTCAGCACGTGGATTATGAACTCGTTGCTCTCGATCAGGGATGCACCGATCTACAATAGAAGAATATGTTCTTAAGTTTAGCGTGTAAAATACCTACATTTTATTAAAATTAACATAACATTTTATGGTAGCTGTCGACACTCCGTCCGCGTGAAATAAAAAAAAATTACGCAAACGCACTTTAATAGTACCCTATATGTAATTGCATATTACGTTCTACATCTGTGTCAAATTTCTGGAGATACGTAGAACAATTATGCCTCCATCCAATCTGTCACAACTCCGTCCGGTTGAAATTAAATGCTCTACATCTATGTCAAATTTGATCGAGACCCATTCAGCAGTTTAGGCTACAAGCTCTAACAATCATCCATCCATCCATCTAAACTTTTTGCATTTATGATATAAAATAAAAAAAAATGTGGATACTATCACACTTCTTGAAGTGTGTGTTGGGAGACGTGACGTGTACGTTGTTAGGTGTGGTCTGTGTGCGTATATGAAGTCACCTGCAGCATAACGATGTCACGGTCCAGCATCTCGGTGCGGCACTTGACGTTGTGGTAGAAGTAGAGCTGGTTGAGCAGCGCGTACCCGTTGCGTCGCCACATGCCCGCGTGCACTTGCGCTATCATAGCCATCGTACACAGCACAGGCTCTGAAATAATACACACATATTAAAAATCTGCGTTGCCAAGGGGAGGGGGAGGGAGATGGATGGAGGTAGCAGCCTCCCACTCTAGAGAATAGAAAAGATACGTCGAATCTAGCTAGGCCATCGACTTGCGACACTTATAACAACATTCTTATTGCAATAAAGTATTCTAAATATTAAGGGTCTGTTTTAGTAACTATTGGACGACTTTGAGTATGGCTTTAAGTGTTATAAGACAAAATAATAAAGCAAGAAACAACAGGTTGGTCGTCTCAGAAGGGACAACGTGACGACCCTTTATAAGAAAACTGCAATAGAAAAGGTATACCTATTAGTATTACATACAAATAGGCGTCGTTGGTGATTTAAGCACTTGACTTGTAATCTACAGGTCTTGGGTTCGAATCCCGCACTGTACAAATGTGATTTTCGATTTTTCGAATTTTCATATGTACATAATTTACTCGACGTTCTTACGGTGAAGGAAAACATCGTGATGCAACCTGCACATATCGGTGAAGAAATTCAAAGATATATTCAAAGATAAGTCAACCAACCCGCACTTGGCCAGCGTGGTTGACTATGGCCTAGTCACCCCTTATTAGGGTAGGCTCCGAGCCCCTCGGTGGGGACGTATAGAGAGCTGGTAATACAGGCGTCGTTAGGGGAGACCAAGGAGGGGGGAACTCCCCCTTATAGTCCAAAAATGTAAGATACTATGAATAAGACTATATTAATAGTATATCTATACTAACATTATAAAGCGGAAAGATTTGTATTTTTGTTACTGAAATAAATCAAAAACTACTGGGCCGATTACAAAAATTCATCATTCAAACGTTATTACTGAGTTACATAGGCTATAATTTTTTATTACTTTTTAATTTCACGTGGGCGAAGTTGCGAACATCAGCTAGTAGGTATTTTGGAATCCTACTAAAAGTCATACAATAAAAGAAGAAGTACCAAAGATATCAAAGTTATACCAATAAGTTCCTCCGGCGTTGGCTTAGGTCTATCATGCCTGTCGAACTCGCGGCTGTGGTAGGCCAGGCCGTGCTGCTGCAGGTGCAGATGCAAGCCAGCGATGAAGCGGGACAGCGGCCGGTGTATCGACACTGGCGCAGTCGACACGTCGTACGGGATCACCAGCGCGCTCTGGTTGCCGAGCTCTAACACACGTGGAAACAGAATTTTTAAACACGAGATTGTTATAATGCAATTTCTACGACAAGTTAAATATTAATAGAAAGTTGTTACAATATTAAAGTTATCTTACTTATTATTATAAATGCGAAAGTTTAGATGGATGTTTGTTAGAGTTTGTAGCCTAAAGCTGAATGGATCTCGATGAAATTTGGCACAGATGTAGAGTACGGTCTGGAATAACACATAGGCTACAGTTTTTTTAATTCCACGCGAACGACGTCGCGGGCGAAAGCTAGTGATAGAATAAAAACAATAAATTTAAAATGTTTACAATAAAATTATAATTAAAATCCGTAGGTTTACCGACTGAATAATTAGAAATGTGTTATTAGATTTTAAAAAATTACGATCAAGAAGTATTCGTGCTCTAGCGTACACGCGTACGTTAAAGTGCGTGCATGCAAGCGTTAATCGGGAAACTATAATATAAATTAAAAAAGAACACAGATTACTTTCCCTAACAGAACTTCATTGAAATAAGATTTAGTACAAATAGTAATTTTACTAATATTATAAATGCGAATGTTTAGATAGATGTTTGTTAGATTTTGTAGCCTAAAGCTGAACAGATCTCGATGAAATTTGGCATACATGTAGAGGATAGTCTGGAAGAACACATAGGCTACTTTTTGTTTTTTATTTTAATTCCACGCGTACGGAGTCGCGAGTGAAAGCTAGTTGCACATAATAATGCATATTATCGCCAGGAATGATGTTGAGAATAGTCCACGAAAGTAATGAGTTTTTTTTATAAGAAAAGCTGGCAATCGAGCGGCGAGAAGACAGAGGTGGTCAACGGTGCGTTGTAGTTTCGCTTGTTGCAGGTATACCTCTGAGCTGCAGCGTGTCGTGTCCGCAGGTGTCGGCGTGGCGGCGCAGCGCCATGCGGTAGGCGGAGGCGAGCAGGCCGCGCTCGGCGCCGCACCACTCCAGCGCCAGCGTGATGCTGTTGGCCAGCTTCACGTGCAGGTTGAACGCGGACTCCCACTCCGGCTCGTATTCCATGTGCTGGCCGCGCTGTACAAAAAAAATGCATACTAGAATTTAATTTTTAACAAAAATTCGAAAATTTCATGGAAAAAAATTCCGCCTTTTGGTACATTTAAAAAAAACTACCAATTATGAAATATGTAGGACCGAATGGCTGTAATGGCTATTCCGCATTAAACAAAAGAAGAATTACGTAAATCGCAGGATAATCAAAGGACGTACATAAAAAGGTAGAATTAAAAATCTCCTCTTTTTGAAGTGATTAAAAAGTACAAGAAATTAGAATTAACTTCCAGAAAACGGGAAACCTAACTTAAAAAAAACAAACTCCGAGGATGCATCCTTCTTGAGACACAAAGCCGAATACTGAAACGAATCTCAAACATTTCATCAGAATCAGAGTTCAAAATTTTGATGGAATTTGGAGTTTAAGCATAGCTTTTTTAAGACTGTTACATACATAACTACTGATAATAATGTCTCATACCTGTCTAACAACAGAGTCCATGCCCTGCATCATGACGAGGAGGGAGATGATGAGGGAGAGGCCGTGCAGGAAGCCCTTGCGCAGGTCGTCGTCGAATGCGGCGGGCACGGAGCCCAGCAGGTACTTCACGTCGTACAAGATGAACTGAGCGCGCTTGAACGCCATCGACACGTGATTGCGGTCGAACTCCAGGCGACCCTGGACACATCAATTGATTATTTATACTAGTAAGACGTCATTTAATTATTTTTGCACGAATATTACAATAATAATTAAAAATAACTGATATGAGCAATATCTTACAGGCAACCCTAGACAAGCTAACTATTATAATTATTTTTTTTATAAAATCTGAATTTAATAATTCAAGCGCCAATAGCCTAATGGTTTGGGGTACGGACTACCGATCTTGTGGTCGAGGGTTCGAATCCCGCCATTCGACTATTGTCGTGAACCATATCCTAGCACAAGCCTAGAGCTTAGTTGGATTGGTTAAAGGAAATATTAGTAAATTAACAAAAATCTACTAATATTTTTTCTTAAAAAAAATACTATTTATTATTTTCCTTATACAAAATATTCTTAACTTCAACAAAATATGTATTAGATGTGTACTAAGCCCTTATCAGACGTAAAGTACACAACACCAAAATTCTCGGAAATATCACGGAAATATTCGTGATAGACCCTCAGTTTATTGCCCAAATAGCTATTACTATTTATTAAATTAATTTTTAACACAAAGTAAATTCCATATATACTAGAAATACCTTTTATCACATATCCAAACGTTACAGATTAAACACAAACATACTTTCATACAAATTTAGGACATGAAATCACAAAACATTCCTATTTGAAATATAAATACTTACCCTACTATTGCACCGTCTCAGACATTCACTAACAAAAGTGTTCATAACAACGAAGAGCGCGTCATGCTTCGCTATGAGATGGTGCGCCAGCGTGGGCGTGGTGAACAGCTGCACCGACATCGAGGATATCGAGAACGAGTGGTCGTGGTCATCACGGATGAAGTCCTTCAGCATCGAACCTGGGGAACATAACAGGTTATTGGACATCTATACTATCTATATCTATACTATTATAATAAAGCGTAAACACACACTTCTTTGTTGCCTAAGATGTCAGCAAATACAGCATATTTTTGAAAAAATCTTTTTTTAATAAAAAGCCGTACACTTATGTCACGCTTTAGGCTATACATTTTCACGCCATTAAACTTAGGTGGTAAACATTTTGGATAAAAACCCTAATGTGGGAAAGAGACCATAAGTTGCTGCCAACATCAAGATAGAAAGTTTACTAAGGTTTGTCATGTCATGTCATGTCATGTCATTTTGACATTTGCTATTGATAATTTGACAAATGTAAACAATAAAATAAAGTTTCTATAATTTCACGCGGATGAATCCGCACGCGAACAGCTAGTGTTAAATATATTACATTTTACTACTAAGGTCAGTTTTCTCTCTTATTCACTCGATCTCTAAATTAGTTTGAACAGAAAAGTCTAATATGAAGTCAAGCAGAGATAAGAATTGTATACCTTAATATAACTTAACTAAACTAAGTTATTTTAATGTAATTTTTTGCCTTTCTATTGTTTGTTCGCGCAATCTTATTTGTGTACAACATTTCCAATGTGGGGATCTATTATTGGCTGTATGAATATTACTTTTCTTTTCACCTACTTTGTAATCAGTAGGAATCGGTCTTTAAATAAATAAAGATTATTTGTATCTAACCCTTCATTCGATTGTCTCCAGTGTGGTGAACAACTAATTAAAAAAAAATCTACTAAACTATTTTATTTCATATCAAAAATGACTATTAAAAACCAGTTTTTTTGCTAAAAAAATCTCCGTCGAATTAAGGGTTAAGGATAAACCAATAAAACACATGGTTAAAAGCCGTCCATTGGAAAGTCACATTTGTAATCTCTTATGATAAATGATGCATATGACGTATCGAATTAAATTTTGTAGGCAAATGTCGTACTTAATAGACAGGTCATCATCATCACCAGCTCACTATACGTCCCCACCGAGGGGCTCGGAGCCTACCCTAAGTAAGGGTGACTAGGCCATAGTCAACCACGCTGGCCAAGTGCGGGTTGGTTGATTCACACATATCTTTGAATTTCTTCACCGATATGTGCAGGTTGCATCACGATCTTTTCCTTCACCGTAAGAACGTCGGGTAATTTATGTACATATGAAAATTCGAAAAATCGAAAATCACATTGGTACATAGCGGGATTCGAACTCAAGACCTGTAGATTACAAGTCAAGTGCTTAAACCACTGTGCCACCGACGCTCGATAGACAGGTATCGTAGTGATATTGTCAAATCGGTCCACTTACCATAATACTTGGTGAACAGTATCGCCATATTCCGCTTGGTGTCATAATCCATGAGCGTGGTGGCAATGAGCAGGCGATGCCACGCCGCGCGCGCCGCCTTCCACATGCGGCAGTCGTTCTGCATCACGCCCGCCGCCACGCCCCCCGCGCCCGCCGCGCCCACCGCGCCCCCCGCGCCCGCCGCGCGCGCCGCCTTCCACATGCGGCAGTCGTTCTGCATCACGCCCGCCGCCACGCCCCCCGCGCCCGCCGCGCCCGCGCCCCCCGCGCCCGCCGCGCCCACCGCGCCCCCCGCCTCCTCGCCCAGCGCCACCTGGCTCACCGCTAGCCGCAGCGTCGGCTCCTTGCACACGAAGTTCTGCAGCCTGAAGTTCATTCATATTCAATTGTCAGCAAAAATTAGAGTAAATTGAGTAAATTGATTAAATCTCTTTTATAGCTTAAACGGCTGAACGGACATTGATGAAATTTGGCGTAGATGTAGAGGATAGTCTGAAAGAACACATAGGCTTACATACTTTTGTATTTTTTTTTAATTCCACGCGGACAACGTCGCGGGCGAAAGCTAGTAATTCGTAATTCGTATATGTGATGCAATCGCTTGATTTTTAAAGTTTTTTTTTATCCATCTGTCCGTAAATCCAAATTTATTACGACTTATCTTAGAAAGTGCTAGGCCGATTTTTGCTGATATTCCGGACTAACGAAGTCGCGGGTGACTGCTATTTAATATCAAATTAACCAATATTGAAAATCAATTTGGTAGCCAAATATTATATGGGGCTAAAAAGACAAAAATCACTATTTTTACTATCACTATATGATATTAATTTCTTCATATGTGTATAATATGGGCATGTTTTGAGGAGGAATGAATCGCATCGGTAAAGGTAGACCTAGAAAAAGATGTATGGATTGCGTGAAAGGTGAGATAATGAAGGGAGTGATGACTGAGATAACGTATAGAGTGTGGAGGAGAAAAACCTGTTGCGCCCTACAGGAGTAGGATAAGAAGGAAGAAGTGTGTATGTGTATTAGTGTGTATGAGATTTGTGTATGAGTTGTGTACTGACCATTGCAGCAGCTTCATGGCGTAGTGCTGGTGCGCGACGACGTGCGCGTGCATCACCAGCACCTTCAGCACCGGCCCGTGGCGGGACGTGAACCTTTCGAACATCGCGGTGCGGCTGAATGCCATACATACATCATCGCCCCCCACAACACATGCAATAAGGGGGGTTCCCAAAATTTTTATAACCCTTAAATGCGAGATTTTTCCAAACATTTCGATAAAATCTATTTAATTCAAGATCGGCATTTTAAGAAAAAAAATCTATCTTTAAATTTACATTTTTTGTTAAATATTGTATACAATAGTGCGCATTTAAGGGTTAATATTAAAATTTCAATTGATAATAATTAAAATAGTACTGATAATTTTAAGAAAATCTTTTAAAACAAAACATCGACGAGATCATAATTTTTCTATTTCCTTAGGAAATACTTAAAACTGAAAATATTTCCTTACATGTAATATAACAACAAAACTAGAGGGATAAGCAGATTGGCGTACTCAGTTCGTAAGACACGGGTTTCTTATATATCACCCTTTTTCTTAAGTTCATTTTGGTTAGGAAAAGGTACAAGAGAAATATCGGGAGCTCAAACAACCCAATCGTGTCTTACGAACATTATATTTGTATATGCCTAATGGCTAAATGTAGCGTCAATAGCCTAATGGTTTGAGGTATGGACTACCGATCTTGTGGTCGAGGGTTCGAATCCCGCCATTCGACTGTCGTGAATCATATTCTAACACAAGCCTACAGCTTAAGGAAATATGATTAAATCAACAAAAGTCTACTAATATTAAAAAAACATGATGTTTATATATACTTACGCCTCGATTTCAGTTTTGAGCTTGTCGCACATCTGGAAGGAGTTGCACTTGACGAGCGCGCGGCCCTCGCGGTCGATGAGGCTGACCAGCTCCACGGCGTCGCGGTGGTTGGCCTTCAGCACTCGCGTCAGCGTCGCTATCACCTGACAAACATTCCAATATATATATATGTACAGTCAAGCCCCTTCGCGGTGTTACATTTACAAACAAATGCCAATACAACGATAATGCCTTATAGTTTCTATAAATAAGATAGATTAGTTTGACAATTTAGTAGGGATGGGTTTCGGTTTTCGATTTTTACTCTCATAGAAGTTGGAATCGATAGATTCATTTCAATCAGAATAATCGATTTGGATTTTACTATATATACATACACTATATTCATTACTAGAACTGTCCCCTAAATTTATACTAATATAATAAAGCGTAAACACACACGACTTTGTGGCGTAGGATGTCAGCAATCACAGCATATTTTTAAATAGTTCTTTCTTTATAAAAAAGCCCTACACTTACGACATGCATTAGGCAATACATTTTCACGCTATTAAACTTAAAGGGGTAAATAAATTGGAAAAACCTTCATGTGGGAAAGGGACCACAAATTACAAGCTGCCAACATTATGGAAGCAAGGTTATTATGGTAACGGTAATTTTGACATTTGCAATTGAGAATTTGACAAATGTAAACAATAAAATAAAGTTTTTATTTTGATGCGGATGAAGCCGCACGGGAACAGCTAGCTAGTTGATAATCAAATAATAATTTAGTTAAGTTGGTTAAATTTTAAACCGAATATCGATAGTTCATAGTTGTTCACTACACAGTGTTTGTACGTCACTAGGATACCCGTCTATTAAGTACGATTTACCTTCATACAAATTTAATTCGATATTTCATATGCATTATCAAACTAATCAATCTTATTTAGACATATACAAATAACATGCAGCAGTGAGTTAAGCAGACAACGGGAAGATAAAAAAAGCAACTAGCTGTGTACTATTGATATTTTACACAAAAGCATTCTAAGCTTTAAGGTTAAAAAGCTTTAAGTAAATCCATGGTTAATTTTGCCCATTCCCTGGAGATCCACTGCACCTGTTGTACCTGTTCGAAGGTGTGGGTCTCATCATTGTACATGACGGTGCAGTAGCAGTCCGGCTGGTCCAGGATCTGCAGCAGGTCGCGCTCGCCATCCTTCAGCCTGCACACATCAAATCTCCTGACTTTTCCTATTGAATCCTTATGAAAGTACAGTCTAATATTCAGTTTTATATTTCACTTTCTTATTTGATAATTTCTAGTACTATCATAGATATAAATTTTGGATTTGTTTTATATATAGTAGATAGTTTTTTAATGATTTGCTATCCTTAGGGCCTGTTCCACTAAATTGTAAATTGTCTTATAACAATCCAATGTGTAAAATATGTGATGAAAATATCGGATTTTGTTCCCTTATCTGACAGTGACGTCGTTTTAAGCTATCTGAGCCTCTATCAGCCAGTGGTGGGACAGGCCCTAAATCTTTTGTTTAGATTAACTAACATATTATACTTTCGTTCGTTATTTTATATAGTCAGTGTTTATGCAGGTATGTAAAGCAAGTGTTTATCTATAATTGTAGTATGATGCTTTTTGTATCTGGATTAATAATGCTAGAAAGAAATCTATGTAATATCTTGTAATTATGTTGATAAACCTAATTTAAATGAATAACACTTTTTACGTTATCATCAGCGACCTTAGCAAGAGAGTAATATTTTTGACAGATAAGAAAATATGTTTTCATGTGTGTGGGTTTGTACAAACCAATTTAGTCGAGTTATGATGATGTCTGCAGTGAGTCAAGTTTTTTTCTAAATTTATTGTGAGAGTGTTACCTGAGTTCGTTGGGCAGTCCCGGCGCATGGTCGAGGGTCAGCAGCCGGAAGCAGTAAGAGAAGCAGACGGAGGCGAGGATCTTCATGCGCTCAATCACTTCAGCGCTGATGGTGGACTGGGACTCCTGTTCCTCGTTCTCTGGAGCCTGCGTATATTTTTATAACTAAACATGATAATTGCGAAGGTTATGTAATTATAACTTTTATAATCCTATTGGAAGAGTTTTGTCACATAATTTAATTCAACCATAAAAGTTCCAATTATATGTAGACTAATTGCATCATACCACTTCGAAGAACTATAGAATTTACGACTTTTGTTCTTTTCAGAACGATTTAAAAACATGGAATTGTCTGTTTAATTCTAATACAAAACTAGTTTATTTAAGACAGACTAGCTGTCCCCCGCGACTCCGTTCGCGTAAAATAAAAAAAACAAAAGTGAGTAGCTTATGTGTTCCAGACTACACTCTACATCTATACCAAATTTCATCCAAATCCGCTCAGCCGTAAACTACAAACTCTAACAAACATCCATCCATCCATCTAAACTTTCGAATTTATAGTATTATATATATACTAGCTTTTGCCCGCGACTTCGTCCGCGTGTAATTAAAAAAAAACAAAAGTAAGTAGCCTATGTGTTCTTCCAGACTATGTTCTACATCTATGCCAAATTTTATCCAGATCCGTTTAGCCGTTTAGGCTACAAACATCCATCCATCCATCCATCCAACCATCATCATCATCATCATCTCCCCTGCCTTATCCTACTCCCGTAGGGTCGGCGCACCAGGTTTTCGTCCTCCAAAGCACTCTATCATCCGTCATCTCAGTCATCACTCCCTTCTTGATCATGTCACCTTTCACGCAATCCATCCATCTCTTTCTAGGTCTATCCATTTATAATATTAGTATGATATATATGGTTATATTAACAACTAGTTATGAACTAACGGTGTGCAGCTCGCAGAAGGGGTCTCGTTTCCAGGCCTCGGTATCGCCGCAGTCGCAGCAGCCGCCGCCGCCCGACTGACCCATCTTGTACTTGTGGTGTCGATGCGCTGACACCTTGAAGCACTCCACGCACAGCACGCACGTGTTGTCCATACCTAACACCAATGTACTCCAATAAAGTACAGTCAGACCGCTTCGCTGTGTCCGACTTACAGAAAAATCGCCTTATCCTTACGATACAAACTTCTCCCATTTTTACAACAATTATATTGTAAATTATGACATATAAACATTAAGGAATAGAAATAGTTAATTGGTTATTTTAACACTTTTGGTAGAGCCCGTTTTAACATCTGACGAATGGGCCGGCTCGCCCAGTGTAATACCACGACCACAAACTGACGTCAAGTGGTAGGAATTCCGCGTACAGTCTGAGGAGTGTGGTGCCGGAGGCCTAATTTTAGTCCCTGTTTCTTTCCACCTTTTTCTCGAGAAGAAAAGATGGGAGGGAAAAGTGGATTTGACGGTAGTGTTTACACATAAGAAGGGGTAATATTCTGTTTATATGTGCGTCTCCTCTTCCATCGTTTAAGGGTAGGTAACTACTAACTAACCATATTTCGTATAGATACATTTAAACGATGTATTGGTTATTGTTTCAGCGTCGTAATCTATCCTCACGATACGTTCACACTACTATCACTTTTAAGGACACCGGCAGATTTCCCGCTAGTACCTATCAACAAAGACAATCAATGAATTAACTGCGAGCAGGCTAACTAAGCTACTAACCGCACTCCCTGCAGCTGTAGGCGGGCTCGCCCTGCTTGAAGACGCGGCCGCAGAGCGTGGAGCGGCGCGGCATGGGCGGCTGCGAGGCATCGCTGCCACCCCACACGAACTGCTCCAGCGGTTGGATCAACAGCTTCTGAGCCAACTCTTCATCGAATGACCAATCTGGAAAACAAACACGTTAATGAGATTAGATATATACATAATTAGATAAAAACTGTCACTGCTAGAAGATTTACACCACGTTTTGAACTATCTAATCCCAATCAAATCCAATTTATATTAAGGTTAACTCTTAATTCGACAGTTTTTGTATAAAAAACGGACAATTTAGTAAAGTCATATTTTTGGATATGAAATAAGTAGTTTAGTATACTTTTTTAACTTGAGTCGCTTCTTGCAATTTTGCCTGTGAAACACATCGCATTAACAACTTTAAAATACTAACCGAGGCAGGTCCTGTTGGGCTGCGGCGAGTAGATCCTGGGCACGGTGACCCTCCAGTAGTCCTGGAAGTGCGCGGGGGAGAGCACACCCTCCGTCAGCTTGGAGCGCCACAGCTCCACCACGGCGTCCGCACGCACCGGCAAGGTGAACCTAAGTTACCAATACAAATCAGTCACAAATGAAGATTTTTGTATTCGAATTAATTAGAATTTTAATTTGATTAGATAGATTTGACAGCTGAAAAACGAACGCTAAATCAGCGTGGAAAGAAGACAACATTTAGAGCGCGAGCACACCTTTGACTAAACTATCACACGACTTTAGTCGCGCTTTGATTCCTATGAGCTGATACGGAGGTGCGCACACTACTTGATTTTTAGTTAACAGTTGAATTGGCTGCGAAACAATCGACAATCAATAATCGCACAATAGTTTTGCGATAGTTTAGTCAAAGATGTACACCCGCTCTAAAACCTATTAAAATCGATGTATAGCATGTAATCAGCTATAACGCTGGCAATTTGTAAGTTTTATTACTAATCTAATCGTGTATTTTGCAATAAGCGGCCAAGTTGTTTTCACATCTTTCAATGCGCACATTTATGCCTATATCATATCTTGATAGATGTTTATTACACTTGTTTGAAAATAACTTATTTTTATTAACGTGAAAGCCCACGGTTATGATAAACTGACTTTTCCTCTTCGTTGTTTTCTTCCATCTTTATACAATCAATTGTTAACAATAAACACTGATTATTTTTAAACTTCGACACGTACAGTCACGCACATAACTGGTAACTATTATTTATAACACAGACAAAACGACCCAGACATTGATCGAATGCGATGATTAAAAAATCACTGAACGTACAACCCGACAGAATCTCCATCTATTTATGTATACGAGACTAGCCGCCGCGCGTGTCTTCGTTCCGAATTAAACTACTGAAAAATATTTATAAATAATGTAAGAGGCCGCATCTATTTGTGTGGATCGTTAAAAAGATTATGTACTCGCTACTGCTATTAAAAAAGGTTTCTTTGTGTTTAACAGTTTTGTTAATCGATAACGAAACGGTTTACCGAAGGTTTTGTTGCTACGAGTTCCAAAAATAATATGTAATTCGTAAAACATTCAGAGATACTGTAATGAACATTTTTTTTTTCATATAATAGATTTTTTTTTTATATTTTAAATGGGTGTAACATATTTTTAACTTTCAACAAGCTTTGGGGCTAATAAGGTTACGACTTTTTTCAATACATTAACCTTATTTCATTTACGAACATTTTATGATTTAGAAAAAGTTTTTGTTATATTTAGTTTACCAGACGATTCTAGAGATCGGATTATCGATAAAAATCAACATATATTTTTAATCTATGTTATTTATGGAAAACATCTCTAGATGTCATCTTGCAAATATTTTGTCATCGAAAACTAGACATTTTAGTACAGGAATACAGCCTTAAAACCCCAAGCACGCATTGAGAAATAGTCTTTATTTCTAAGGAATAAATCATACATTACAATAGCAAGGTATAAGCCTAGTGTCCGAAGCTAATGGCGGTAAAAATAAAATGGTACGGCTCGTTGGCGAGGTCAATGACATTGGTGTTTTTGTTTATAACGCAAGGTGAATTTGGATTAAACATAGTTTATTAATAATTTTAATTAATATCAGGCCATTGACTTACAAAGGGCAAGGTCGTAAAAAAGTCATTCATGTTAATTACAGCTTTCAAACAAGTAATATTTTATCTTAGCTTTGTGTACTTAGCAAAATATATGTCAATGATTTAAAAGCAACTAATACGTTCCGAATCAGGGTCCCCAAAACTGACCAAATTTTCGTTTAATAAAGATTAAATCTATACTAATATTATAAAGAGGAAAAATTTGTATTTTTGTATAATATGTACTCAAAAACTACTGCCCCCTAGACAAAGTGACTTTCGATTAGCGATATAGATAGTAGAATCGACAAAATACGTGACAAACACGTGATTTTTCGAATGTTATTGTCAGTTCCATACATTTTTGACTTTTCGATCAGCGATAGCGATAATCAAATGTTACTTTATCTAAGGGGGCTGGAGCGATTTGCTAAATTCTTTCACCATTAAAAACCTATGTTATCAGTGAGTAACAAAGGCTAGATTATTTTTAATTTCACGGGGGCGAAGTCGCGAGCTAATTTATGATAAAACGTATTACAAATTTACTAATTGTCATCACTCTTGTTATACTCGTATTAGCGCATTGTCTTATTCAATATCAACGCCGAAGTGTCTCATAGGACTTTAAACTGTTTTTTTTTACTTTCTTCACTTATGTACAAATAAGTTACGCAATAAAATATGTCGGAAGCTGGCACAGCATCAGGTCAGCGAGTCAGCGCATCACTCCCTCGGACCTTGGCACGCCAGTGAATGACATTCATACTGCATTCACACCGTAGCGTAATTCTAATCTATACTAATGTTATAAAAAGGAATGTTTTGTATTTTTGCATGTATTGAAATAACTCAAAAACTACTGTCCTTAATAAAAAAATCCTTTTAATTGTAAAAAAGCTACGTTATTATTTTTTCGTTTCACGCGGACGAAGTCGCGAGCAACAGCTAGTGGCAAATAAAGTAGTCTGATAATGACACGAATGCAATGTTTTTCACATGTATTGTAAGATATTAGTTTCATTATGGTCGACCTTAGCTCTAAACTTTTATCCTAAATATGGCATGAATGTGGTTCGTAATTTTAATCGTATTTCTGCCTCATTTAATTAAAATTTCTTAGTCCTAACTGGCACTACTAATACAAATAAGAGAATAAAATTGATTTTTAACTTGTCTGAAAATTTAAATTTGGAATCGATCATTTAATCATCATCATCATCATTGCTTTACCGCAGTTCATTGTTTTTTGGGTCATCACCAGCTCACTATACGTCCCCACTAAGGGGCTTGGAGCCTACCCTAAGTAAGGGGTGACTAGGCCATAGTCAACCACATAGACTGACTCTGTTCGGGTCGGTTGACTTCACACATATCTTCATTTTCGGATGAGACGAATTAAATATTATGTAATAACGGTGTGATAGACGGTCGTTATTATACATTGCCAACATAAGTCGCAAAGATATATTTCGAGACAAGACACGTGCTGAGATGTTTGAGTAATCTTGTTTGCATTAAAATTACTATCGATTGTCAATAAGCGATATACAATAATGGATGATGTGTGGATTGATTTTAATTGACGCGGAACTATTTTGCATTAAAATTACTATCCATTGTCAATAAGCGATATACAATAATGGATGATGTGTGGATTGATTTTAATTGACGCGGAACTATTTTGCATTATAATGATGTCACCTACTGCCGCCAATAAGCAAGCAAATAGATATACATTCGATAAACTACAATCATTTCACTAGCTGTTGCCTGCGACTTCTTCCACGCAATATTAATATAAAAAGTAGCCTATAATATGCCCGTCTATGTCAGCTATCCTCCAAACTCCGGTCGAAATCGGCTCAGCCGTTTCGGAGATTAGCCGGAACAAACGCGACTTGCGGACAGACAGACAGGCAGACAGACAGACAGACAGACAGACAGGCAGACAGACAGACAGACAGACAGACAAAAAAAATTAAATGCGATTTTCGTTATCAGTAACGCAAATACATCATCTTCCTGAAATCTGGAATTGTTCGTTTCATATTATAAAGAGACACTCCAATTTTATTATATGTATAGATAGATATAGATTATTTGACATTATTAAAGAACATGTTTCTTTATATTTTTGTAAAAAATTGACGAGTCGTAAATTAAAAAATCAATTTACATCTACATGTTTGAAAATTATATGCAAATGTTTGAATTGCGGAAATAATTTAAACTAATGCGAAACCAGGGATGTCAAAAAATTATTTGGTATTATAACGCACTGTGAAAGTAATTTGTCCAAGTTGTGCACAATAAAAATAATTTTAACTTATACTCCACTATCTGAAATATGTGTTAAGTACGCAAACATCACTATTTTCGTGTAATATTTACTCAAAAACGAAAATTGTCAACCCTATTTAAAATAGCTTAAGTGACGACTGAATTTAAAGGTTAAAAATATACATATAATCTTTTATGTTGATTTTATTTAACAAAAATACCAGAAATAGTAAAATGCTATCTACACTTAAAAGATTATCTATTTCCTCACTCCCGTTATCAATATCCTATTTATGTAATAAAATGACATGATATTTATCCTTGTGCTAAATTCCTCTTATATAGAACCTCTTTTGTAAGTCAAGCAGAATCTTAAAGACATATAAAGTCGGTCAAACCATAAAACACGTTTTTTATAGACGGGGAAATTTATTTCCTACCCACTTCGGAGTCGACTTTTTACGAATTTAACTCTTTGGATACAACATGTTTCAACAAACGTAAATGCCGACAAAACTTTGTCTCACTTCATAAAACGTAAATAACAAATGTACAATAAACTTTACTTTTACCGCTTCGTCAAGGTTAGATTGCGGATTTACTTGACTTATAAAACTCGAAGCGAAGTACAAAATTAGTGCAGTTAGTTTCAATATAGATAAGACAAGCTTTTGCTCGCGACTTCAACTACGCGAAATTTAATCATATAGCCTATGTTACTTAGCGATAACGTAGCTTTTTAATGGTGATTTTTTTTATATCAGCCTAATAGTTTTTAACTCATTTCAATACATACAAAAATAAAAATCTTTTTCTTTATAATATTAGTAAGATAAAGATAAAGTACTTCTGAGTCTGAATGCAATAAACTCAAAAACTACTCAACTAATTATTACGTATATAACGGAAAAATATGTTTTACTATCAGCTGTGTTTTAGAAAAGTGTAGTGGTTTGACTAAACATTTTCCTACAAAGGAAACATAAAGCAACTTACATTTTAAACTATACAGTCGCGAACACAATTTTAACAAATTATTTATTATATAATTCCACACTTCAATTTTTTTGTTGTTACTTTGAATAAATACTGCGTTGTGAAAGGTTTCTAGTTTTGTTATTACTCTTTCTGAAAGTCTTGATAAGGGCTATCTGGATAAGTGTAACGATCCTTTGTCTGGTATCACGTATTGCGCATCTTTTGTTCTATTTGTCGATATAACCTATACTAATAACCCTTATTAGATTACAAGATAAGCATACACTGTAAATTCTGTTCAGAATTATTGACATTACTTGCACTGCTACAGAAAAAAAATGCCACGCCACTCCATTTTCAAAAAGGGCACAAAGTCCGTTTTACGGGTTATATATATTTTACGTATATAACGGAAAAATATGTTTTACTATCAGCTGTGTTTTAGAAAAGTGTAGTGGTTTGACTAAACATTTTTGATACAAAGGAAACATAAAGCAACTTACATTTTAAACTATACAGTCGCGAACACAATTTTAACAAATTATTTTTTATACAATTCCACACTACAATTTTTTTTGTTGTTACTTTGAATAAATACTGCGTTGTGAAAGGTTTATAGTTTTGTTATTACTTTTAATGAAAGCCTTGATAAGGACTATCAGGATAAGTGTAACGATCCTTTGTCTGGTATCACGTATTGCGCATCTTTTGTTCTATTTGTCGATATAACCTATACTAATAACCCTTATTAGATTACAAGATAAGCATACACTGTAAATTCTGTTCAGAATTATTGACATTACTTGCACTGCTACAGAAAAAAAATGCCACGCCACTCCATTTTCAAAAAGGGCACAAAGTCCGTTTTACGGGTTATATATATTTTACGTATATAACGGAAAAATATGTTTTACTATCAGCTGTGTTTTAGAAAAGTGTAGTGGTTTGACTAAACATTTTTGATACAAAGGAAACATAAAGCAACTTACATTTTAAACTATACAGTCGCGAACACAATTTTAACAAATTATTTATTATATAATTCCACACTTCAATTTTTTTGTTGTTACTTTGAATAAATACTGCGTTGTGAAAGGTTTCTAGTTTTGTTATTACTCTTTCTGAAAGTCTTGATAAGGGCTATCTGGATAAGTGTAACGATCCTTTGTCTGGTATCACGTATTGCGCATCTTTTGTTCTATTTGTCGATATAACCTATACTAATAACCCTTATTAGATTACAAGATAAGCATACACTGTAAATTCTGTTCAGAATTATTGACATTACTTGCACTGCTACAGAAAAAAAATGCCACGCCACTCCATTTTCAAAAAGGGCACAAAGTCCGTTTTACGGGTTATATATATTTTACGTCTAAATTTGTATTAACAATCGTGTTACGGTGACTTGGGCATCGTCTGGAGACTGCAAGATAGATATAAGAGGATGGTAGATGTAACTAAGTAGAGTTGTTATCCTACCTAGATCATCGTTTCGCGACGCATATAGTCGATAGTCTAATATAATTCAAATGCCGAAAAAATTATCTCAAAACCTCAAACATAATGTAACCCATTCTTTCTCATAAAAACAAAAGTAAAGAAAGCTGGTTAAGTTTTATTTCGTTAAAAGATAACTAGTGTTCGCCAGACATCATCTCGCAAAATAACTAGGATGTAATAATATCAATTCGTCCGTTAAGAGCGGTATGGCAACAGGTGTAATCAATAAATATCGAAGATGCCCGGGTCACCGGTACACGCATGCGCGTTAGTCTAGTACGCCCTATTAACGGTGAGTTCTCACTGTCCCAATACTTGTATTTATACATTGCCATCTCTCGTAATCGTTAAGAGACATTAACTTATACATATGGCACCTTTGAAATCTATCTATACATATAATAATATTGGAGTGTCTGTAATATCAAAAGAAAAATTCCAGATTTCGGGAAGATGATGTATTTTTGTTGCTGATAACGAAAATCGCATCTAATTTTTTCTTGTCTGTCTGAGTCTGCCCGTAATACGCGTTTGCTCCGGGTAATCTACGA
Source organism: Papilio protenor (assembly GCA_029286645.1). Lineage (NCBI taxonomy): Eukaryota > Metazoa > Arthropoda > Insecta > Lepidoptera > Papilionidae > Papilio > Papilio protenor. Next base: position 2,567,526 of record JAGSMZ010000009.1, read on the forward strand.
AATGGCTGGGCCGATTTCGACCGGACTTTCACTGAAGGGTAGCTGACATAGACGGGCATATTATAGACTACTTTTTTAATTCCGCGCTGTCAAAATGGCGTAACGGGTGGTCCGATTTTGATGGGACTGACTGAAAGATAGCTGGTAGATACATACATGCGGAAATGTGATAGGTGACTTTTAAAAAAAAATCCGCGCCAACGAAGTTTGCGGGCGACAGCTCATCCACAGTAAAAATGCTATTAAAACTTAAGTGGCATAAAAATCTACGTTAAAATATATCCTGAGTAATTTATTAAAGCAGCTTTTACTGAATATTGACGTCACAATATAATAATAAGGCTAGGATCAATCCTATAATAATAAATAATGATAATCCATTAATAAATTACTCCAAATAAATTCTTATAAAATTCAGCTTTTAATATCACTTGTATATTACGATATAAGGAATATAAGGAAATATATGCAAATTATATCCATAAATGTCGATTTTGTAACACATTATTACTAAATTTGCTACTTAACTGCACTCATATTGGAGTCAAGTTTTATCTCTGGATTTTAAAAATCACCTGATCACCTTGCTTATAACATTAGGGTTTTGTTTTTTTAGTTTTTCATACTAATGACACTGCATTTTTGCAATTAAGTGTACTCGTCAGTAGTATCATACCACATGTTGTACTTTTTGACAATTGGTCTGTATATTTTTTTTATGTATGTTTCAGCATATCTCCACCCATGATGGACCAATTATGAAAATTCTTCTTTTATCCGAAACGTAGTGCAGGTGGGTCCCATTTTTTTGTTTAATTTTTGGTGTCAAGACTACGGCGTAGTTAAATAGTTTAGCTCAAAATCGGGTGACGGAAATTGGGGTCTTCTTGCTTGCTTTGCTTATGTTATTAACTGTACCTGTCGGATGGGATCATGTCGGCGGTGTCATCCTCCATAGCGTCATCAACAACCTCCACCTCCAGCTCCACCGGCGGCAGAGAACTCATAATGAAACGACCGCAGTTATCGCAAACTGTAACAATAGAAAAATCTATATTAATCTAGACTCATGATAGCCTGGTACATCAACTCAATCATTTAATTTAATTTCATTCTAATTGAAGTGTTTAGTTTTGATTCTGCTTACTATCTATACTAATATTATAAAGAGGAAAGATTTGTATTTTTGTATGTATTGAAATAACTCAAAAATGACTGGGCCGATTTCAAAAATTCTTACACCATTATGAGTGAGTGACATAGGCTATATTTTTTATCTCACGCCGACAAAGTCGTGAGCAACAGCTAGCATAAAATATGCTTGTAGAAAAAAGCATGGTAGTTTTGAATAGAATGTATACTAGAAACTAGACAATTTTGATCTACCCTCTTATTTATGTTTATAGTAGTGACCCCACCCTGACTTCGCATGGGTCCATAAGCAATTTTGTGCTACTGTTATACTATATAGCGATAGTGTGAGAATAACAAACAAAACAAATGAGAAATATTGTAATGAATAAAATAAATAGCTGATTGGCAGTGGGTCAAGCAGTCAATGTACAAATTTACGATTCAATGAACTTTAACACAGCTCATGTTTTATCTTTTTAATTGTTAATCTGTTTGGTATTTTTGTAGACATGAGGTCAATTCCCATTACATTATTATTTTGTTTGACATTTGCACAACAATTACAACAGCATTCCAAAAGTCCTTGAATTCGGTTAATTAGTACAAGGAAATTGTGACTTGAATAGTGATAAGGTTTGTATTCCGCTTTTTAAATGTAGAACTGTAACAAGTCCATTTTGAGTTTTCTACATAGAATTGTAATCACTTTAATATATCAAAGTAATTTATATTTATATATTTCTCTATTTTTATGAGGGAAAGCTGCCCCCTTTAGTGATGCCCACATTTGTATGAGCATGACTTGCAATAAAATAAGACTTCTAAGACTGTATACTTAAAACATACTGTACAAAGATTTACAGTAGTCATTAAGAACACAAAATTATTGTTCTTACAAAGCAGCTTCTCTATACAAATATTATCAAAAGAAAAGAGTTCTTTTATACGAATTAAAATAACTCAAAAACTCATTCACTGTTAAAAAGCTATGTTGTAAGTAACATAAGCTATGTTTTTTTTATTATTTTTTAATTTCACGCAGGCAACATCGCAAGCAACAGCTAGTGAATTATAAAATGTATAATGAATTGAATAATGTTTCATATCCTCATATAATCTATTATATTTTCTTATAATAATTTTCCTTGCAAAGCACTTATACAAATAGGCTACATATTATGACACATTTTATTTATTAAATTATTCAATACAAGACATAATAATATTGTATCTTTTGCCCATAACTCCATCCATGCAGAATTAAAAACAAACTCAGTATGCCTATGTGTTTTTCCAGATTACATCTGCACCATATTTAATAATACTCTGTTATGCCATTCTGGAGATACATAGCAAACATCCATCCATCCAAATGTTTCCTTTATGGTATCAATTTATGTATGGCTAAAGCAATCTGTTGTTTTTTTTTATATCATAAAGTGGCAAACAAGCAAGCGACCACCCAAATCCGCCAAAATGGCGAAGCGACCGCTGCCCATAGACATTCGCAACAGCGGATGTGTTGCCTACCCTTGATCGACGGAGGAGGAGACGCACATAAAGAGGATATTTCCCCTTCCTATGCGTCTCCTGCACGATCAAATCCATGTTCCCTTCCCATGATTTCCTAATAAGAAAAAGAGTGGGAAGGAAAATGGACTAAGGTTGGGCCTCCGTCATCACACTCATCAGACGAAACGCGGAATTGCTCCCACTTCACGCCTGTCTTCTGTGTGATCGTGGTATTACACCAGGCGAGCCGACCCATTCGTGCGAAGATGTTAAAGCGAGCTCTACCACTAATGTTTTTTTTTATCTACAAAAGGTTTTAGATTTGTCACAAATAAAATAATGCACACCGAGTACATCACTTAACATCTGTTGACACACTTTGCTTGTTGCCTTTATTTTTAATTAAATACAACGATTCCTCATACACAGAATGTTAAAGGAGTATTAAAAGACAGTTTCACATATTTTGGAGAATAAAAAAATTAAAAATCAATAATAATGAAAAATATATGTAAATGAATAATATTTACACAAAAATATGAGATTAATGGTTTTTAATCTAAAAACATTTTTTTTTTTTTTTTTTTTTACTCTTATTAACTGAAAATTATGTACCTAGCTTATAAAACTTAACACCGTCCAAGGGGCTCAAAGAGCGATCCTAATGTTACATTGCAATTAGAATGAACTGATTTTATTTCTTTCTTATAAAATTTTAAGAAAGTATTTCTGATCGCCAGTTTGCTCTGGCTAATATTTTATCAATTGGTTCCTTATCTATCCAGCCCCTGGATGCCACAGCTGATCTTACACTCCCCGGTGTTGCATCAATACCGGCTTCTGATAAAATAGATTTTGCCCATCCTGAAATCACGGTTCTAGAAGCGGCTTTGGCGGGACCTCTGATTGTTATAAATAGATTGTTTAATTTAGCCTCCTTGCGTCTTTCGGTACTGATTTGAACTAATTTTCTAACCCAAAAGACTGGATCAATATTAACATTATCTTTGTTGGTGTGCAGCTTCCAACCAGATTGGAAAAATGACGCAGAATCAGTTTTCGACCCGTACATAGGCCAGAATGTTAAACAATTTGTCTCCTTATCATCTATGAAGTTACCCTCTGCCACAGAGAGAAGAGTTAGATCATGCACTCTGCGTCCAGAGCATAGCAACAATAAAATAGCACATCTACGTGATACTTCCCACAAATTCTGGACTTGGGGATGTTATTCGACAACCAGGACGTTAAAACATTTGCATCCCAAATATTGGGTTTGGAGCGATTCATTGCATCGATTGTGGCTATGGATTTTAGTATCTGCTTAACCAAAAACATTAGAACTAAGGCGACTACTATCTTCTGTATTGCATAGCGTTGAAATCACAGACTTAGACACCCAAATAGTTCTGTATGCTAACTTTTTCTTAAATGTGGAGGTCCGACAGATACTGAGCTAAATCCGAACCCTTGGCAGGGCAGCGTTGTTGCAAGTCCTGGCTTGGGGTCACAACAGGAACGTTAATGAGCAAATTATATAAATGTACCACCTGTAAGTCCAAGACTGTCAATTTCCACAAAGTTATTGAACGGGCTACACTGGTCGTGCTTTTACAGCGATTGACGAATAATACAATAACGTAACAAAAGAAAATATCTTTACCTTCGCTCTTTCAAAATTGTAAAATCATCCAATCCAATTGGATTGCTCAACCACGCAGAAGAATCAGTTTTCGACCCGTACATAGGCCAGAATGTTAAACAATTTTTGTAGAAAACTTTAGCAATGCACTCTCTTGAGACAGTTAGGGAAGGAATAGTCTTAACATAATAGTAGAGTTTTACCTACCAATAAAACTCATATTATGTCCGGAGCCTTATTCGAGGCCTTGTAAACAATATTGAGATGACATCGTCTGTCTTCCGGCCGCCATTTTAGTCGTTGCAGTCCTTTTTATCGCTGAAATATGTTTTCCCCCCGGCCGCCGAGTTCACCAGGTGGCGAGCAACGCAGCTTGCTTCATTGGTGTCTCAATGCCTAAATAATAATATCTACCAGGCAGAATTGACTCAAGGCCTCGAATAAGGCTCCGGACATAATATGAGTTTTATTGGTAGGTAAAACTCTACTATTATGTCCTTCCGCCGTTATTCGAGGCCTTGTAAACAATATTGAGACATTGTTTGTTTTCGCCTGGTGAACAAGACGCCAATGTGATAGTCATTTTATTATTTTATATCGTAATATAATCATAATTTTATTTTATCATAAATCTGTACTTTTTTTTTTTTTTTTTACTCTTATTAACTGAAAATTATGTACCTAGCTTATAAAACTTAACACCGTCCAAGGGGCTCAAAGAGCGATCCTAATGTTACATTGCAATTAGAATGAACTGATTTTATTTCTTTCTTATAAAATTTTAAGAAAGTATTTCTGATCGCCAGTTTGCTCTGGCTAATATTTTATCAATTGGTTCCTTATCTATCCAGCCCCTGGATGCCACAGCTGATCTTACACTCCCCGGTGTTGCATCAATACCGGCTTCTGATAAAATAGATTTTGCCCATCCTGAAATCACGGTTCTAGAAGCGGCTTTGGCGGGACCTCTGATTGTTATAAATAGATTGTTTAATTTAGCCTCCTTGCGTCTTTCGGTACTGATTTGAACTAATTTTCTAACCCAAAAGACTGGATCAATATTAACATTATCTTTGTTGGTGTGCAGCTTCCAACCAGATTGGAAAAATGACGCAGAATCAGTTTTCGACCCGTACATAGGCCAGAATGTTAAACAATTTGTCTCCTTATCATCTATGAAGTTACCCTCTGCCACAGAGAGAAGAGTTAGATCATGCACTCTGCGTCCAGAGCATAGCAACAATAAAATAGCACATCTACGTGATACTTCCCACAAATTCTGGACTTGGGGATGTTATTCGACAACCAGGACGTTAAAACATTTGCATCCCAAATATTGGGTTTGGAGCGATTCATTGCATCGATTGTGGCTATGGATTTTAGTATCTGCTTAACCAAAACATTAGAACTAAGGCGACTACTATCTTCTGTATTGCATAGCGTTGAAATCACAGACTTATGCACCAAAATAGTTCTGTATGCTAACTTTTTCTTAATGTGGAGGTCCGCCAGATACTGAGCTAAATCCGAACCCTTTGGAAACGTAGGATTAATATTAGAATTATGGCACCATCTGAGCCACTGGGTCCATGCGGGTCTATAAGTATTTAAAGTTGATTTTCGCCATCCTGCTCGTAATAGAGACTTTTGTTGAGCTGACCAAGACTCTATTGCTTTAGACCACCCCCACATTTCCATATCTCTATTGTCATTTTCTGTACTTTCGGGGGAGGATGTCCTGTTGACATGTCTATGAGTTTGGTTTCTAACCGGTCCACTGTGAATGGGGGAGCTATCGCGCGCGACTTCAGGTCGGCTCTCCAAAAGGTCTGAGGCCATCTCGGCGCTATTATAATGTAGGTTCCCATCGCATGATTGAGATGTAGCAGTACTCTCGGGATAAGATTCGGCGGGGGGAAGACCCATGCCAGTTTGAAATCCCATTTCCATGCAAAGGCGTTGTGTCTCCAAGCTGCACGGTCTCTCTGGTCCAAGCTGACGTACCTTGGTACTACGTGGGCTCGATTTGATGCAAACAGATCGACTTCTGGGACGCCCCATTTTTGAAACACAATCTTCGTTAGCTGTGGGAGGAGATGCCACTCGGGAAGCACTGCTTTTCGAGAGAGGCGATCGGCGACATTGTTGTACATTCCAGGGATGTGATGTGGAATCAAGTGAAGATTGAATCGGGCTACTATTTTGAAAATTTTGTAGGTTAACCTCATTAGTTGTGTTGAACGACATCCCCCTTCGTTTCTCAGATATGCTACAACGGATTTGTTGTCGCATTGAAGGAGAACTGATGCACGACTCAGATAGGGAGCGAATCGCTCTAGGCACTTTAGAATGGTTAACATCTCTTTTTGATTCGAATGAACAGGTTCTTCGTCGTCGACCCAATCGCCCCGAACTTGCACACCATTCAGCTCGGCTCCCCAGCCCGAATCCGCTGCATCGGTTGTTAGGAAATGGGTTAGAAGCGGTGGATGTAGACGAACAGACTTGTCGCAGTTTTGGTTCCACCAGTTTAACTCCTGGATTGCGAGATTGGGAAGAGGGGTAGTTCCCTCTACCTTTCTCTGCACCAGGGCGTTGCAATGCGTGAGAAGACAACGAAAGTTTAGTCTTCCGAAAGGTACAGCCAGTCGGGCAAAGTTCAGGGTCCCTAATAATCTCTGAAGATCCTTTATCGTAGCGTTTCCTTGTTTCAACAACCTCGTAACCATAGTTCTTATGCCTGCTATTTTCTTTGGAGGTAGTCGTTTCGTATTTTTCCACGTATCCCATTCCAGACCTAAATATTCGATAGACTTTTGGGGAGTTAGGATTGATTTTTCGGCGTTCACCACCCAGCCTAATGTTAGTAGGGTCTTGAGTACAACTTGAGTTTGTTCCTCGAGTTTCGATTTGTCCTGACTCGCGACTAAGAAATCGTCTAGGAATACAACGATTCGTATCCCTTGGTCTCTTAAGATTTCTGCTGTCCAGTTTGTTAGAGCTGCAAACGCTTTGGGCGCTGTCGACATTCCAAAAGGTAAAGAGGTCATTTGTAATGTTTGTCCTCTGTAAATTAGTCGTAAGAAACGACGATGTGAGGGTGCTACAGGTACGTGATAATAAGCCTGTGTCAAGTCTATTTTTATCAACCAGTCGTTTGGTTGTAAAAACTCTGGGATTCGATGAACTGAAATCAGTCGAAATTTGGTTAGTTTCAGAAACTGATTCAGTCTTTTTAGGTTGAAAATAGGACGCATAGTGCCATCGCTTTTCGGAGTTAAAAAGAGGGTAGACAAAAAACTGGGGGTTTCGGGGCATAACTCTAAAATTCCTTCCATCATCAAGTTTTTTATTGTGAGATCCATTTCTTGAGATGGGATGGTCTGATATCGAGCCTTGTTTAGGCGCGGCAACACAAGGGGAGGACGGGCTTGAAAAGGAATTTTGTATCCCCTTATTATTTGGAGCAAGGGGCTCGGAGCGCCGAACTCCGCCCACGTTTCCACAAACGCCCGTAATCTGCCCCCTTGAAAGGTGTCAAAATCTCCTATTTGGTCTTGCCCCACCCCTGGGAGCACTGGTTTGAGTGGTTGGTTTTCTGGGATTATTTGAGGCTTGAACCGCTGCGACTCGCTGTTGCTTAAATTGAGGTCGAAAAAATCTTTGGGTTCCAGCATAGGCCGGGAACGCATAATTAAAAGCAAAAGGTTGCGAAGGTGTATATGGTTGCATTTGCATATATGACTCAACTCCCTGAGGAGGTTGAGAGCGTGGGGCAAACGGTGCCACGAGGCGACCGGTCTGCTTATAATTACTGGGTCCAGGTTGCGCAGCCTGGGGACCCGATAAAACTCTCTTCTCTTGCGCAGAGAAGGAGGGGCGTGAAAATATCTTATTAATTCCTCCATTATTTTTTAAAAATTCTGTAAATTCGTCTTTACTAAATAAAAAATTGCTAGACGGAGGTATCTTTTTAAGAGACGATTTTATAAATTTATCTTTTATTAAATTTAAAAATGATTCACGCCTTTGTTCGATTACATCGGCTCTTCGACCACAGAGTAATTGTAAACAGTCGAGAGAAATCTTTTGAAAATCACCCGAAAAAGCTTCTTTAATTTTCGTAAGTAAAGTTTCCTTATCGATACTATCACTATTATCTATCAACTGTAACAATTGTGAGACACCCGCTTTTAAAGCGTCACTTTGCATTATAATCGCATGAGTAATCGCAGCGAAAGACCTATCCGCCCCCGGCAATGAGTTTATTCTATCGAATTGTTTAATCTCGTCATTTACTTCCAGTTCAATGAACCCTGGTCGAGAAACATACGATTTCTGTATTTCAGAGTACCGTACATTATTCCAATCTTCCGATTTAAAATGCTGTAGTGAATTTAAAAGTTTTAAATGTTCCACAGACGTTTTAGAAATCGTAGGCTCTTTAACGTTAGTTTTTAAATTAAATTCAAATTCGAGGGGCGACTCGGCGGGAACCTCGTTAGTGGGTTGACTCTGAGACATGTCTTGACCAAAGGACGGGTCGTCGACGTTCATAATTACCGATGGGTGCTGTACACCATACGGGCTCCAGCCACGTTGAGGAAAGGCCCCACATGCTAAGTAATTTTGTATCTGGGTTACCTGTTCGGCAAGGTGTTCCAATACCTTACTCTTCTTCTGCTTTTCTTTTCTACGTGGCGCCTTCCTCTTACGGCTTCTTTGCAGATCTTCATCGGCGCTGGTTGTTGAAGACGAAGACGCCTGACACACATTTTCTTCCCTTTCCGACATAATATTAACACTGGACTACAACTTCTAAGACTTTATTAAAAATGCTATTTTAAAAATATATATAAATTTTCTCGAACGCTAGCAGCGTTAGGATACTTCGCGGCACGAAAGTCAAGACGCCAATGAAGCAAGCTGCGTTGCTCGCCACCTGGTGAACTCGGCGGCCGGCGGGAAAACATATTTCAGCGATAAAAAGGACTGCAACGACTAAAATGGCGGCCGGAAGACAGACGATGTCATCTCAATATTGTTTACAAGGCCTCGAATAACGGCGGAAGGACATAATAGAAATAATCTTACTTAGCGCTCATCTACAAAATAATAGAAATCTTAATGATTGTTGTTTATAATCAACGCACAGTACGACCATGTGGTATGGTTTGAACTGTGCGTTTTAAAATTGTTAGATAATACGTTTTTGATACATTACTGAGTACACACAGTAATTTCCTTATTACTTCCAGGTGCACAAAACACGTTACAATAAAGGGTCGGTCACTGTAATTTGAAATAGGAAATAAAACAACTTTCAGTAAAACATTTTTAAGACAATTAGTATATAACAAATTTTTTTAAAATTACAAATCTAAAAATATGCGTCGCCTTGAGAGTTAGGAAATTTCTTGATTAACAAATGGTAACAAATTCTGATTGCAACAGACACAAGATGATTCACATTTTCAAATGTAATTACTGGACCCCCCTACTTCTTCTCAGCGATAAAAATATCTCCCACTTAAAAAAACACTCTCTTGCGCTACTTTTAAACACTTTCATCACTTTATTTCATGGAATAACATTAAAAAGCCACACAAAATGCGTAAAGTAATGACGCGAAGTGTACTGACAAGCTATGTCACTATTACCCTGACATTAAATGTCACTGCTCATTCCATAAAATTGCCGGCTGCCAAAAGAAGCTTGTACCACTATAACTGGCACCAGTGAGTCCATGCAGTCTATGACTGGCCGTTGTAACTGTCCAAGTGTGAACCAGGCATAAATGGATAGATCATTTTATGGAAATGACGCCATTTGCATCGTGTTCCAACTTAAACGCGTCTGTTGGCTAAAGCGACAGATAATTCTTTCTCTATCATATATTGGAATACTCATCACCACCAATTGATACAGTCAGCCCCAAGATAACACAAATCAAATAAGCACAAAATACCACGTCTTGTAGCCTTTCCAATTTAAATGTCTGTCAAATTACTTGTAAAATATACAAGGTGTCCTCCATGGATGGATGAAGTTAGTCGAAAACATCTATGAAAAGTTGTAGATTATTGGTTACATATACTTGAATAGAAAATGAAACACAAAAATTAACAACATATATATTTATTACCTATAAACTAAAAAAAAACATATTTAGCAATCATTAGTTAAGTAAGACTATTTTTCATTAGCATTTTCCTTTTCTTTAACGAATCCTAGAGGCGGGAATTTTTCTAAGATAGGTCCCATCGTCGATGGATAAAAAGCCAAGAACTTGAATCTTTCGCCCATTTTGTTTGGATCCACAAGCATTTCATATGCGCTTTTTATTTTCTCCTTATCTTCCTCAGACTTGGCATTATCCATTAACACCTTAAAAAAAAAATAATGTGGTTATTAAAATTTTCGCATACTCCCCAACTATAAACTACTTAAAAATATGGCAACATCACTTAAACAAATCTCACTGTTGTTTATGGCTTGTTAAGAAAAAAATCAGTTTAATCAACAAACAGAAAGTTCCTTCTTTATCTCCTTTTATACATAATTTTTTCAATAAACACACACCATAAAAAATATGTGCCTTATATACCTATCTTATATTATAATTCAGTTTTATTGAATTACCTGTAACCTAGCCTTTGCCTGTAATCTTTCAAGAAAGTCTTTCTGCTTCACAGGTCCAGCGACAATAGCATAATTTTCATCACCCGGTGCCTTGGAAGCTGCTATCCGGAGTTGACTGAAGTCTACATCAGCAGTGAGATCACATTCACCAGGATTTTCTAATGGATTTACTACTTTATGCTTATGAAATGCCTAGAAAAATACAAAAAAATACTCTGAACAAAAACAATTAACCAACTCCTTACCTGAAGTTAAGTCAACCTTTTGTTATAAGATATAAACTTTATCTTACTAATGTTATAAATATGAAAGTTTAGATGGATTGATGCTAAACTGATCTTGATGATATTTGACATAGATGTAGACCATAGTGTTAAAGAACACATAGGCTACACATTTTTTTAATCCAATACTGGCGAAATCTAGTAAAATAATATTATAAGAAAAAATAACATTTTTAGATAAGAGTTTAGGTACTAACTCTAAATGTATCTCCTTTCTCTCCCTCATGTCCGTAATCAGCAATTAAAACCAAACCACCATGTTGGTCAACTCGTTGTGCTAATTGTCTAGCGATCCCTAAACTTCTTGCACTTATTTCTAATTCCGTTCTATCTCCGGCATCCAATGGTGGTCGGATCAGGACTTTTGATGATTGTGTTTCTTTCCCCGATATCCTATAGTATAACTTTCCATTGTCATCCATATCTATTAGAAGTTCTCTCCAACCATCTTCTGTTTTCTGTAATTATTAACAACAAAAAATTGTATAGTTAGGTCAAGCACTATAAGAGATATCAATGATAATGAGTAATTTTAAATGTTCTTTTATACCAGGATGTTGCCAATAAATAGTCTGTTTATGGTTTCTGTCTACCCCTCAGAGTTTTTTTTTTGTTGTCGTGGGGAATGCATTTACGCACTGCACCATCCGTGCTGCGGAGGCAGCAGGGACAGTCTCGTGTGGGACTTATATTTCGGCCAGACTACCCACTAAACCCCGCGGTGTTCTCCTTCGGCCAACCGGTCCGTGGCATCTAACCCCTCAGGGTTAACCCTACATTTGTCAGCTGTTCTATTACTTTTGTAATTAACCCATACCTTTAGAGCTAAGGATTATAGGATTTTAATTTACTTAGATTTGAGTCTAAAATTTTCTGTATGTATTTACAGGTTTAAAAACTTTATGTACTCACTTCAAACTTATGTATCGGCAGTACATCAAAGAATTCATGTGCCATGTACCATGAGAAGTTATTTGGTACTTTCTTCAAATCATTGTACCAGTAAACTTTGATCCCACCTATTGTTTGACCCTGAAAAAAGGATTAAAAAATATTTAAAGCAGATTCCCATATAATGTCTGTGTATGTATACTCATTGTTAAGTACAAATTGTAATCTGCAGTAACAAAATTAGAAAATAAACTCAAAAACAACAGGGATAATTTTAAGAAAAAATCACCATTGGAATACTAAATTTACTGGGTAATATAGATTACATTTCAAATTATTACATAATGTTTAAAAAATAGTTTTCTTACTTCATAGTAGTGTGGTGACTCTATGTTTGTAGCTTTATGTGTAAGACATAGTCTTTGGGCTTGTAACATTTGCATTGTCTCAGATATCTCAACAAGATGTAAGGATAAGTCCGCTGATTTATAGCCAAGTCGATTGATAACCTTAAAACAACATATTTCATGTGTACATAATTTGAATGCAATGGGTAAACATTATATTGTGGTTGTAAGACTTGTAAATAATTAATAGTGTTTATTACCCTTAAGATATCCACTAATAGTGTGCCATTACCAGGTCCAAGCTCAACTAATTGTAGAGGTTTTCCGGGACCCATTTTTTGAGTCTCCGCGTAAAACCAAATAGCAAGAATCTCTCCAAAAAGTTGGCTGATTTCCGGTGAAGTTATGAAGTCGCCGGTCTCGCTTATTATATCTTTTTTCATATAATAGCCTTCAGTTGGATTTGTAGAAATAATGTGCATATATTCCGCAACCGTTAAAGGTCCATTTAATCGTAGTTTTTCTTTTATAATCTCCATCAAACTGGGCGCAGTACCAGGAGCAGGCATTTTCAAAGTATTGGGATCAGGTCTTTTTACGATTTTGTATCCTTTATTTCGCCTACCTAATGTAGCATAATAGATCGGCCTTGTGCATATTCGATATAAATGTCGGGCGTTCATTTTTAAAAACAATAATTATTTTTTACAGGTTATTACAGCTTGTTTTTTATTTATATGTTTTTAATTTTATTTGTCAATGTCAATACCATGGAAATGACAGATGATTTGACAAGTGGCATTTGTCTTTTACAGATAATATATTCGGTCTAAATTAGTGATGGTTAACTCGAGTACGTAACTCGAGTCAACTCGAGTTGGGCGTAACTCGAATCAACTCGAGTTGAATTCTCTCTAACTCGAGTTCGAAAACCGAATGGAACCGACATGTAGCGAAGTTTGTCGATCATTTGAGTGAAACTATATTCATTTCGTTTTCTGATATTTATTTTTATTGGTTATGTATTTATCTCAATTTATTCAGATAGAAAAAAGTGATACCTAATATTAATCAAATTAACAAAATTCTGCTAGGCATAATTACTACTAGTTTTGTTAATCATTATATAGATTTCTATCTGTAACCTACGTTTTTGTTTTGTGTTGATAAAAACATAGATCTTCCCACACGTGTACTCCGATATTCTTATAAATTGTTGTAAATATATAAAACAAAATGCCTGAAGACGATACTATGGATACCGATAACACTAAATATAAAGATGGTGTTAATAAAAACGCACGTTTGATTGTGCGAAACATTTCTTTCAAAGCTACTGAAGATTCTTTGAGAGAACATTTTTCTTCTTATGGCACCTTAGAAGAGGTGAAGTTGTTAAGAAAGCCTGATGGGAAACTTGTAGGGTCTGGCTTTGTTCATTACACGCAGGTCCCAATGGCAAATAAAGCTTTAGCAGCTACAAATAAAAAACCTTTCATGGGTAAGTTTTTTTTATTACAATAAGGAGTTAATTCACTTTAAAAAATATATATGTTTTATTACTATGCTTATTTTGGTTTCCTCAGGTCGACCAATATTTGTATCATGGGCTGTTCCAAAACATAAGTATGTTCAAGAAGAACATAAAGTAAAGAAGGATGTCGAGGTAGACAGTGCACCAACACAAGATTTTGAGGAAGGTTTGTATTTGTGATAATTAAAATGTTGTTTCCACTCTTCCATGGTTTGCCAACATGATTTAGGTGATGTTGACTGAGGGTGGATGTTTTAATGGTATATTTGATTCTCTAGGAGTGGGACTAATTTTCCCGCCTACCCCCTTGTGTCACTCATGCTCTCTTCTCTAATAAAAATATATTACAAAGGTTATAGTTAACTATAATAAAAAAACAGACGAAATTATGTTAAATCATGAAATATGCCCCATCTTATTTATTCTCATTTAATGTTTCCTGTCACTACAATTTTGTATTTAAAAGTAAACTTGCATGGTGGATAATGCTATATTATTTTTATTTACAGTAAAAAGAGAGATTTTGATGCCAGAAGAAGAAGAGAAACATAAAATACAGCGAATCAATAGAAATGCTCGTCTAATTGTAAGAAATGTATCATTCAAAGCAACAGAGGAATCTCTGAAAGAACATTTTGAGCCATACGGAGAAGTGCAAGAAGTGAAATTGCTTAAAAAACCCGATGGAAAGTTGGTTGGATGTGCTTTTGTACATTTTAAAAATGTTCCAATGGCAAAGAAAGCATTATTGAATACTAATATGAAACCTTTCCTTGGTAAGTTTTCATATACTAAAGTACATTGTATTAATAAATATTTAGTTTAATTTAGTGATATCTATACTAATATTATAAAGAGGAAAGATTTTCTGTATGTATTGATATAACTCAAAAACTTCTGGATGCATTTCAAAAATTTTTGCACCATTAAAAAGATGTTAACATGAGTAACATAGGCTATGTCTTTACTTTTTTGTAAAATTTCAAGCGGAGTCGCATACTATTATATTATAGAGAGGAATGATTGAAATAACTCAAAAACTACAGGGCCTATCTTTTAAATTCTTGCACCATTACAAAGCTATATTATGACTGAGTAACATAGGCTATATTATTTTTCACGTGGACGAAAATGCGAGCAACAGCTAATTTAGTCATAAAAGTTTACTACAAGCTTGTAGACAATTTTGCTAAATCCTCTTGTCATAATATTCCAGGTAGACCAATCTCAGTGGACTGGGCGGTGGCTAAAGACAAATACATGCAGCATGTGGTCAGCCAGCAAATTGAAATGGAGGAGAAGATAAAGAAAGAGGAATCTGACAGTGATGTAGAAGATGACACGCCTCTCAATATATCTAATGAAGAATTGAAACAGGAAGTTAAGAGTAAGTTTGATAATCATATGATCGGAGAGTGTTGATCTTGTTTAACTGTGGTACAGCCCGCTTTAACATCTTCGCACGAATGGGCCGGCTCGCCCGGTGCAATACCACGACCACACAGGAAACAGGCGTGAAGTGGAAGCAATTCCTCGATTCGTCTGATGAGTGTGGTGCCAGAGGCCTAATTTTAGTCCCTTTACCTTTCCACCCTTTTCTTAAGAGGAAAGGATGGGAAGGAAAAGTGGATTTGATGGTGGAGGAGATGCATAGGAAGGGAAAGTGTCCTATTTATGTGTGTCTCCTCCTCCGTCAATTAGGAGTAGGCAGGGCATCTTCAATTGCGGATGTTTATGGGCAGCGGTCGCTTTCAATTTCGGTGTATTCGGGTGGCCGCTTGCTCGTATGCCACCTTATATTATAAAAAAAAGATCTCTCATGGGTTTGAGCACTTGAGTTGTAATCCATAGGTCCTGAGTTCGAATCCCGCCATGTACCAATGAGAATTTCGATTTTTCGAATTTCATATGTACGTAATAAATTACGTACATATGTAATTCGGGTAAACCCGACGTTCTTACGGTGAAGGAAAACATCGTGATGCAACCTGCATATACTGACAAAGAAATTCAAAGATATGTGTGAAGTCAACCTCCAGTGTACCAGCATGATTAACTAAGGCTTTGTTACCCTATCTAGGGTAGGCTTCGAGTCAGTTAATTGACGACATATGCTGAAGATTATCATCATCACCAGCTCACTATATGTCCTCACTGAGGGGTTAAGAGCTGCCCTAAGTTAGATGACTATGACATAGTCAACACCTGGCCCACAATAGTTAGACTTCACACTTATTTTTGAATTTCATAGCATGTGCAGATTGTATTATGACCGAATAGAAAAATTGTAAGTTGGCTTCCTTAATTTTGGACTTCTTCAATTTAAGTTTAGTAACAAAAATTTGTATTTTTTAATTAGGTGAATCAGGCGATGGTTCAGATAGTGATGATGAAGATGACAAGTCTGATGAATCTGATGATGAGGAAGATGATGATGATGAAAGCAATGATGAGGATATTGATGAAGACGAAGATATGGATGATGATAAAAGTGTGACCAGTGCAGTCGCTGAGAAAAAACGGTATAAAGATTTTTATATCTTTTCTTTAATGTTTATGATATTTTTAGGTTATGGCAATTGATTGTTTATTCTTTCTTTCTTTCTTGAATCAAAGTATTAAGAAATTATGTTTTTTTAATTAAAAACGTAAACAATTAACTGTTAAATAGTTTTAACCATTTTGAATGTTCTTAAAATGTTTTTAAAATAATCTAATTATGTCATGTCTTTATTCAAATAATTTTCAGTATACAATTGAATGATGCTGAGGATGGTCTGACAGTGTTCCTCAGCAATATACCGTTCAGTGTGGATGATGAGCAGCTGAGACAGTTTGCTGAACAAACGGGACCTGTCAAGTATGCACTGATCTGTGTCGACAAGTTGACTGAACATTCTAAAGGATCTGGATTTGTTAAGTTTGTTGTATGTATATGCTATTTATGCTATTTTAAATGATTTTGGTTGTCTGTATTAATATTATAAGGAGGAAATATTTGTATTTTTGTATATATTGAAATAACTCAAAAACTACTGGGTCGATTTCAATAATTCTTTGACCATTAAAAAGCTATGCTACGACTTAGTAACATAGGTTATGTTTTTTACTATTTTTTAAATTCACACGGACGAAGTCGCGAGCAACAGCTAGTGTTAATTATTTTAAAAGGAATTAGAGAGATATCATTAAAATTTCATGAAATCTTATCGATATTATGTTACATTAAATTCAATAGTTTTATATTCTTAAACACATAAATCAATAAATAATCTCTACAATAAAGTTAATAGACAAAATTATTATAAACATTTAATTTGGCACGTCAACAACAAGAGGACTCGTTTACGCGATGTGCCAATTTAACCAGTACAACGTTTTTTTAATATTAAAACCATTTTTTACCAGAATCAACATGACGCAGAGAAGTTCCTATCCCTGTCAGCTGATCAGCTCCGGCTGGAAGGTCAGGTGATGCTGGTGAAGCCGGCGCTGAAGAGGGAGAACCTGGAGAAGGGCAGCAAGAAGCAGCCCAAAGATAACAGGAATCTCTACCTTGTTAAAGAAGGAGGTATGTTTGTGATTATTGGTTTTTAATTATTATTAGAAAAAAATATCAATAGACAATCTTTCGCTACTCCGTAGGCGTTAAAAAAAAGTGTTTTTTCAGACTATCCTATACTTATGTGCCAAAGTTAATCAAGTTCAGTTTAACAGTTTAGGCTACAAACATCCATCCATCCAAACTTTCACATTGATGATATTAGTAAAATTTATACTATTAGTAAGATTATTTGGTCAAAAATGTACAAATTAAGTAGTTTATAATTTTTTATATTATTCCTGTCTTATGGTATGATTTAGTCAAATGCTTATCCTTTAGGAATCACACTAAAAGGTTTTTTTTATAATATGAATTATACAATATTTGAATAATTTGGAGCGTCGGTGGCTCAGTGGTTTAAGCACTTGACTTGTAATCTACAGTTCTTGGGTTCGAATCCCGCCATGTACCAATGTGATTTTCGATTTTTCGAATTTACATATGTACATAATTTACCCGATGTTCTTACGGTGAAGGAAAACATCGTGATGCAACCTGCACATATCGGTGAAGAAATTCAAAGATATGTGTGAAGTCAACCAACCCGCAGTTGCCCAGCGTGGTTGACTATGGCCTAGTCACCCTAACTTAGGGCAGGCTCTGAGCCCCTCGGTGGGGATGGTAAAGTGAGCAGGTGATGATGATGATGATGATGATGATGATGATGATGATGATGATGATGATGATGATGATGATGATGATGATGATGATGATGATGATGATGATGATGATGATGATGATGATGATGATGATGATGATGATGATGATGATGATGATGATGATGATGATGATGATGATGATGATGATGATGATGATGATGATGATGATGATGATGATGATGATGATGATGATGATGATGATGATGATGATGATGATGATGATGATGATGATGATGATGATGATGATGATGATGATGATGATGATGATGATGATGATGATGATGATGATGATGATGATGATGATGATGATGATGATGATGATGATGATGATGATGATGATGATGATGATGATGATGATGATGATGATGATGATGATGATGATGATGATGATGATGATGATGATGATGATGATGATGATGATGATGATGATGATGATGATGATGATGATGATGATGATGATGATGATGATGATGATGATGATGATGATGATGATGATGATGATGATGATGATGATGATGATGATGATGATGATGATGATGATGATGATGATGATGATGATGATGATGATGATGATGATGATGATGATGATGATGATGATGATGATGATGATGATGATGATGATGATGATGATGATGATGATGATGATGATGATGATGATGATGATGATGATGATGATGATGATGATGATGATGATGATGATGATGATGATGATGATGATGATGATGATGATGATGATGATGATGATGATGATGATGATGATGATGATGATGATGATGATGATGATGATGATGATGATGATGATGATGATGATGATGATGATGATGATGATGATGATGATGATGATGATGATGATGATGATGATGATGATGATGATGATGATGATGATGATGATGATGATGATGATGATGATGATGATGATGATGATGATGATGATGATGATGATGATGATGATGATGATGATGATGATGATGATGATGATGATGATGATGATGATGATGATGATGATGATGATGATGATGATGATGATGATGATGATGATGATGATGATGATGATGCTAGTCACCCTAACTTAGGGCAGGCTCTGAGCCCCTCGGTGGGGATGGTAAAGTGAGCAGGTGATGATGATACAATATTTCTTACGGTGAATGCTGCAATCTGCATGCAAGAAATTTAAAGATATGTGAAATCAATCCGCAATGGACCAGTGCGGTTTACTAGAGCTTAGAAACTCCTAACTTATGCCTGGTTCATACCTGTCCAGTACATTTGGTCAATCTTTATCTTTCTCCTTATCCTACTCCCGTAGGGTCGGCGCAGCAGGTTTTTTCCTCCACATAACTCTATCATACGTCATCTCTGTCATCACTCCCGTTTTGATCATGTCACCTTTCACGCAATCCATCCATCTCTTTCTAGGTCTACCTCTACCGATGTACCCTTCCACACTCATAACTAACGTTCTCCTTGTAACATGCGATTCATCCCTCCTCATAACATGCCCATACCATGCTAATTTTATACTCCTTACCTTCTCAATGGCGTTATAAAATTGGACTGAATTTCAACTGTCATAATGTGAACACTAACTGGCGCCAGTGAGTAAAATCTATGCCTGGCCAAGTACCAGGCGTGCGCCAGTGGTTCCATACAATCCATACTTTCCCTACGTTACTGTCCAACTATACACAAGGCGAGTGTAGACTTGGAGCCCTTCAGGGGATGTTATACAAGGTCCCTTACGCCTTGTACAGTGGTGGTGGCGGGCACGCGCGCGGCTGTCGGCGTCTCCTCCTCCGATATGGCGAAGCGACTCGCCCTGGAGCGCAGCAAGACGCAGATGTTGAAGAATTTAAACAGGTATTTATATAGTGTGGAGTAGGGTTGTAACAGAGACCACTTTAACGGAAACGGAAGCGGATGCGGAGTTATAATTTCTTGCGGAAGTTCCGCACTTGCGGATGCGGAAGCGGAGTTCCGTTACAACCCTAGCGTGGAGTTATCATCAACTTGCCCTTATCCCTGACGGAGGGTCGGCACAGTATGTGCTGCTCTTCCATACATAAACATGTATTTACATAGTGTGGAGTAGGAAATAAGTATCATATGTAGTTTATTCCAACTGACACAAATTATGAACACAAAATCGAGGTATTTCGTAGACAGTTTATACACTCTTATCTAAGCTACAAATACAATTTACATTAAGGGCCTGTCACACAATTTTTGTAAATTGTCAGATCCATAAATATAAAATATGTGATGGAAGCTCTTCGCTATTACCCGTAAACCGAAACTATCGGATTAATGGAATAATGGTAGTCGATTTCATATTATTGTACATACATTGTAATGTATACGTTTTACGTACGTAATGTATACGTTTTACGTACGTAATGTATAACGTTGTTACGTACGTTAGTACGTAATGTATACTTGTTACGTACGTACGTACGTACGTAATGTAATACGTTGTTACGTACGTTAGTACGTAATGTATACGCGCTAGCTCAATAAGTGCCGATTCACCCTTTCGTTTTGTCTTCACACCTATTCTTTTCATTTATATCATGTATGTCATTCTGACAATAAACATGAAAAGAATAGGTGTGAAGACAAAACGAAAGAGTGAATCGGCACTTATAGAGCTAGCGCGCATCTATCCTTCGACCGCGTCTTCACTTAGCTTAGGTGGAATCGTGGTCAAGCGCTGGTTTATTTATTAAAAAAAAAACTAGTACAATATACACAATAATAATATGAAATCGACTACCATTATTCCGATAGTTTCGGTGCACGGGCTATTAGAGCTTCCATCACATATTTTGTACGTTGTATCTGACAAGGAGCGAATGTTACCAGATTCGTGTCCCGCTACCGGCTGGTGGTGGCCAACCTGCCGGCGCAGTGGGACGACGCGCGGCTGCGGCGGGCGAGCGCGCGCGCGGCGCCGCACGCGGTCATCGGCGAGGCACGAGTCATGCGAGACCTCAGGGCGCCTGTGGACCGCACTGGGAAACATCCGTCAGTACTTTTAATAATAATAATAATAATAATAATAAACTTTAGTTCGAGCATACTTTTTACGTACGTTACGTACGTATGTATACGTTGATACGTACGTTACGTACGTAATGTTATACGTTGTTACGTACGTTACGTACGTAATTATACGTTGTTACGTACGTTACGTACGTAATTATACGTTGTTACGTACGTTACGTACGTAATGTATACGTTGATACGTACGTTACGTTACGTACGTATGTATACGTTGTTACGTACGTACGTACGTACGTACGTAATGTATACGTTGTTACGTACGTAATGTATACGTTTACGTACGTTACTACGTAATGTATACGTTGTTACGTACGTTACGTAACGTAATGTATACGTTGTTACGTACGTTACGTACGTAATGTATACGTTGTTACGTACGTAATGTATACGTGTTACGTACGTAATGTATACGTGTTACGTACGTTACGTACGTACGTACGTAATGTATACGTTGTTACGTACGTTACGTACGTAATGTATACGTTGTTACGTACGTACGTAATGTATACGTGTTACGTACGTAATGTATACGTTGTTACGTACGTACGTAATGTATACGTGTTACGTACGTATGTATACGTTGTTACGTACGTATGTATACGTTGTTACGTACGTTACGTACGTACGTAATGTATACGTTGTTACGTACGTACGTACGTAATGTATACGTTGTTACGTACGTTACGTACGTAATGTATACGTTGTTACGTACGTAATGTATACGTTTACGTACGTTACGTACGTAATGTATACGTTGTTACGTACGTATGTATACGTTGTTACGTACGTTACGTACGTAATGTATACGTTGTTACGTACGTTACGTACGTAATGTATACGTTGTTACGTACGTAATGTATACGTTGTTACGTACGTTACGTACGTATGTATACGTTGTTACGTACGTAATGTATACGTTGATACGTACGTTACGTACGTATGTATACGTTGTTACGTACGTAATGTATAACGTTGTTACGTACGTAATGTATACGTTGTTACGTACGTAATGTATACGTGTTACGTACGTAATGTATACGTTGTTACGTACGTACGTACGTAATGTATACGTGTTACGTACGTAATGTATACGTTGTTACGTACGTAATGTATACGTTGTACGTACGTTACGTACGTAATGTATACGTGTTACGTACGTAATGTATACGTGTTACGTACGTTACGTACGTAATGTATACGTTGTTACGTACGTTACGTACGTAATGTATACGTTGTTACGTACGTAATGTATACGTTGTACGTACGTTACGTACGTAATGTATACGTGTTACGTACGTAATGTATACGTGTTACGTACGTTACGTACGTATGTATACGTTGTTACGTACGTAATGTATACGTGTTACGTACGTATGTATACGTTGTTACGTACGTACGTAATGTATACGTTGTTACGTACGTTACGTACGTAATGTATACGTTGTTACGTACGTAATGTATACGT
The DNA here is from genome assembly GCA_029286645.1 of Papilio protenor. Classification (NCBI taxonomy): domain Eukaryota; kingdom Metazoa; phylum Arthropoda; class Insecta; order Lepidoptera; family Papilionidae; genus Papilio; species Papilio protenor. Next base: position 2,590,300 of record JAGSMZ010000009.1, read on the forward strand.
TGTTACGTACGTTACGTACGTAATGTATACGTGTTACGTACGTAATGTATACGTGTTACGTACGTAATGTATACGTTGATACGTACGTTACGTACGTAATGTATACGTTGATACGTACGTTACGTACGTACGTACGTACGTACGTACGTACGTACGTACGTACGTAATGTATACGTTGTTACGTACGTAATGTATACGTTGATACGTACGTTACGTACGTAATGTATACGTGTTACGTACGTATGTATACGTTGTACGTACGTTACGTACGTATGTATACGTTGTTACGTACGTTACGTACGTATGTATACGTTGTACGTACGTTACGTACGTATGTATACGTTGTTACGTACGTACGTACGTACGTACGTACGTACGTACGTACGTACGTACGTAATGTATACGTGTTACGTACGTATGTATACGTTGTTACGTACGTAATGTATACGTTGTTACGTACGTACGTAATGTATACGTTGATACGTACGTTACGTACGTAATGTATACGTTGATACGTACGTTACGTAGTAATGTATACGTTGTTACGTACGTACGTAATGTATACGTTGTTACGTACGTTACTACGTAATGTATACGTTGTTACGTACGTTACGTAGTAATGTATACGTTGATACGTACGTTACGTACGTACGTACGTACGTAATGTATACGTTGTTACGTACGTAAGTATACGTTGTTACGTACGTAATGTATACGTGTTACGTACGTAATGTATACGTGTTACGTACGTACGTAATGTATACGTGTTACGTACGTACGTAATGTATACGTGTTACGTACGTTACGTAGTAATGTATACGTGTTACGTACGTACGTACGTAATGTATACGTGTTACGTACGTAATGTATACGTGTTACGTACGTACGTACGTAATGTATACGTGTTACGTACGTTACGTACGTAATGTATACGTTGTTACGTACGTTACGTACGTAATGTATACGTTGTTACGTACGTTACGTACGTAATGTATACGTTGTTACGTACGTAATGTATACGTGTTACGTACGTACGTAATGTATACGTTGTTACGTACGTACGTACGTACGTACGTAATGTATACGTTGTACGTACGTTACGTACGTATGTATACGTTGTTACGTACGTATGTATACGTTGTACGTACGTAATGTATACGTTGTTACGTACGTTACGTACGTAATGTATACGTTGTACGTACCGATATCAATCACCCTTTCGTTTTGTCTTCACACCTATTCTTTTCATGTATTATATATCATGTATGTCATTCTGACAATAAACATAAAAAGAATAGGTGTGAAGACAAAACGAAAGGGTGAATCGGCACTTATAGAGCTAGCGCGCATCTATCCTTCGACCGCGTCTTCACTTAGCTTAGGTGGTCCGTGGTCAAGCGCTGGTTTATTTATAAAAAAAAAACTAGTACAATATACACAATAATAATATGAAATCGACTACCATTATTCCGATAGTTTCGGTGCACGGGCTATTAGAGCTTCCATCACATATTTTGTACGTTGTATCTGACAAGGAGCGAATGTAACCAGATTCGTGTCCCGCTACCGGCTGGTGGTGGCCAACCTGCCGGCGCAGTGGGACGACGCGCGGCTGCGGCGGGCGAGCGCGCGCGCGGCGCCGCACGCGGTCATCGGCGAGGCACGAGTCATGCGAGACCTCAGGGCGCCTGTGGACCGCACTGGGAAACATCCGTCAGTACTTTTAATAATAATAATAATAAACTTTATTTCGAGACATACTTCTTTTTGCTCATAGTTTGTTAGTAACAGAAAAAGAAACTTAATACCTATGTTAGTCACACATACAATATTATTCTAAATTAAGCAAACTGTAACTGGTGTAACTCGAAAACAGTGGTAGAGCCCGCTTTAACATCTTCGCACTGCAGGGTCGGCTCGCCCACAGCAATACCACGACCGCACCAAGTGGGAGCAATTCCGCGTACAGTCTGATGAGTGTGAAAAGTTTTAATCCCTTTTCCTTTCCACCCTTTTCAAAGACGGGAAGGAAAAGTGGATTTGACGGCAAAGACGCATAAGATGTAATATCCTTTTTATGTGCATCGCTTCCGTCAATTAAGGGTAAGCAACGCATCTGCAATTGCGGATGTATATGGGTAGCAGTCGCTTCGCCATTTCGGCGGCTTCAGGTGTCCGCTTGCTCGTTTGCCTCCTTGTTATAAAAAAATCATTATAGCTATCCCACCAGAATGTATTGGAATAACTCAAAAACTACTAGACCGATTTAAAAAATTCTTGCACCATAAAAAGCTACGTCTTCACTAAGTTACATATGTAGATTATTTATTATTATTTCTTAATTTCACGCGGACGAAGTCGCGAGCAACATATTATATATTCTAACTAGCTGTTTCTGGTGACTTCGTCCACGTGAAATTAAAAAATATTCCTGACTCCTTCCAGATCCAAAGGCTACGGTTTCGTAATGTTCACGCGGCACGAGGACGCACTCGCCTGTCTCAGGAAACTGAACAACAACCCTGATATCATTGACAGGAACAATGTAAGTGCAATCCAATTTCGTCTCATTTTTAAATCAAATTAATTACATAATATACACTTTTAAGCATATAAAATTTAGCAATTTTGTAAACAATCTCTTTGAAAGCATCATATTTTGACCAATCAGGTAGCGGCAACTGCACCGGAGAATATCGCCATTGTTGTAATTTCAAAATCCAATTTTGAAAAAAATTGCATCTAGTTTGATCTTGTTCCCAACATGGGAGAAATTCAAAAGAAGTTGGGAATTTTTAGCTTACTGGTAACACTAAAACCTATCAGGCGCCCCCTTGTCAATGTCAAAAAAGTCTTAACTTGTTTAATCTTTGATCTTATTTAGTTTTAGTAATTTTTTTTTAAGTTATGTGAGTATCTGGTAATTTTATAAGGAGTGTAATTTTCTTACAGCGACCGATAGTGTCATTTTCTATTGAAGATAGAACAGCTTTAAACGCAAGAAAGAAGAGATTAGAAAAATCTATAGCTAACAATCCATTAGCTAAGAAAGAGACACAAACAGAAGACTACGGTATGAATAGAAAGCGAAAGTTTAAAAGGGCTCCAGACGAGAGTTATGTGAAAAAGGGTAATTTCGGAAAGAAATTCAAAGATCAAAATGGCGTCGGAAAATTCGTGAGATTGCCAAAAACGGCAGATGTGGGAGAATATACTGGTTTAACTGCTAAAGAAGGGAGTCAGCATAAAATGAGAAATAACCATAAACTACGAGCCCAACAGGAAATCCATAGACAAACTGTCAAAGATGAGAAGAAAAAGAATAAACGAACATGGCGTCTCAAGATGGCGGCCCGCGAAAGAATAAAATTGCCAAAACAGAAAGTCAATAAAAATAAAACTCCAAGCAGGAGGAAGAAGAATAAGAATGTATAATTTAGTGTCTAAGATTCTTTAATAAATAATGTGAACATTTTAAACATGTTTTATTACTGGTTTCACCCTAAAGAACTTTCGACGGCAGTTTCTGTCTTATTGATTTTAATTTTAAATGTTTTAAAAAAGTTACTTTTAAATTTACGCTCTAGGGTTCCCTTGTTCCTTTTTCCTGGTTTTTTTTAATATTTTTACCTAACTGTCGCAGTTTGGTAACTAATAATAATAATAATAATCTCGCCTTGCGGACGGTGCATACTTGCATAGACATAACCAAGTGGCCAAGATTATCCATCAGCAACTTGCCCTTAAATATGCTCTTGTGGAATCTGAGGTACCATATTACCAATATCAGCCTTCACCAGTTCTGGAAAATAGCCGTATCACGCTCTACTGGGATCGATCTATTATTACGGACAGGACTATTGTTGCCAATAGACCTGATATAGTAATAATAGATCGGTCTGAGAGTTGTGTAATGTTAGTTGATATCACTATCCCACATGACGAGAATCTCGTGAAAGCCGAAAAAGAAAAATTATTAAAATATTTGGATCTGGCTCACGAGGTTACCGCCATGTGGCGTATGAAATCGACTACCATTATTCCGATGGTCGTTTCGGTGCACGGGCTAATAGCGAAGAGCTTCGACCAACATCTCAAGAAGCTCTCGCTAGACGGTTGGATTAAGGGCCCGATACAAATGGCGGTTATTTTGGAAACCGCACGTATTGTGAGGAGGTTCCTGTCTCTGCAGCCCTGACCACTGGTTGCTTGAGTCATCGGATTCCGCAGCCGGTGGAGTTCTATTTTTTATATAATATGTTTTATTTATTTTTTATAACAAATCATGTAAAATATATTATATATGAAAATAAGACATTAAAGATATATGGAGAATAATAATAATAATAAATTCTTTATTGAGCCTTAAAATTGCTGTTTATCTTATAACTAACGCTTTGTAGCACATGACAAGAGATATCGATTATTAAGCAATAACTAGTTGTGAAAGTGAAATATTTTCTTCCACTTTCGTAAGCAGTCAAGTTTTTGTGCTAGGGTACACTTTGCTAGTTTCATACCATCAATCCCATCCATCCATTAAAACGATCAGCTATCGATTTCAAGACCAAATAGTTAGTGCAACTTGACATCGATCATCACACAGACACTATTTGGAATATGCAGGAAAAATAGTACTTGTAATGATGGAAAAATAGTAAGTGTAATAATTGTGGAAAAAATATTCCTCTTTCACAAATAGTTACCAAACAGCGGAAAAAAATTCTTTTACCTTACTGTTTAGGCAATTTTGGTTAGGAAAAGGTAACAAGAGGGAAGGATTGAAACAACGGTATTTTTTCAAACAATTTTATTCTAATATACAGAAAGTAAAAAACTTATTTTTGAAATTAAACAGCACCAAATAAGTAATATTTAATAGTTTTATAGAAACCACAAACCTTACATTAAGTTTAAGTTTTAACCTTTTTTTTAAAGTTTATTTTAAAACAAGCTTAAATTTAAAAGTCAAGGATAAAATCTAAAAATATGTAAATTATCACAGAGTAGTTAGGCGGTAGCTCTTTTCTTTTCTTGTATACTTTCATGTTGTCTCTCAGAGGCTTTCTCGCGGACGACGGTGGTGTGTTCGCGCAGGTGAGCTAGCACCAGATCGCGGTACTCGTCTGGATGGTGCATGTAGTGGAGTACGTGGGGAGAGTTTTCCCAGCACTTCCAGGTGCACTGAAAAGATATAAGCAATACTATAATTATGTAAATGCAAAAATTTGAAAAAAATCATATTTGTCTAACGAGAAAGTAGTTTTTAATTAAATTGATAATGCCTCGTGAAACTGAATGTTGCTAGATCTTTGTGAGAAATTAGGGGACTATTGTCAAGTATAGAAATTTAATGCATTGCAAATCTTTGTAAATTATCATCAAGATTTCGTCGTCTATTGTCAGAAATTCCTCATAAAGGTCACCTTTATCCCCATCTGTAGCCACGTGTCGTGTGCGTTCTGTATGTTAGTCTCAGCGCCGACGGGGTCGCTACTGGACAGCAGGAAGAGCCCGGGCGCGCGGCACGGTGTTGAGTAGTACGTGTCAGACGCGAGCTTGTACTGCGCTGTCACTGAACTGAACACTTTCAGATATAACCTGTAAATGTAAAATGTACTCCGTATAAATCTGCAATAGTTAATTAAAAAAGAAACCTTATAAACCGATTCTAAAACACACTGATTCTACGATCGCCTTCACAGCTCTGGTGTATTTATACTCTTTGTCTATTTTTATTTCCAGAGGATCTGATACGATTTTTCGCGGCAAAAACGGCAAAATCGCTGCACAAATCTAATATTTGTTGATGACGTTACGAAAACGTTATTAGGAATATTCACGAAAAACCATCTCATTTGCAACAGATTTAAAATCCCTAACTTAAGGTAGACTTCGAGCATCTCGATGATGAATGAGGAAGGATATGGGCTAATCCGACCAATGGAAAACACCAAGTTATTAACAAACAAAAGCATAGTTTAGTTGAAACATTGCAAGTAAATGATAATAATACTCACTCTAATGTGGAATGTAATGTACTTCGCAATAGTTGGTTATTAGGGAAGAGCGCGTGCGGCACGCCCACAGTGACGGCCGTGAGGTCCGCCACAGAGTCCCATACTTGTGCTTCCACACGGTCCAGTACTGGCTGGTATCTAAATATAACCAGTAAGTAAAACAACAATAAACTTTACAACAACTTATTAATAACTTTTTCTGTAAAACAAGCGTCAATAGCCTAATGGTTTGGGATACGGACTACCGATCTTGCGGTCGAGTTCGAATCCCGCCATTCGACTATTGTCGTGAACCATATCCTAGCACAAGCCTAGAGCTTAGTTGGAATGATTAAAGGAAATATTAGTGAATTAACAAAATACTACTAATATTTTTAATAAAAAAAAAATTGTCGGCTGTATATTTTTTAGTGTGAGTGTTTTACATTGAGTTCAGTTTACAACTACTCCTATTTTATGTGGTTAATTAGAGAATTGGTCAACTATGGTAATGGATAGGACGCTTATTAAAGCTTGCATCTGGAAATTTATATGTCTATGGACAACGGTCGCTTCGCTATTTTGACGAATTCCCGTCGCTGCTTGCTTTTTTTCACCCAAAAATGATTTGAAACGAAAAATCTTTGAAATCCTATTTCGATTGTTTTTGCAGTATTCGGTCACACGTTTACAAAGTGGCAAAATAAATGAATGCTAATTATTTTCATATTTATTTATACAATAGTCTAGAATATCCTGTTTTTAAATTCAAGGCCAATGTCAGATATCTTTATATTATAAGTTACTTTATTTTGCAGCTGTTCCAAACAATGGGTACAAAATGTGAGCATTTTAATCGTTTTCCTGTAAAGGATAAAGCAGTTTTTTATGTAGCGTTTTTTTGTCTGTCTATCAGTGTAATTAAAGGAAATAAAAAAGATTTATTGCAAAAATGGTTATGTATATAGCTGTTGCTCGCGACTTCGCCCGCGTGATATTAAAAAAGTATTAAAAAACATAGCCTACATTACTAACTGATGTAACGTAGCTTTTTAATGGTGAAAGAATTTTTAAATCTGCCCAGTAGATTTTGAGTTATTTCAACACGTACAAAAATACAAATCTTTCCTCGTTAACTATAATAGAGTATAGTATAGATTGTTCTCTCATTCCGATTGAGAAAAGTTATATTTGCCCTTTAATTATCATTTTTGTATATTGATTTATCATCATCTTACTAATATTATAAATGTGAAAGTTTAGATGAATGCATGGATGTGATAATCTACTCACTTTTGTTTTATATAATTCCACGCGGACGAAGTCGTGGTCTAAAGCTAGTCACTAAAGATAATGGATTTTGTAATTTTAACTAAGTACTATTATATGCAAAACGAAACAATACTTTGACAGCTAATTGTGCAAGAAGAGGTCAAAGTCAGAATTTTAAATGAATAGCCACACAATATAACAAATTACACTAATGAGAAATTATGAAAATTTTATTTTATTGATTAAATTTGTCAAATTATCAATAGAAAATGTCAAAATGACATGACATGGCACACCTCAGCTATTTTGCTTTCTTGATGTTGGCAGCAACTTATGGCCTCTTTCACACATTAGAGTTTTAATCCAAATATTTACCCCTAAGTTTAATGGCGAGAAAATATATAGCCTAAAGCGTGACATAAGTGTAGGGCTTTTTATTAAAAAAATAATTATTCCAAAATATGCTGTAATCGCTGACATCCTAGGCAACAAAGAAGTGTGTGTTTACGCTTTATTATAATTGTATAGATGTATATAGATTGTATAGAAGTATAGATGTATAGATGTATAGATGTATAGATGTATAGATGTATAGATGTATAGATGTATAGATGTATAGATGTATAGATGTATAGATGTATAGATGTATAGATGTATAGATGTATAGATGTATAGATGTATAGATGTATAGATGTATAGATGTATAGATGTATAGATGTATAGATGTATAGATGTATAGATGTATAGATGTATAGATGTATAGATGTATAGATGTATAGATGTATAGATGTATAGATGTATAGATGTATAGATGTATAGATGTATAGATGTATAGATGTATAGATGTATAGATGTATAGATGTATAGATGTATAGATGTATAGATGTATAGATGTATAGATGTATAGATGTATAGATGTATAGATGTATAGATGTATAGATGTATAGATGTATAGATGTATAGATGTATAGATGTTTGTTAGTGTTTGTAGCCTAAACGGTTGAAAGGATTTCTATTAAATTTGGCATAGACGTAGAGGATAGTCTGGAAGAACACATGGCTATTCACTTTTGTTTTTTTTTTTTTTTTTTTTTTTTTTTTTTTTTTTTTTTAAAAAAAAAAAAAAAAAAAAAAAAAAAAAAAAAAAAAAAAAAAAAAAAAAAAAAAAAAAAAAAAAAAAAAAAAAAAAAAAAAAAAAAAAAAAAAAAAAAAAAAAAAAAAAAAAAAAAAAAAAAAAACTATTTTATCTACTATGAAAACGTCATATTTGATGATGAAGTGATAAAATTGACGGAAATGCGATGATCAAATATTGTATGAAAAATCTTACTTTAATATTATAAATGTAAAAGTTTAGATGGATGGATGGATGTTTGTTAGTGTTTGTAGCCTAAACGGTTGAACGGATTTCTATTAAATTTGGCATAGACGTAGAGGATAGTCTGGAAGAACACATGGCTATTCACTTTTGTTTTATATAATTCCACGCGGACGGAATCGTGGGCGAAAGCTAGTAAAATATAAATTCTAATTATTTCAATGTCGTCGATGCTACATAGTGTTCGATAGATTTAGTACATCCTTATTAGGACAAATACTTAGTATAAGTCGTTTCAAATATCTTAGCGGCTCAGTTGTGTGCGCAGTCTCTCGCATTTTACGTCACGCTTGAAATTGTATTATTCTCTACTCTTGCGATATACCGAGACCGAGCAGCCAATATATTTGAAAACTATTGTAATAATGAGTTTTCGTTAACACACTGAAAAGAGACACATCGAGACAAAAAGAGTTACATATTTAAAGAGATTTAGGGCATGTCCCAACAATGACTGATAGAGGCTCAGATAGCTTAAAATATCACTGTCAGAGAAGGAAACAAAATCCGATATTTCCAACACATATCTTACACGTTGGATTCAATTTGGTGGCACAGGCCCTAACACTCTACATGTCATTCTCGTCGTAAATATTGAAGTTTTTTTTCTTACCTTTACTCCATTCATAGGTCGCATAAGCTGCCAGGGCGTGCAGAAAACGGAGGATGACGTCATAGCCCTGCTCTAAGTACAATTCCGCGTATTTCAGAACGTGTTTCGGTTTTGATAATAACCAGCTCAATATGATACACATGGGCTTGTTTAATGGTTCTGCACATCTAGAGAGACAATGTTTTAAAAAATATTGATGAGGCATTGTCGCTAATCTGTAGATTATTTTATTTACGGACACAATGAAAAACACCTTTTCTTATGTGTTAATTTGATAAAAGTACGATCAAATCAAAATCTGCAAATTATCGTGTGTAAAAAAAAAACTATTTTATCCACTATGAAAACGTCATATTTGATGATGAAGTGATAAAATTGACGGAAATGCGATGATCAAATATTGTATGAAAAATCTTACTTTAATATTATAAATGTAAAAGTTTAGATGGATGGATGGATGTTTGTTAGAGTTTGTAGCCTAAACGGTTGAACGGATTTCTATTAAATTTGGCATAGACGTAGAGGATAGTCTGGAAGAACACATGGCTATTCACTTTTGTTTTTTTTTCAATTCCAGGCGGACGTAGACGCGGTCTGAAGGCTAGTAAAATATAAATTCTAATTATTTCAATGTCGTCGATGCTACATAGTGTTCGATAGATTTAGTACATCCTTATTAGGACAAATACTTAGTATAAGTCGTTTCAAATATCTTAGCGGCTCAGTTGTGTGCGTAGTCTCTCGCATTTTACGTCACGCTTGAAATTGTATTATGCTCTACTCGTGCGATATACCGAGACCGAGCAGCCAATATATTTGAAAACTATTGTATTATAATAATGAGTTTTCATTAACACACTGAAAAGAGACACATCGAGACAAAAAGAGTTACATATTTAAAGAGATTTATGGCATGTCCCAACAATGACAGATAGAGGCTCAGATAGCTTAAAAATATCACTGTCGGATAAGGAAACAAAATCCGATATTTCCAACACATATCTTACACGTTGGATTCAATTTGGTGGCACAGGCCCTAACACTCTACATGTCATTCTCGTCGTAAATATTGAAGTTTTTTTTCTTACCTTTACTCCATTCATAGGTCGCATAAGCTGCCAGGGCGTGCAGAAAACGGAGATGACGTCATAGCCCTGCTCTAAGTACAATTCCGCGTATTTCAGAACGTGTTTCGGTTTTGATAATAACCAGCTCAACATGATACACATGGGCTTGTTTAGTGGTTCTGCACATCTAGAGAAATAATATTTTATAATAAATGCTATAAATTAAAATTTAGTTATTTTACAATCATTGTCTAAATAAATGTTATCTATTATATTTAAATCGCCTCTTTCTGAAATTGCTAACCCTCACATTAGGCTAGGCCTGGGTAATGAGAGTTGATATGATAAAATTATATCAGAGGAAGTTTGAAAGTAGCGCTAGTGGTGGAGAAATTGAGAAGCAAAAGGTTAGCGAGGTATGGCGACGATGGGGACATAAACCAGAAAGTGGTAAGAATGAATGTGGATGGCTACAAAGGAAGAGGAAGACCGAAGAAAGTATGGATGGATGGATGTTTGTTAGAGTTTGTAGCCTAAACGGTTGAAAGGATTTCTATTAAATTTGGCATAGACGTAGAGGATAGTCTGGAAGAACACATGGCTATTCACTTTTGTTTTTTTTTTTTCTTACCTTTACTCCATTCATAGGTCGCATAAGCTGCCAGGGCGTGCAGAAAACGGAGATGACGTCATAGCCCTGCTCTAAGTACAATTCCGCGTATTTCAGAACGTGTTTCGGTTTTGATAATAACCAGCTCAACATGATACACATGGGCTTGTTTAATGGTTCTGCACATCTAGAGAGACAATGTTTTAAAATAAATGTTATCTATTATATTTAAATCGCCTCTTTCTGAAATTGCCAACCCTCACATTAGACTAGGCCTGGGTAATGAGAGTTGATATGATAAAATTATATCAGAGGAAGTTTGAAAGTAGCGCCAGTGGTGGAGAAATTGAGAAGCAAAAGGTTAGCGTGGTATGGACATGTTATTGCGACGAGACGATGGGGACATAAACCAGAAAGTGTTAAGAACGAATGTAGATGGCTACAAAGGAAGAGGAAGACCGAAGAAAGTATGGATGGATGGATGTTTGTTAGAGTTTGTAGCCTAAACGGTTGAAAGGATTTCTATTAAATTTGGCATAGACGTAGAGGATAGTCTGGAAGAACACATGGCTATTCACTTTTGTTTTTTTTTTTTTTTTTTTTTTTTTTTTTTTTTTTTTTTTTTTTTTTTTTTTTTTTTTTTTTTTTTTTTTTTTTTTTTTTTTTTTTTTTTTTTTTTTTTTTTTTTTTTTTTTTTTTTTTTTTTTGCCAATTTGATGGCACAGGCCCTAACACTCTACATGTCATTCTCGTCGTAAATATTGAAGTTTTTTTTCTTACCTTTACTCCATTCATAGGTCGCATAAGCTGCCAGGGCGTGCAGAAAACGGAGATGACGTCATAGCCCTGCTCTAAGTACAATTCCGCGTATTTCAGAACGTGTTTCGGTTTTGATAATAACCAGCTCAATATGATACACATGGGCTTGTTTAATGGTTCTGCACATCTAGAGAGACAATGTTTTAAAATAAATGTTATAAATTAAAATTTAGTTATTTTACAATCATTGTCTAAATAAATGTTATCTATTATATTTAAATCGCCTCTTTCTGAAATTGCTAACCCTCACATTAGGCTAGGCCTGGGTAATGAGAGTTGATATGATAAAATTATATCAGAGGAAGTTTGAAAGTAGCGCTAGTGGTGGAGAAATTGAGAAGCAAAAGGTTAGCGTGGTATGGACATGTTATGCGACGAGACGATGGGGACATAAACCAGAAAGTGTTAAGAATGAATGTGGATGGCTACAAAGGAAGAGGAAGACCGAAGAAAGTATGGATGGATTGTGTGAAAGAGGATATGCTTAAGAAAGGAGTGGATTCAGATATGACGGCTGATAGAGATGTATGGAAGAGCAGTACATACTGTGCCGACCCTCCATAAGGGATAAGGGCAAGTTGATGATGATGATGATTATGATAGAAATAGAGTATTCTACTAGCTTTATCTATAGGGTTGGAGAGTAAAAATGGTAGTCGTATAGATAGATGGATGGATGTTTGTTAGAGTTTGTAGCCTTAACGGCTGAACGGATCTCCATGAAATTTGGCACACGTTTTAGAGCATAGTTTGGAAGAACACATAGGTTACTATTTTTCAATTCCGCGCGAATGGTGTAGCGGACTAGTTCAGTATTAAATTACACAAAGCTACAGGTTTTAGCGCCACCAGCGCCCTGGGCAAGAGTTTTGAGCCCCGTTTTTTACCAAGGCTTTGAGGGCGTTAACAGAATCACGTGAGACTATGTAAGTCTAGTTACGCCCTTTTCCGCCCAGCGCCCTGGGCAATCACACAACCACGCTCACACTAACTTCATTACATAGCGACAAATTGTTGGGTGTTAGGAGCAATGACCTTGAATATACTTTCTCTCTCGTAATATTGAGCTGTATATTTATTTATGCTCACTTGAAGTTAAGAGAGTAGCCCCACTGGTAGAGAAGGTAAGGAGTAAAAGGTTAGCCTGGTATGGGCATGTTATGAGGAGAGATCAATCGTATCAAATCATATTACAAAAACGTTAGTTATGATGGTACACTGGTAGAGGTAGACCTAGAAAGAGATGGATGGATTGCGTGAAAGGTGACATGATCAAGAAAGGAGTGATGACTGAGATGACGTATGATAGAGTTATGTGGAGGACAAAAACCTGTTGCGCCACTACGGGAGTAGGATAAGGAGGAAGATGATCTATTTATACTCACTTCATAGTCTGAGGATCTAAGGTCAATTTGATCTTATCATTGCTGATGTGTTTGATGTTCCTGGTGATGTCTTGTGTGTGTGCATTTCGGTCGCAGCTAACAGTGAGCGGATAAGCGTAGACTAGAGGTCGCTTCAAGCACGTTGATAGCTGGAGAATAGGAAAATATGCAATTTTAAAATAAGTACAATATCCTTCTTGGATGGATGTTTGTTAGAGTTTGTAGCCTAAACGGCTGAACGGATCTCCATGAAATTTGGCACACGTTTAGAGCATAGTCTGGAAGAACACATAGGCTATTTACTTTTTTCATTTCACGCGGATGGAGTCGCGGGCGAAAGCTAGTAGTTTATATTTTAACTTACCTGTTTTGTAATACTGTGGCCTGCTCTACTGTGGCAAGTGGCGAGAGTTAAAATTCTCGCAATTTCTCCCATTTTTGGAAGCCTGTAAATATATTTTATTTCAGTTCGGAAGCTGAATAGCATCATTATGTGATGGTATCTCCATTCCGTTTGAAAAAACGATGATTTTGATTTGAATTTAATATGCGATTTTAAAATATTGCATTTAAATTAAAACCTGTATTAACTAGTGGTTATTTTTCGTTATATTTATATTTGGTCAAGGGTGGCTTGTAATTAAAACTGCCATTAAAACACGCAAGTGCTCAACACGTACTGGTTCAAGTAGTCGGTATTGACAATTTCAAGAAAGGCAGTTTTGCACTCAGTGCACATGACGTTCACCATACACGAACCACAGACTTTTGCCACCGTAAGAGATACATATTCTAAATGCCCCATTAATAATGTATCTTTTTTTATAGGACAGATCGCTTTTGTCGTTGCAGCTACAAACAGACCCGGCGCTGTGATCCGTGTATTACAGTCCTTAGCCATATAAACCAGTGACATTTACTACAAAAGACCACTTATCGTTACGTAATTTTATTATTTTATAGACAAAATAGTTACATTGTTTTTTATTGTTGTTGTGTAAATCAGACCTTAAACTATGACATTTAGTACCGCTCTGTGTCCTAAATTACTATGTAATATAACTATAAGTACAAAATAAACGACTTTACCTGTTTTGTAATACTGTGGCCTGCTCTACCGTGGCAAGTGGCGAGAGTTAAAATTCTCGCAATTTCTCCCATTTTTGGAAGCCTGTAAATATATTTTATTTCAGTTCGGAAGCTGAATAGCATCATTATGTGATGGTATCTCCATTCCGTTTGAAAAAACGATGATTTTGATTTGAATTTAATATGCGATTTTCCTTAAACAGATTAAATTTAATTCATTTATAACGTGAATACTTTAAATAGAATTTTAAAATATTGCATTTAAATTAAAACCTGTATTAACTAGTGGTTATTTTTCGTTATATTTATATTTGCTCAAGGGTGGCTTGTAATTAAAACTGCCATTAAAACACGCAAGTGCTCAACACGTACTGGTTTAGCAGTCGGTATTGACAATTTCAAGGAAGGCAGTTTTGCACTCAGTGCACATGACGTTCACCATACACGAACCACAGACCTTTGCCACCGTAAGAGATACATATTCTAAATGCCCCATTAATAATGTATCTTTTTTTATAGGACAGATCGCTTTTGTAGTTGCAGCTACAAACAGACCCGGCGCTATGATCCGTGTACGGCAGTCCTTAGCCATATAAACCAGTGACATTTACTACAAAAGACCACTTATCGTTACGTAATTTTATTATTTTATAGACAAAATAGTTACATTGTTTTTTATTGTTGTTGTGTAAATCAGACCTTAAACTTTGACATTTAGTAGCGCTCTGTGTCCTAAATTACTATTTAATATAACTATAAGTACAAAATAAACGACTTTACCTGTTTTGTAATACTGTGGCCTGCTCTACCGTGGCAAGTGGCGAGAGTTAAAATTCTCGCAATTTCTCCCATTTTTGGAAGCCTGTAAATATTTTTAAATCGTTTTTCTCGCTTCCTCCGTATCACTTGGTCTTGGAGTAGAGAGAGGGGTGACTAATGACTAACAACAGGTTTACCAATTTAGTAAAAGAAATAGACCTTTTCGCTACCGCGAACTTTCCACTACTTTTGAAAAAGATGCAAGTTCAATTTAATATTTCTCACTGTTAAAGGTATAGTGTTTATATAAATGACCACAGATAATACTATACTATTATGGCTATGAATATAAAAAATATAGCACCTACAAAAAGGATGAAAGGCATTGTTAATTTAAAAGCATGTAAAAACGGACGCATTACGGTACTAATGATAAGTTGTGCAATAAAACTCACCGGTATTTAGTATCACGCTTTCATAAAATTCTTTAACTGGAATGTAATAAAAAAACAACTTGTAAAAAATTTGGTCACTGTTATTCTACGAATAAGACAAACTAATCAACGAACAAAATGTAAACATAAAAGTCTCACTTCTAGTGATTTTATATTATAATAAAAAGGAATAAAACAAGAACTTGAATGCGCCAACATCGGTGGCGTCGCAAAACATACTGAATTAATTTCGCCATTTTTAGCGCGAACACGCACAGCTCGCGTGTTCCCGCCATATTCCTGTTATCTGTCAAATGTTTTTTTTTTTGCAAAAAGCATTTTGTATACGTGTACTGTTATCTTAAATGCATTCTTTTGATAGTGAGGCATAGAGTTCAAAGTCTAGTCTAGTTTTTGTACCGTTATGTTTACAAAATCTAATCGTAACAGGTTGCCGTAACCTTCAAGCATGTAACTAATAAGGGTAGGCAGAGATGTTCAGCAAAAATTACTTTTCCTCCTGCCCTTTTCCCTAAGGAGGGGCAACACAGTATGATACTCTTCCATTCATTTATATCAGCCGTCTGAATTTACACCCTTACGCAAATTTTCTTTCACACAGTCCATCTATACATTTTTCTGTCTTCCTCTACCTTTGTAGCCATTAAACTTAAAAAAAAATGGTAGCAAAATAAAACTTAAAATCTAACGTTTATGATAAAAATAAATAAAAAAAGAATGTTTAGTCTGGGGATGCCCCATTGTCGTTAAGTTAAAATGATTTTATTCAAATAAAATAAGAAGCATGTATTTCTATCCTTGTGAATTTTTACTTTAATTACATAAAGTAGGTAGAATTACCGTATAACTTAGATCCACCAGACTTAACACATACGATAAGTAGCAAATGTACTTAGTTTTCTTTTTAATTTTTTTTTAAATACTAGTAGATTTTTTTATTTATTAGTAGATTTTTTTATTAGTAGATTTTACTAATATTTTCCTTTATCCACTCCAACTAAGCCCTAAGCTTGTGCTAGGATATGGTTCACGACAATAGTCGAATGGCGGATTCGAACCCTCGACCGCAAGATCGGTAGTCCGTACCCCAAAACCATTAGGCTATTGAATTAATTGTTGACCTGTCACAGATAATAAAATACTATACTAGTAAAAAAAACTTAGAATAAGAAATATTATTGTATGTTCTCACTAGGGTTAAATAAAATCTCTTTTAAAAGTAATGTATTTATTTAAAAAATCTAATACAATATGCATTGGTGTGTATAAAAAATATTTAACAAACTACAAACACACGTGGTCTTAAAATATTGCTTTTCATTTTAACTAGGCGTGTAAAATATGAACTTAAAAAAGGCGACATTTTTCGTTTTTCGTAATGATTCTGGTATAAGAATGTTTATGAGATTGTTTAAAACATATTTTGTGTCCTTAATTATCAATGAATTAATTAATAACTAAGTTTATTTAAAGTATATAACAATAAAGTAATGGAAACATGTATATGAAACTTGTCTCAATTTAACAATTTTTTTTGTATTTCCAACAAAAACAATCGAATTATGAGACAAAAATGCAGATATCTATGGGCAATGATATCTTCGCCATATTTAGCGAATTCAAGAGGCCTCTTTTGTCTTTTACTATAAAAAAACTAGAAGTAGAGCACAAAGTCTCAGATCGAAGTAACATAAATAGGAGTCGAATATCTTATTACAAATGAAACTTTAAAAACGAATTGCACAAAAAATCCTAAATGTAACTAACATTAGCCTAAGTTTTACCTTATCGAGAGCCTTTAGATATAAAAGCTAAGAAAGGATACAAAGATAACCTATTAAATTCTTCAGTACAATTTAGTCTAAATCAGGGATGGCAAAAATTTTTCAAAAAAGGTTATTTATTATTAAAAAAAAAATAACATACAATTTTAACAAAAAAGGGGTAATAGACTACATTTACTAACCTTCAAATCACTATTTCGATGGAAATGAAAGTAAAAACTGTTAATAATTTTTTTAGGTTAACATTTCTATACTTTTTTTAATGCCACGTTCACACTTCGCCAGTACAGTTGGACAGTTTCGCAGCCAGTCATAGATTATACGGTTCACAGTTGTTAATGTTCACAGTTCGTCGGTGAAATAGAAAAATGACAGTTTACAAAATGTACATTTTTTTCAAGACAAGCAAGTGTTTAAATTATTTTTCCTTTAAAATTTTTTTTTTGTATTTCTAACAAAAACAATCGAATTATGAGACAAAAATGCAGATATCTATGGGCAATGATAACTTCGCCATATTTAGCGAATTCAAGAGGCCTCTTTTGTCTTTTACTATAAAAAAACTAGAAGTAGAGCACAAAGTCTCAGATCGAAGTAACATAAATAGGAGTCGAATATCTTATTACAAATGAAACTTTAAAAACGAATTGCACAAAAAATCCTAAATGTAACTAACATTAGCCTAAGTTTTACCTTATCGAGAGCCTTTAGATATAAAAGCTAAGAAAGGATACAAAGATAACCTATTAAATTCTTCAGTACAATTTAGTCTAAATCAGGGATGGCAAAAATTTTTCAAAAAAGGTTATTTATTATTAAAAAATAAAAAATAACATACAATTTTCACCAAAAGAGATAAGAGACTACATTTACTAACCTTCAAATCACTATTTCGATGGAAATGAAAGTAAAAACTGTTAATATTTTTTTTAGGTTAACATTTCTATACTTTTTTTAATGCCACGTTCACACTTCGCCAGTACAGTTGGACAGTTTCGCAGCCAGTCATAGATTGTACGGATTCACTGGCGCCAGTTAATGTTCAAAGTTCGTCGGTGAAATAAAAAAATGACAGTTTACAAAATGTACATTTTTTTTCAAGACAAGTAAGAGTTTAAATTATTTTTCCTTTAAAATTTTGAAAAATTTAATTTTTCTATTTAATCGAGTTTTTGATCTATATTTCCAAACTAATACATTTTACATTTCTTGATTTAAGATTTCTGAATTAATACAATTTTGCCATCCCTAGTTGAAGATTAATCTATCTTTATTGGATTAGATGTATACCATCGCTAGGAGGGGGCAGCTTACCTCTATAGGGTCAAAAAATTGTAAAAATAGACATAAAAAATCTAGCAATAAGACCAAATTAGTAGCCCCCTCCTAGATAATGGTCCGTATTAAGCGTGTGCACGTGTTTTGTGCGCGTGCAGCGCGTGCTCTCTCAGATGGGCCATCACCAGCCGCACGTACTCCTCGCGGTGCTTGCTGAAGTGCTGCACGTGCGGGGACCTGTCCCAGCACTGCCATGTGCACTGAAATCAATAAATTATTACACTAATTATTAAAAACTAGCTGTTCCCATGCGACTTCATCCGCATGAAATTATAAAAATTTCGTTTTATTGCTTACAATTTTCAAATTATCAATTGCAAATGTCAAAATGACATGATATGTCAAACCATGGCAACCTTGCTTCCTTGGTGTTGGCAGCAACTTATGGTCTCTTTCCCACATTAGGGTTTTTATCCAAAATATTTACCCCTATGTTTAATGGCGTGAAAATATATAGCCTAAAGCGTGACGTAAGTGTAGGGCTTTTTATTAAAAAAAGAGTTATTCAAAAATATGCTGTAATTGCTGACATCTTAGGCAACAAAAAAGTGTGTGTTTACGCTTTATTATATTAGTATAGATAATTAGTACGTGTTTTTCTAGAATATCTAACTAATATTGTAAATTCGAAAAATGGATGTTTATTAGAATTTGTAGCCTAAATTGCTGCACTGATCTCGATGAAATGCATTACCTATAGAGCAAAGTCTACCTTACTTAACAAATAGGCTACTTTACTTTTTTAACTTCATCCGGACGGAATCATGAGCGAAAGTTAGTGTTCTATATGTATGCCAAATTACAGCGAAATTATTTAAGCTATTCTGGAGTTACCTACCATAAATTGAACGTAGATTAAGAGGAAAAAAAGAAAAAAAAATGTTTTTTCAAGTCTATTGGGTAAGGAAGAAAGATTGCTAAGGTTTGTCATGTCATTTTGACATTTTCTATTGATAATTTGACAAATGTAAACAATAAAATAAAGTTTTTATAATTTCATGCGGATGAATCGCGGAATGAATATGATATATGAATGAATATGATATATGAATGAATATGATATATGAATGAATATGATATATGAATGAATATGATGAGTAGCGGGTTTAAATATAGATTAAGCGACTATACAACTATTGAAACAACTCTAATGGCCGGTTTCCCAGCTACATTTAACCTTAGTGTTTTTGGTTCGATAACTACATAAAATGCGTTTCCGAACTATATTATTTAAGTTACTCCGTCAAAACTTAAGTCAACTAATGAATCACTTGGTAATGATGAAAGGAAACTTCAGAAACCGGCCGTAAGCGTCAGTTTGAATAACTCACTCCATATAAGCTTTGAGTGTTTTCTGCATGATCTTGTTTTTTGGAAGACGGCGATGGGCACGCCGATTGTGATCTCGGTGATGTCGGCCGCGGAGTCCCACACCTGGCGCCGCCACGCGGTCCAGCACGGGCTCGTACCTGAAAATGTTACACAAATAACTTCAAATACATTGAAAAAAAAAGAAAAAAAAAAAAATGTTTTTTCAAGTCTATTGGGTAAGAAAGAAAGATTGCTAAGGTTTGTCATGTCATTTTGACATTTTCTATTGATAATTTGACAAATGTAAACAATAAAATAAAGTTTTTATAATTTCATGCGGATGAATCGCGGAATGAATATGATATATGAATGAATATGATATATGAATGAATATGATATATGAATGAATATGATATATGAATGAATATGATATATGAATGAATATGATATATGAATGAATATGATATATGAATGAATATGATATATGAATGAATATGATATATGAATGAATATGATATATGAATGAATATGATATATGAATGAATATGATATATGAATGAATATGATGAGTAGCGGGTTTAAATATAGATTAAGCGACTATACAACTATTGAAACAACTCTAATGGCCGGTTTCCCAGCTACATTTAACCTTAGTGTTTTTGGTTCGATAACTACATAAAATGCGTTTCCGAACTATATTATTTAAGTTACTCCGTCAAAACTTAGGTCAACTAATGAATCACTTGGTAATGATGAAAGGAAACTTCAGAAACCGGCCGTAAGCGTCAGTTTGAATAACTCACTCCATATAAGCTTTGAGTGTTTTCTGCATGATCTTGTTTTTTGGGAAGACGGCGATGGGCACGCCGATTGTGATCTCGGTGATGTCGGCCGCGGAGTCCCACACCTGCGCCGCCACGCGGTCCAGCACGGGCTGGTACCTGGAAATGTTACACAAATAACTTCAAATACATTGAAAAAACAAGGAAAACAGACTGAATTTATACTAATCTTACTTATAATATTATAAATGCGAAAGTATAGATGGATGGATGTTTGTTAAAGTTTGTAGCCTAAATGGCTGAACGGATCTCGATAAAATTTGGCATAGTTGTAAAACATAGTCTGGAAGAACACATAGGCTATTTAGTTTTCTTTTTTTAATTCCACGCGGACGGAGTCGCGAGCGAAAGCTAGTACTAATATAAAGAGGATAAATAAATAACTCAAAAACTACTGGACCGATTTCTAAAATTCTTTCACTGTAATTCTTTTGTTACATAGGCTATTTTTTTTTAATTTCAAGCGGAAGAAGTCGCGAGCAACATCTAATCTAGTAGATGAATAAACTGGAAACCGTGAAAATTATTCAAAAATGAAAAAAGCTATGGTAATTGAGATTCGAATATGGATTTTTCGGACTTCAGAATATTAATTGTAGATATTTTGTACCTTTTTTATATACCCTTTAACACTCCAGAGAAGACGAACCGAATACCAAGTAATTAATAAAAAACAGTTCAGTCGGTTTCAATGCCGTAAATCTTACTAATATTCTAAACGCAATTTAGTTGGATATTTGTTACAAGGTATCTCCTAAACTGCTCAACGGATCTTGATGAAATTGGGCATAGATGTAGAACACATCCTGGAAGAAGACATGAGCTACTTATTTTTGTTTTTTTAATTTTAAGCTGAAGAAGTCGCGAGCAACATCTAATCTAGTAGATGAATAAACTCGAAACCGTGAAAATTATTCAAAAATGAAAAAAGCTATGGTAATTGAGATTCGAATATGGATTTTTCGGACTTCAGAATATTAATTGTAGGTATTTTGTACCTTTTTTATATACCCTTCAACACTCCAGAGAAGACGCACCGAATACCAAGTAATTAATAAAAAACAGTTCAGTCGGTTTCAATGCCGTAAATCTTACTAATATTCTAAACGCAATTTAGTTGGATATTTGTTACAAGGTATCTCCTAAACTGCTCAACGGATCTTGATGAAATTTGGCATAGATGTAGAACACATCCTGGAAGAAGACATGAGCTACTTATTTTTGTTTTTTTATTTGTAAAAATCTTGCATACTGACCGTTCCTTGTCGGCCATCACGTGTGCGCACACCTCGCCCCACAGGTACCCGCCCACGGAGAAGCCGTGCACCACCAGCGGCTGATCGTTCTCGTTGGCCGACAGCAGCCGCATCAGGTCACCAGCCACCAGCTGCAATATACCATCATCAGCTTTTATCTGCCCACTATTGGACATAAGCCTTCCACAATATAGCAATTTTAATTCGAAACCACTGATCACAATCGCCCTCGAAGCCCACGAATGCGTAGATGTATTAATTTCTAGATAAAGAGGTATGTTAGAATCGAAGTAAATGGTCTGAGTTCTGTGCCTACTTGATCTCTATATATGGATACGCACGCATAGAACCGTTTTGGAAATGAAATCTTTTCTTGCATACCCACTTAAAATATTAATGTTAGTGAGTTTATTTTATCTGTATTATGAATCGCGACTGTAAGCACCAAAATGGCAGAAATTAAACAGTCCATATAGAAGTTTTTGAAACGCTTAATAATCGCGTATGAATAGAGAACGACAGTTTGTGAAAATCTTCACACGTTACCTGTGATCCCTTCATTGGCCACATGAGTTGCCATGGCGTGCATGACACGGAGACGACATCGAAGCCCTGCTCGAGGTAGAGCGAGGCGTATTTCAACACGTGCTTCTGCCGCGCTAACAGCCAGTTTATCATTATACAGATAGGACGGTTCAGCTGTTTGTCCAACCTGACAACATAACATCTCTTATTAAAAAAAAGGGACAATGATTTAAACAGGATATTGACAATGTTAAAAATCCCTTGAGGTTCACACTATTTATTAAATTGCTCTTGTCCCTACAGAGGGTCGGTTATGTGCACTTCCATACATTTCTATCAGCCGTCATATCTGAATTCACCTATTCTCTTTCACACAATCCATACTTTCTTAGGTCATCCTCTACTTTTGTAACCATCTACATTCAGTCTTAACACTTTCTGCTTTACGGTCCCCATCCTCTCGTCGCGTCCATACCATGCTAACCTTTTTCTTCACAATTTCTCGACCAGGTTGAGGTTATTAATATCTCTTATTACCTCTATAAAAAGTATGGCGAGGAAAAACAAGCATAGATGTAATTATCATAGTATGTGTTTTTTATTGTAAACAAAGGACCATTATTCTTGCGTGATTTAAATTTTAAATTCTATAATTAATCAATAATGCGATTAGTCATAAAAAAAATAATCGATGTCTTTATATAGTGACTAGCTGTTCCCATGCGACTTCATCCGTATAAAATTATAAAAAAATCATATTATTTCACTTCACTTTTGTGTTAATGGCGTTTCCTTCGAGATCCTCTAACACAACTAAGACTACCGCGATGCATATACAAGAGTTTGGTGGAAAAACGACAGACAATCTACAGCTTAATATTGTTGTGGTTAATGAATGTACTAAAAATATAAACGAAAGGAGAGTTCACAAGGGAAAGAAGCGATTTGAGATCAATAGGGCGAGGAATATCAGGAGGAATGAGGTCATAGAGGGATTTATATTATTGTTTACATTTGTCAAATTATCAATTGCATATGTCAAAATGACATGACATGATGTCAAACCATGGCAACCATGCTTCCTTGATGTTGGCAGCAACTTATGGTCTCTTTCCCACATCAGGATTTTTATCCAAAATATTTACCCCTAAGTTTAATGGCGTGAAAATATATAGCCTAATGCGTGACGTAAGTGTAGGGCTTTTTATTAAAAAAAGAGTTATTCAAAAATATGCTGTAATTGCTGACACCTTAGGCAACAAAGAAGTGTTTATTTACGGTTTATTATATTGGTATAGATCATGAAGTAGCGCAGTGGTCGATTCGGACTTTGTCCTAATCAATGTGTAATTTAAACGTCTGTCTACTGTTTTGTAGATGTTTATAGTTGTTCGTTTCGATTGCAGTGACACTAAAATTGACACACGTCTCTGTTTTATTCAAAGAGAATGAAAGAGACGAATTGTGTCACTGCGTTGTGTTACAATATTGTACAGTGATTACAGGAATCTATACATACAATACAATATGAGTGTCTGTTTGTAATATCAAAAGAAAAATTCCAGATTTCGTCAAGATGGCGTTTTTGCGTTGCTGATAACGAAAATCGCATTAAAAAAATTGTCTGTCTGTCTGTTTGTCTGCAAGCCGCGTTTGTTCCGAGTAATCTTCGAAACGGCTGGTTCGATTTCGACCGTACTTTCACTGAAGGGTAGCTGACATAGACGGTCATATCATAGTCTACTTTTTTATCTTAATATTGCGCGGACGAAGTCGCGGGCCACAGCTAGTGTAAAATACAATCAGTAAAATCTTTACTAGAATCTATTAGGAGACTTACTAAATGCCTATTTAAATTTATGTATTTTTTTATACCATATCGTATCTATTTTAAAATTTACAAATAGATTGGGCCTATCTTATCTTTGTTTCTCTTCCTACTTTGTCATCTATAACCGTGGGATTCCACGGTTAAAATATACATAAGAAAACATATGGTAATACATTATTTGAAAGTTTTGTTAGTAAAAATGTACATTACGAGCGCACACATCTTTGACTAAACTATCGCACAACTGTGCGATTGTCGATTGATTCGCAGGCAATTCAACTGTTTTGCACAACTAAAAATAGAGTAATGTGCGCACCTCCATAAGCTCATAGAAATCAAAATACGACCAAACCGTTGTGCGATAGTTTAGTCAAAGGTGCGCACGCTCTAAACATACGATGCATATATGCGTATGTTATTTAAATAGTTCAGTACGCAATTAGCAATAGAGCACAAGAATTGAAACAGGCCAAGCGTACAATGGATTAACCTAGGTAACTGGCTTACTGACTGTCGACCTTATGTATACAATTGTGTAATCTAATACATATGTAACTTATATGCATCAAAGCTATAACTATATACAAACTTACAACACTGTTATCTATACTAATATTATAAAGAAGAAAACTTTGTTTGTAATGAATAGGCTCAAAAACTACTGGACCGATTTCAAAAATTCTTTCACCGTTAGAAAGGTAATTTATCTGTGAGTAACATAGGCTATTTCTTTCTTTTTTTTTTTAAATTACACACAGACGGAGTCGAGGGCAAAAGCTAGTTGGCTAAATGAAACTATAATATTCCCTACATCTTAGAGTTCTACTTAAATTATATTGATTTTAGAAAACTCTTGCATGTACTAATGTCAATAATGATAAAGATGTGTAATCGATATCGGTATAATCGAATAATGAATCGATTTTTAGATAGTAGAAAATACTAACAATACTAGATTGATGCTGAGTTAAAAGAGTACTTTTTGGTCACTGCGTTAATTCAAATACTATAACTTAGTACATTTACCGAAGAAAATATGGACATTGTGTGTAGGGACATAAGGGAGTGAATTCTGGTATGACGACTGATAGATTTATGATAGAACTAGCTTTCGCTCGCGACTCCGTCTGCGTGGAATTGAAAGAAAAAACAAAAGTGAGTAGCCTATGTCTTCTTCCAGACTATCCTCTACATCTATACCAATTATTATCGAAATCCGTTCAGCCGTTTAGGCTACAAACTCTAAGAAACATCCATCCTTCTAAACTTTCACATATATAATATTAGTATGATTGTATATATTGTGCGGACATTCCGTAGGGACAAGGTGATGATGATGGTGATAGTCCACTTACTTCATGGTCTTCGGATCCGGTGTGAGCTTGATCTTATCATTGGTGATGTACTGGATGTTCTTGGTGATGTCCTGGCTGTGTGCGCCGCGGTCGAAGCCGACCATTGCCACCGGGGCGCATGACAATAACGGCCGGAGAGATGACTGGAACAAAACATAGTCTTTAATTAAATGATGAATCTTGAATGAGTCTCATCATCATCACCAGCTCAATATACGTCCCCACTGAGGGGCTCGGAGCCTACCCTAAGTTAGGGGTAACTAGGCCATAGTCAACCACGCTGGCCAAGTGCAGGTTGGTTGACTTCACACATATCTTTGAATTTATTCGCCGATATGTGCAGGTTGCATCACGATGTTTTCACCGTAAGAACGTCGGGTAAATTATGTACATATAATTCGAAAAAATCGAAAATCACATTGGTACATGGCGGGATTCGAACCCAAGACCTGTAGATTACAAGTCAAGTGCTTAAAACACCGAGCCACCGACGCGAATGTGTCTATACGTTTAAAATAAGATTGCTACCGCACTTTTTTAAAGGTATCTTAAATATTAATAAACAAATGTCTCGTCACTAAGAGACTGCTTAAGCAACTAATAACTTGAGTACGGCTTAACAGTAACGAAATCTGATACTAATGTTAACTTATTCAGTACAAGTTAACACTAAACTACGACACGTATCTAGTCAATGAACTTTACAATTCATGGCCGTGATGTAAGTTTTTGTTGATGTTTTTTTGTTCCTTTTTATCAACCAACAATCGGTGCAATTTATTTTAAGTGTTCAAGGAAAGATCATTTAGGTTTATCTATCGAATTTAAATAAAAAAATGTTTATAATTAGCTTTATTTTATTTTATGACTATTGTACGAAGAGAATATTACGTCAAAATTAATTCAAGACGGATATGTGCCTAGTCTAATTTTAATCTTTATTTTAATACTAGCTTTCACCCGCGACTCCGTCCGCGTAGAATTAAAAAAAAACAAAAGTGAGTAGCCTATGTGTTCTTCCAGACTGTCCTCTACATTACGCTAAATCCGTTGAGTCGTTTAGGCTACAAACTCTAACAAACATCCATCCATCCATCTAAACTTTCGCATATATAATATTAGTATGAAAGTATGAAGTATGATAGTATGATGGATATTATTATTATTATTTATTTATTCCATACATATTAAATACATTCTTATCTTTTACTTTAGGTTCTTAAACCGTTTATTTTATGAGAACCCTGCACATTCTCCGTGGGTAGTTTACATTTTTTTTTACTTGCGACTGATACGCCTTATACGTTGCTATACAATAGAATAGAAACATATTATTACAATATGTCAACACTGTAATATACAGTTACGTATTCACAGTATACATTGTGGTGGCGATATTAGATCACGCGTTGCAATATGTATTCTATTGCATGTTTCTAGCATTATTTAACACATTGACTACCGACACGCCCAGACAGTTGTTATCACTTAAAACATAGTGGCATTGAATGTGTTAAATTGTTGCACCTCTGGAGTCGATAGTGCCCTTGGGAAACGGACCCATGAAAAAATCTCACATCTATATCTATACATAAAATAAAATTGGAGTGTCTGTTTGTAATATCAAAAGAAAAATTGCATTTGTATTTAAAAAATGTTTGTCTGTCTGTCTGTACGCAAGCCGCGTTTGTTCCGAAAGGACCAAGCCAATTTCGACCGGACTTTCACTGAAGGGTAGCTGACATTGACGGGTATATTATAGGCTACTTCTTTTTATCTTAATATTGCGTAGACGAAGTCGCGGACAACAGCTAGTTTTTAATAAGATCTATGTTTTATGAATAAATAATTGATCCCATCCTTTATTAAAATAGTCTTTGTGAGTTAGGTAACATTAGTGCATGCTCGTATCGCGTGTTGTCTCGACGTCAAAGATCAACGAATTCGTTTTTTATCAATCGATCAATAAGTTCATTATTATAAGAATCACTATGAATACATTATTATAAAAAAATAAAGAACGTTTTATAAATTTACTGAAAGTAAATGTGCATTAATATGAAATGAAAAAGTTTGTTTATATTACCTATACTAATATTATAAAGTGGGAAGATTTGTATTTTTGTATGTATTGAAATAACTCAAAAGCTACTGGATTGATTTCAAAAATGTTTTCACCATTAAAAAGCTACGTTATAACTGAGTATCACAGGCTATATTTTTTTAGTATTTTCTAAATTCGCCCGGGAGAAGTCGCGAGCTAGTACTAAAAACTAAAGAGGAAAGATTTGTATTTTTGTATGTATTGAAATAACTCAAAAACTAGTGGACCGATTTCACAAAATCTTTCACCAATAAAAATCAGTGAGTGACATTTTTAATTATATTTTAATATCACGCGGACGGAGTCGCGAGCAAAGAGAATTCAAACTATAAGAACTAAGTAAGAATACCATCGGAATTTTCTAATCGTAGTTTGTATAACAAATACATTTTTAATCGTATGTGTTCCTAAATTGTCAAACATTTGACGCAGTAGGCAAACATTTGATCCAACATTTCTACTAATAGACTGCATTATTAGAAGTTTGGTCCAACATTTATAGTGCAACTGCAATTATCGCAATTGGCAACAGGCACACGTGCGCCGCGTGACGCAATGGAAATGTACAGAACATGCAGTTATATCGATAGAGATGGCCTTGAACTTGGTTACAACACTAAATTATTCTGATACTTATCGATTAGAGTAGGGATGTGATTATATCGATAATTTTTATAAGCTGTTTTAACTATTTATATTTTGTTTAATTTCTTCTATCACATTCATCGAATTAACTTCATTAGTTTTCGTAGGCTTAGGAGAGTAAAGACGTGAAAGTACCCAAATCTTACTTATATTATAATATAAATATGAAAGTTTAGATGGATGGATGGACGTCTGTTAGAAGGTAACTTCAGAAGGAATGTTGTGGTGGTCTGGAAGATCACAAAGGCTTTATCGTTTAATTCCACGTGGGCGCCAGCTAGTAAATATTTCGAGATCATTTTTGATTAAAAGTCAGTTGAGGACAAGGGGGTTACTATTTTTAGTAATGTATTATTACTCTCTTATATATCTATATAAGAGATATCGTATACTTCTCTTTCTCACTATAACAATCCATTCATATATCAATTTTCTATGTTTGACCACTTAAAAACATCGAACCATATAACCAGATATTTCAAGTTATTTTGACCTTGAGGCCGTGTTCTAGTAATACAAACTAATTTGACGCAGGTTCAGAAATAGTTCATACAATGTTGCATGGCACTATTAACGTTTAAGTCTACAGTACACAGCTGCGAAACCGGAATAAAAGAAGAAATTGGCATGGGTTTAGTCTTTTCCGGTCTCTAGAAACCAGTATATACTGATACATTTTGATATGAATCTGGATTGGATTGGATTTAGTTTGTTCCAGAAAGCTATTTTTAGAGTTGGCAAGGAGAAAGCGAATATAATGTGGTATAGACATGCAATTTTCGCGCGTACGCGCTTCAGGAGACGAAGGAGTGTTCGCTATCGAGATTGTGTGCAACAGGCTTTATCACACAGGAACAAATACTGGCGTATTACACCTACAATCAGCTACAATCGTTTGCACATGAACAAAAGTCAATTAATCGCAGCTTGTATAAATCTATATCTATACTTCTATACTATTATAATAAAGCGTAAACACACACTTCTTTGTTGCCTAAGATGTCAGCAATTACAACATATTTTTGAATATTTTTTTTAAAATAAAAAGCCGTACACTTGCATCACGCTATAGGCTGTATATTTTAACGCCATTAAACTTAGGGGGTAAATATTTTGGATAAAAACGATAATGTGGGAAAGAGACCATAAGTTGCTGCCAACATCAAGAAAGAAAGATTGCTAAGGTTTGTCATGTCATTTTGACATTTGCTATTGATAATTTGACAAATGTAAACAATAAAATAAAGTTTTTATAATTTCACGCGGATGAATCCGCACGCGAACAGCTAGTATTAGAGGAAGTTTGAAAGTAGCGCTAGTGGTGGAGAAATTGAGAAGCAAAAGGTTAGCGTGGTATGGACATGTTATGCGACGAGACGATGGGGACATAAACCAGAAAGTGTTAAGAATGAATGTGGATGGCTACTAAAGAAGAGGAAGACCGAAGAAAGTATGGATGAACTGATAGAGATGTATGGAAGAGTAGCACATACTGTGCCGACCCTCCATAAGGGATAAGGGCAAGTTGATGATGATGACCAAAAAAAGTCCTGCTATCTAATTAGTTATTAGGCGGAGTTTGTCCCGTTGCAATGAACGAGGCAATTTGTCACAAAGTGGAACACCGCGGATTTCTGCAACTGTACTTATTATGGAGCATTTTTGGTTTTACGCCTCGCTTCTGCTCTATGCTAGTTGTTAGTATCTACATTTTTTGTGCTATCAGCGAATTACAAAAACTCTTGGACGTAACCGGACATTAGAAAAACATTATTGTCATACTAGCTATCGCCCGCGTTTCCGTCCGCATGGAATAAAAAAAATGAGTAACCTATGCGTTCTTCCAGACTATCCTCTACGTCTATGCCAAAATTTATCGAAATCCATTCAGCACTTGAGGCCACAAATTCTAACAAACATCCATCCATCTAAACTTTCGCATTTATAATATTAGTAAGAAGTAAGATTTAGATATATGTACAGACAGTATTAATATTATCAATAGTAATAATCAAAATAGTTATCAATTATATTTGGATAATGTGATTAAAAATAGATTAATATTATAGTTATAAACTACAGACGTAAATATAGATTAAACAATAAACAACGTTTATTTAGACACTAGCTTTCGCTCGCGACACCGTCCACGTGGGATTAAAACAAACAAAAGTGAGTAACCTATGTGTTCTTCCAGACTATCCTCTACATCTGTACCAAATTTCACCGAAATCCGTTCAGCCGTTTAGGCTACAAACTCTAACAAACATCCATCCATCTAAACTTTCGCATTTATAATATTAGTAAGGTTACAGACGTGTAGTGTACTAATTATCAATTAAATATAGATTAAGCAATAAACAATGTTTATTTAGACATTAGATAAATAGATCAAAGAGTAATTAACTCAGTTCTAGGGAATTAATTACAGTTTTTATATGCTCTTGCTTTGAATCATTATGTTACCGTTAAGTAAAATAACTTTATAAGTGTTCAGACAAGAAACGTGCGACTTCGCGTCAAACACGCGATGTCTTGAATGTGGGTTTAACGAAACATTTAAGATTGCTATCTCAGTTGTTTTAGAACTAATGAGAGAGACAAAAGATTTTCCTATGAATGTTATAACAGTCAAACACGGTATACGGTCAAACGCAATTTTTTCAACAATATTTGTATTTCAAAAGAATTGAAAATCAAGTGTTTTTAGTAGCAAATATTATTTTATTTAACTTCTAAACTTATGTCGAAAGTTTCGACATAAACCATGACCCAAAATTAAAAGATAAACATAGAAATAGATAAACTATAGTTACAAAAGATATGATATAAGTATAAAATTGTGTTGACAAATATTTGTTACATTATGTGATACTAAAAGTTACATAAACTCTATTAATTATGTATATAAATAATGAAATAATGCATAAGAAAATTAATGGTCACTTTTCTCTTAACTATGTTGAACATTTATTACGATTTTTGTAATAGAATTAAAAGTTTTTAAAATCTTCTTGGTGAACATAAACAAAAAATTGTTTTACAGTTTTTGACAAATTTACAGTTCAAAAGTTGCCCATTGATATACAAATACAGTGATAATGACCATAGCTAACATTGGCTTTTTTTTTTACATTTATTTGTAGAAATACAATGTTTTAAAAATACATATAGTCTAGAACAAGTATGCTTGTTTTTTTTTTATATTTTTTATAATATTACCTACATTTCATACTTACATTAGCATTATTTTTCACAGCAATCTTTGTGTTATTCACAGCCAGGGACATTAAAGTTTTGAAAAGGCTCATTGTTATGTTTTTCTGAAACAATAAGTTACATCTAAGTTTTATGTAAACTTATAATCATTTACATTCTGGGTTCAAATTTTTACTATAAATTACAATAGGACAATTTTATCTGTCTTAATCCATATATTTTTAGTACTGTATATAGCAAGATAATTAGACATTTTCAAAACAAATTTATAAGAGAAAAGTGTGATAACACATCATCGAAATTACTTTATACCATAAGTAATACACCTTATGCCTAGTTTTGATGTGTTTAAAATTGGTATAAAAAATAAAAAAACAATTTCTAAAACTTTTCGAAAAGTTCGGAACTCTTAAACAATATGCGTCAATCGAAATTGTACAAAAAAGCTATTATAACTAAACTAGACACTTTTAACCTATTTATAATAAGAGAAAATGCGTTCTATCTGAAATCTATTGACCCAAATATAGATGAAAATGCATTACTGCACAAAGATGGCCCCTAAATTAAAAGCACGGAAATAGGATGTATCAATTGTGGTTGAGCAATGGTGCCAAGTAGCGACATAAATAGTGGGATAAGTACTTAACTTGTTCTTTGTATTCAAGGCAACTAAAATAACGACGAGCCCTACGTAACAAATAATGACATGGTACCTGCATAGATGCCAATAGAAATTGGACACCGTTAGTTCAGCAAACGAATTACATTAAACACAATCTTGGAGAAAACACTTACCAAAGTATTTATAATTTAAAAACCAAAGTCCAGCTTTTCTTCTATTTCATATAAGCTCGCTTATTTCAAATGTAGTTTAACATTTTCATTTGATAGTTGCAGTATATGAAAGCTGTTATTTTGTATTAATTTTAATTACACGAATAAGTTTTTAACTGAACAGTGTTTCTATTATTATGATTAATGAGAAAGAAAATTAAATTAACATGCGCCAATTAAATATTCAAAATTCAAAACAAAATCAAATATCCCATCACCCGAATCGTGAATGATCAACTGAATAACCAAAGACATCAAACATTTACTTTTTATCAGATACCAAAGACAATTTAGCCTTTAAATTATGTCCGTATTTTTAAAAATTCACCGATTTGTATTTTGAAAATTTTCAGTCCGGAGTGATTTTTGTCTTGAAATAAATAAAAAATTGATATTTTAAAAATACTCCTACAAATCTGACTGAATTAAAATGCTTTTCTTGGCTTTTTTTTTTTTTTTTTTTTTTACATTTATTTGTAGAAATACAATGTTTTAAAAATACTCCTACAAATCTGACTGAATTAAAATGCTTTTCTTGGCTTTTTGTTACTGTCAATATTTAAAACGTGTTATTGTCAATGTCAAGATAGTTTGACATTTGACATTGACAGAAATAGGAATATTTTGGTAAATAAATGGCAACGTGCTTTTTCATTTCCATTTGCCTTGTAAAATAACTTTAAAATGAACGAAAATAGTATGAAGGAGTTTGCTGAGTTAGGAATTAAAACATGGCTGATCAAGCAGCTTCATACTCTTGGTAAATAACCTTTTCATATTACAACTCTTATTTTAAGATGTAAAAACATGAACTAAACCTTAGATCTACATCAAATGAAGAGAATTATGGGACAATAGTACTGGAAATATTGTATTCTATCTGTATCTTTTCAGGTATAAAGGCTCCAACTCCCATCCAAAAAGCATGCATTCCAGACATTCTATCTGGAAACGACTGCATCGGCGCAGCTAAGACTGGCTCAGGGAAGACGTTTGCGTTTGCATTGCCAATATTACAAAACCTAGCGGAGGATCCTTATGGAATTTATGCACTTATACTTACGCCAACACATGAACTTGCTTACCAGGTAAATAAAATAGCGACTTAATTTTCATTTAAAAGGCAAGCACCATTAACTTGCATATAATTAATACAACTTATGTTAATTTCTTGTCCTGTACTGTAAATATTAACTCTTAATTTGATAGTTTCCAGTGTGACAAACAACTTCTTAGAGAAAAATATGTTAGATTTTGATTTTAGTGTGTTGGTAATATATAAATTTTGCTACAAAAAACTCCATTGTATTAAGGGTTATAGATATAAAAAACATTCTTTCAGATAGCAGATCAATTCAGTATACTGGGTAAACCACTGAACCTCAGAGTATGTATAGTGACGGGAGGATCAGATCAAATGGAGGAGTCACTAAAGCTGGCCAAGAAACCCCATATAGTGGTAGCAATGCCTGGACGATTGGCCGATCATATAACTGGCTGTGATACATTCAGTTTGAAGAAGATTAAATATTTAGTTTTGGATGAAGCTGATAGGTATTCTTTTTCAATGAAATCCTAACATGTAAAAAAAATTAGACATAAAAAGTAAACAATGAAGTGACATTTCATTACATAACATCTTATTGTAGGTTTAAAAATTGTATATTGAAGTTTATTTTTAATTTATACTAGCTGTGCCTGTGTGGATTTATCCACATGATATTATAAAAACTTTATTTTATTGTTTACATTTGTCTAATTCATCATCATCATCATCAACTTGCCCTTATCCCTTATGGAGGGTCGGCACAGTATGTGCTGCTCTTCCATACATCTATATCAGCCGTCATATATAAATCCACTTCTT
This sequence comes from Papilio protenor, assembly GCA_029286645.1. NCBI lineage: Eukaryota > Metazoa > Arthropoda > Insecta > Lepidoptera > Papilionidae > Papilio > Papilio protenor. Next base: position 2,624,660 of record JAGSMZ010000009.1, read on the forward strand.
TCTTAAGCATATCCTCTTTCACACAATCCACCCATACTTTCTTCGGTCTTCCTCTACCTTTGTAGCCATCCACATTCATTCTTAACACTTTCTGGTTTATGTCTAATTCTCAATTACAAATCTCAAAATTATCGTCACCTTAATAACCATGCTTCCTTAATGTTGGCAGCTTGTAGTTTATGGTCTCTTTCCCACATGAAGGTTTTTTTCAATTTATTTTCCCCCTTAAATTCTATAGTGTGAAAACATGTAGCCTAAAGTGTGTCGTAAGTATAGGGCTTTTTATTAAAGTAAAAGTTATTCAAAAATATGCTGTGTTTATGCTTTATATTAGTATAGATTATTTTATATTTGTACTGTTTTTCTCAATTTTATGTTTTATTTTAAAAACTAAGCTTTTGTTTGGTTTATTAAATTGTAACATTATAGAAATTAAATTATTTAAATTTTCGTGAGACATTTTATAACTAATTATTTTAAGGCTCTCACTCACGTTTACTTTTTCGTCGGTGCCGTCACCGAAGATAGAAATTAATTAATACATTTTGTTTCTTCAGGTTGTTTAGTGAATCTTTTAAAGATGATTTAGAAACAATATTTGGTGTTTTGCCACAAAATCGTCAGAATTTACTGTTTTCTGCAACAATAACTGACAATGTTAAAGAATCTAAGCAACTGCCATTAAATAAAGATGTAAGTATATTTATTGTTTAAAATTTTTTTCTTACATTCCAATGAATAACATTTTTCATTAGTAAATCTAATAATTATGCTTGAGCTATGTATGTTGTTTATGCCAAATTGAAAATTGGAAAAATAGATGTAAAACAATCTGAAAGAACTAGGCTACTAAGTTTTTTTAATTAACTACAATTAGGAAATACAAAAAAAAAAAATGTCCTACAAAACTCATGTGATATGTTGGCTTACTATCATACTTCATATCATGCTTCATACTAATATTATAAGTTTAGATGGATGGATGGATGGATGTTTGTTAGAGTTTGTATCCTAAATTACTGAACGGATTTCAATGAAATTAGGTATAGATGTAAAGGATAGTCTGGAAGAACACATAGGCTACTCACTTTTGTTTTTTTTTTTATCCCACGCGGAAGCTAGTTATAAATAAATAAATAATAAAACAAATACTATGCATGAATACTATAGAATAGTATCTATAGTTGTTAATTAGAGTGAAATAATAAAGCATTTAATTTAATTTAATTGCTTGTAAGATTTAATTTCAATCCCGTAAATACAAAGTCACAAAACTAAATTCAAGTTTATTACAGCGACTCACAATATGGTCGGAGATTGATTCTCAGCTGACAGTGAGCACGTTGTCTCAACGCTATGTAGTGTGTCCGGCGTACGCACGCGACGTCTACCTCGTACAAGCGCTGCGACAGTACAGAGAGACCACACCGACCGCACATGTTATTGTGTTCACGGATACTAAGAAGTTAGTACTAATATTACTTCTTACTAATATTATAAATGCGATAGTTTAGATGGATGTTTGTTAGTTTGTAGCTTAACCCTAAAATGTATACTTTTTTTCTTTTTAAATACCATAAATTGAAATGGGTGGTAAATTGAACATAGATTAAGAGGAAAATAAAGATAACAAAACATATTTTCAAAATAGTTTATTGTGTAAGGAAGAAAAGATTGGTGTATAAATGCATCATCATGCATTTAAGGGTTAAACTGTTGAATGGATATTGATGAAATTTGCTACATATGCAGAGAATAGTCTGGAAGAACATATAGGTTACTCACTTTTGATTTTTTTTTTAAATTAAATTTAGCCGTAGAGTTGAGGAAACCCCTATTACTAAGCCAACCCCATTACAATATCTATCCTTATCTATACTAATACTGTAAAGAGAAAATATTTGTATTTTGGTATATATTGAAATAACTCAAAAACTACTGGGCTACTAAAAATTCTTTCACTGTTAGAAAGATAATTTATCTGTGAGTAACATGATTATATTTTTTATTATTTCTTAATTTCACGCGGACGAAGTCGCGAGCAACAGCTAGTAGGATATATGTTAGAGAGATAGAGAGAGAGTCAATACTAATGTTCTACTGACTAATTGTGATATATTTATACCAGGGAGTGTCAAGTACTGTCAATGATGTTGAACTCTATCGGTATGGACAATGTTTGCTTGCACGGGTTCATGCGCCAGCGCGAGCGCGCGGCCGCGCTGGCGCAGTTCCGCAGCAATCTGAAGTGTACACTCATCGCCACTAATGTTGCGGCGCGAGGACTGGACATACCCTCAGTACAGCTCGTAGTCAACCACAAATTACCGCTGGAACCAAAGGAGTATATACACAGGTGAGATTACTGTGATATGTGTAATGTGTACAATGTGATGTGTAATGTTTTACCCAACTGAGATAAAGGTATATGTCGGTTTGTGTGTGTGAATTACATTAGGTCCTACAGCCTAAAAGGCCGAAACGATTTTGACGAATGAGGTTTTATTTGATTCGTCTTCTTTATTGGAGTTTTTTTTTATATAAAATAAGGTGGCAAACGAGCAAGCGGCCACCTGAATCCGCCAAAATGGCGAAGCGACCGCTGCCCATAGACATCCGCAATTGCAGATGCGTTGCCTACCCTTATTCGACGGAGGAGGAGACGCATATAAAGAGGATATTTCCCCTTCCTATGCATCTCCTCCACCGTCAAATCCACTTCCCCTTCCCATCCTCTCCTTATAAGAAAAGTGTGGTAAAGAGAAAGGGACTTAAATTAAGCCTTAGTGTTATACATAGGTACAAAACACCTACAGTGTGATAGATGTAACAAAATTCTAAAATATTAGCTAAAAAGCTGAGTTCGAAACTTGATCTCTGTAACTTCTTTTCATTTCCATATTTTTTTTTATATTTACGATTGTATTCCTTCATTGGTTACTGTGTACTTTATATGAATTGTTGTGTACTGACGAGTATATCGTATGTATGTGTAATGTGTACATTGTGTTTCGCACCTTTTATCAACTTGATATATTTCAGGGTAGGTCGTACCGCACGCGCGGGACGGACAGGCATGGCGATATCCCTCATCGCGCCATACGATATCCTGAGGCTTGGAGAGATCGAAGATCAAATCAAAACCAAACTCAGCGAGTATAAGATTGATGGTGAGTGTTTAATAAACATAAAACTTTTTCTATATTTGTTTTATTATAGAAAAACTAAATACATAATGTGAATGAACGCACATTGCATATAGTATATTACAAAAGCTACATAATGTTGCCATCTATTTTATATGTGGCCATAAACAAAATAAATCCAATTAGTATGATTTGTTTATGTACAGTGAGTGTAAAAAATGGTAGTTTCAAGCAATCAAGTCTGATTGTTAAAACATGTGCATTTTATAGTATAAAGTGACAAACTATCAAGCGGCCACCAGAATTCGACAAAGTAGCGAAGCAACCGCTTCCCAGACATCCGTATTGCAGATGCGTTGCCTACCTTTAATCAACAGGAGGGGACACCTTGAAATGGGATATTTCCTCCTACATGTATCCCATCCCTCCTCCAAATCCACTTACCATCTTAGTAGTGGTTGTAGGGTTAGGGTTAGCGCGTATTTTGTGTGAACTTTCCATCTTTTTATGGATTATTCCCAACCGTCACCCCGCTCTGTCCCCAAATGGAGACAGATGAGACGAGGGACGGTTGGAACGTATTTTATTTCATAACGGTTCCATCTGTCACCTTATTGGTTATGATGGGACTAAAAGGTGGGACGGATAATTTTTTTTATTCTCACATGGCGACAGAGCGGGGTGACGGTTGGGAATAATCCCATTTTATTGTAGGAAAAAGGAAGCATGAAGTGGTGTTTTAAAGGGTTATTTTTGATATCAGATGACGAAGCAGTGAAGGTGTTCACGAGTGTGAGCGTGGCGCGGCGCGAGCAGGAGGCGCAGCTCGACAACGAGGAGTTCGAGCAGCGCCGCCGCAACTACCGCCACAAGAGGTGGCTCCTGGCGGGAGTGGATCCTGAGCTTATGGAACAAGGGTAAGATTTATACCAAAAGACAATTGGAAATTTAGTACTAGCTTACCCATGCGACTATGTACGTGTGGAATTAAAAAAAAAAAACTGAATCGCCTATGTTTTCTTCCAAATTATTCTACATCTATACCAAATTTCATCGAGATCCGTTCAGCCGTTTAGGCTACAAACTAACAAACATCCATCTGTACATCTAAACTTTCGCATTTATAATATTAGTGTGATTTTTCAAAGTAAATATGATTTAAGACAGATTTTATACAGACATAGTTAGTAATAGTAATTCATTCACCTTTGTTGCTATAAAATCACTTTTTTTGAAGTTAAAATCATAATTAATTGAGAAAATATTGATTGGAGAGTTTTTTTACATGTGAGACCAATGTTGTCTAATGACAAATTTACATGTAAATTATTGGATTATAAAAATTTTATTTAACTTTACAGCCTGGATGAAATGCGTCGTAAGCGTGTAAAAGTAGCTAAGAAAGCGAAATTAGAGAAGATAAAGCAAATCCAAGCACAAATCAAGAACAATAAAGAAGATGATCGCCTTCAGCCAGAAAATGAAAACATTGATATGTCTATAAAAGATGGGTTAAAGAAAGTTAACAAAAGTCTTATGAAGAAAGATGATAGATTTAAGAATGTTATAGGAAAGATAGTCAAAATAAAGCGTAAAGCTGATAATTTCGAGAAGAGCGTAGAAGAGAAGGAAGTTAAAAGGAAAAAGAAAATGTTGAGTAAAAAAGTTTTAAGTGGTAAATAAAAAATTGTTGATAAACTCTAGTTTTATTTCAAATTTTGTATAGCGATAACTTTAAATAAAGCCTATTTCTATTTTTCCTGGATTTTTTTACGGAATCGTGTTGTTTTTCATTGGTACAAGATATGTGAGTCAGTCGGGTGTACCATTAAATTATACCACTTACTAAAAAAAATGTACATAAAACATAATATAACTAGCTGTTCGCGTGCGGATTCATCCGCGTGAAATTATAAAAACTTTATTTTATTGTTTACATTTGTCAAATTATCAATAGCAAATGTCAAAATGACATGACATGACAAACCTTAGCAATCTTTCTTTCTTGATGTTGGCAAGAACTTATGGTCTCTTTCCCACATTAGGGTTTTTATTCAAAATATTTACCACCTAAGTTTAATGGCGTGAAAATATATAGCCTAAAGCGTGACGTAAGTGTACGGTTTTTTATTAAAAAAAGTATTTTTCAAAAATATGCTGTAATTTCTGACATCTTAGGCAACAAAGAAGTGTGTGTTTACGCTTTATTATAATAGTATAGATAATATAAAATATAGTATTTAGTACCTCGCCCAAAAGAAAAATACCTTCTCCAGAACGAAATTAAGTTACACCAGTCAATTTGACGTATTTTTTTGAGCAAGATACTATATTTTAGGTACATTTTTTGACCGACTTCCCAAAAGAAGGAGGTACTCAATTCGTTTGTGTTTTTTATTTTTTTTATGTGTGTTACAGCATAACTCCGCCGCTAGTGGACCGATTTTGATAATTCTTTTTTTATCCGAAAGGTAGTGCTTGCAGGTGGGTCCCATTTTTTGTTTGATTTTTGGAGTAATTTTGTAAGTATAATTTAATTCGCAATACACCCGCCATTTTAACTCACCAAGATGTTAACAGATGGGATTGATTAAATAAAACAAAACACTTGAATAGTAATAATTTATTTATACAATGTAAAATTACAAATAAATAAAACAATATTCGTTTAATAAAAGCAACTTTTGATTCGATGGCAAATGATTTTGGCACAAATCTAGCAAAATTAAGCTTGATTTTGAGACGATTTTGCAAATGAAATACTAGAAAATAATCAATTGCAGAAAATTAAAAATGATGTATGAAGACATGAAAATCTAAACAGAATTACATTATTTCTGATATTTGTATAGAATAAGAAGTTTATTTAACATTAACATTAAGCCCACTATATTCCGTACTGACAATTTAACCGAACAGTCGAATTAGTTAAAACTATAGTTCCTTCATACAGTTATAACTCATCAGCTCGACTGTCCAGTTGAAATTAGGGTTGTAACGGAACTGCGCTTCCGCATCCGCAAGTGCGGAACTTCCGCAAGAATTGATAACTCCGCTTCCGTTATTTGTTATGCGGAGTTATAATAGTAGTAATAGTTAGTGACATAAATTAATGGAGGTTAATTCATGTCACTAACGCGAGTATCGATTAGGTATCGTTCATGGGGCCCGCGCGGGCGAGCTAGGTCAACTAACTATGTATAATTGTGATACATTATATTTGCATCTTGTAATTATGTACCAATCTGTATTTTGAATAAACGTAGTTTTAGTTTTTATTTCTTTAATAAATCGCTATTAATATTTTATTATTGACCTCCGCTTCCGCTTCCGTTAACCTCGGCTTCTGCAGAGGTGAAGCCCTTCGCCTCCGCATCCGCATCCGCTTCCGTTAAAATTGCCTCCGTTACAACCCTAGTTGAAATTATCAATACTGAAAATCTGTAGCAGGTTTTATTAATTACTAAATATATGATATCTATGAGCTATTTTTTGCAGATAACTTTTTAAATGTTTTTTCAACTAAACTTGTAATAATTCGATGGAACGAAACATAAATAAAATTAATTATAACATTAAATTGCGTATTTACTAAAAAATAAAGAAAATATCACATAATTTGCACCGAAACATAGATTTGATCGGGAAAATATACAAAAAAAAATTAAATCATACATACTATTATAAGACAATAATTAAACATTGCATTGCGTAGCTATATATTTCTTTTGATTAAACAAAGTGGTTATAAACAAGAGTTTTATTAAACTACTAGCTTTCGCCCGCGACTCCGTCCGCGTGGAGTTCAAAAAAACAAAAGTTAGTAGCCTATGTGTTCTTCCAGACTATCCTCTGTACCCATAGCAAATTTCATTGAAATCCGTTCAGCCGTTTAGGCTACAAACTCTAACAAACATCCATCCATCCAAACTTTCGCATTTATAATATTAGTATGATAGTATGATTAACACCGCTAATAATTATTTTGTTACATTATGATGTTTTGAAGGATTTTTATATTTTTTATTTAGCCTTAATTTTTACCTTATTATTAACATTTAAAGGCAAGAAATAGTATAATTGAAAGTAACTTCTTTATTAAGATTTTTATTTCGTAATTGTTACCGATAATGAAATTAAAAAAGAACAAAGACTACTTAAGTAGTAAATATATTTAGATTATAAAGTTCAAATATCTAATTATTTTAACATCAGCTTTTTAAAAGCGTGTATGAATATTTTATTTTTAAATGCAATTTAGGCTTCGATTATGTATGTACAATATTTAAAAATATAATATACTTAAAATTATCGATACATATTTCATTTATACCACACGGGGTATTTTCTTTCGACAAACAAGACAAGAGTTTACTCTGACATGTGTAAATATAAGAACATATGGTCAGGTTACTTTGACATGTGTACTGAGAACACATGGGGAGTTTACTCTGACATGTGTAAAGTGTAAAACACGTGATGTTTACTCCGACATATGTACTCAAAACATACAGAAAGTTGACTCTTGACATGTGTAAATATGAGAACATACGGCGAGTTTACTCTTACGTGTGTAAAGTCTAAAACATACGAATGTTTACTCTGACATGTGTATTGAGAACACATGGGGAGTTTACTCTGACATATAGACTATCAGAACATACGGCGAGTTTACTCTTACATGTGTAAAGTCTAAAACACGTGATGTTTACTCCGACATATGTACTCAAAACATACGGGAAGTTGACTCTTGACATGTGTAAATATGAGAACATACGGCGAGTTTACTCTTACGTGTGTAAAGTCTAAAACATACGAATGTTTACTCTGACATGTGTAAGTTTAAAACATACGAATGTTTACTCTGACATATGTACTCAAAACATACGGGAAGTTGACTCTTGACATGTGTAAATATGAGAACATACGGCGAGTTTACTCTTACATGTGTAAAGTCTAAAACATACGAATGTTTACTCTGACATGTGTAAAGTTTAAAACATACGAATGTTTACTCTGACATGTGTAAATATGAGAACATACGGCGAGTTTACTCTTACATGTGTAAACTTTAAAACATACGAATGTTTACTCTGACATGTGTAAAGTTTAAAACATACGAATGTTTACTCTGACATATGTACTCAAAACATACGGGAAGTTGACTCTTGACATGTGTAAATATGAGAACATACGGCGAGTTTACTCTTACGTGTGTAAAGTCTAAAACATACGAATATTTACTCTGACATGTGTATTGAGAACACATGGGGAGTTTACTCTGACATATAGACTATCAGAACATACGGCGAGTTTACTCTTACATGTGTAAAGTTTAAAACATACGAATGTTTACTCTGACATGTGTAAAGTTTAAAACATACGAATGTTTACTCTGACATATGTACTCAAAACATACGGGAAGTTGACTCTTGACATGTGTAAATATGAGAACATACGGCGAGTTTACTCTTACATGTGTAAATGACTTAAACCTTTGACTAAACTATCGCACAACTGTTATGCGATTGTCGATTGTTTCGCAGCCACAACTGTTTAGTTGCACAACTAAAAATCGAGTAGTATGCGCACCTCTATATAAGCTCATAAGATAAAGCGAGACTAAACAGTTGTGCGATAGTTTAGTCAAAGGTTTGCGCACGCTCTAAGAATTGTTAAATCTTTGGTGTCGCCCGTCTACATTATCACGTTAACTCATTAGAAATCGATCCTTATTTACATACACATAAGGACTATTGCTTACCTGTTGCAACTGTTCCGGCGAGAGTTGCTGCTGCTGCGGCTGCGGCTGCGGGGCGGGGTAGGGCGCGGGGTGCGGCGCGGGGTACACTGGCATGGCGGCGTAGCCCATGCCAGTGCTCGGCACCACCAGCACTGGCGGGAACGTGGCCACCGCCGCCGGACCCACCTTCATATACGATTCATTTTGTATTGAAAGACTATATGAGATACTAGCTTTCGCCCGCAACTCCGTCCGCGTGAAATTAAAAAAAAAACAAAAGTAGCCTATGTATTCTCCCACACTACCCTCTATATTACCAAATTTCATCGAAATCCGTTCAGAAGTTTAAACTACACACTATAAAGAACATCCATCCAAACTTTCGCATTTATAATATTAGTAAGATTACAATAATAGTTTTAATATCACTTTTGGTTTAAATCAGAGTATATCAAACTTATTTCTTTTACCGCCCCCTTTGAAAATCAATGATTTTTCACCACCCCCCATTTTTATACAATTTTAGTAAAATTTAAAATACTATATAAAATGAAATTACAAATTATACATCGCCCCCCTAACTCATATCAACTCTCCCCATTTTTTCTGGGGCCCTATAACGCCCCCCTCTAGGTTTCAACCGCCCCCAAGGGGGCGTTATCGCACACTTTGAGAAACACTGGTTTAAATTATAAAAAAATCGTAGTAATACGACTTAATTTGTTTTTTTTCTTTCAAGAAGCAAGTCTGAAAGTCAAGTCTTCTTTTTCAAAGGCCTGTAAAGCATTAGTTACTCTGGTAATGTGAAAAAGCACCTGATTCTCTTATAAAAAAATATTTATTCATGTACTTACCGAGTAGCTCATCACTAGGTTGATCATCCCTTCTTTACCATCTCCCTGTTTACCATTTAAAGGGTACCAATTCTCATGAGTTTCACCCTGAAATCAAATACATTAAATGGAATTAATAATAATCTATACTATCTATATCTATACTTCTATACTATTATAATAAAGCGTAAACACACACTTCTTTGTTGCCTAAGATGTCAGCAATTACAGCATATTCTTGAATATTTTTTTTTTTATAAAAAGCCGTACACTTACGTCATGCTTTAGGCTATAAATTTTAACGCCATTAAACTTAGGGGGTAAAAATTTTGGATAAAAACCCTAATGTGGGAAAGAGACTATAAGTTGCTGCCAACATCGAGAAAGCAAATTGCCAAGTTTTGTCATGTCATGTTATATTGACATTTGCTATTGATAATTTGACAAATGTATACAATAAAATATAATTTTCATCATTTCATGCGGATAAAGCCGCACAGGAACAGCTAGTAATAATAATAAAGACTAGCTGTTCTCGTGCAGCTTCATCCGCATAAAATTATGAAAATTTTATTTTATTGTTTACATGTGTCAAATTATCAATTGCAAATGTCAAAATGACATGACATGATGACAAACCATGGCAACCTTGCTTCCTTGATGTTGGCAGCAACTTATGGTCTCTTTCCAGTTTTTATCCAAAATATTTACCCCCTAAGTTTAATGGCGTGAAATATATAGCCTAAAGCGTGACGTAAATGTAGGGCTCTTTATTAAAAAAAGGATTATTCTAAAATATGCTGTAATTGCTGAGATCTTAAGCAACAAAGAAGTGTGTTTTTACGCTTTATTATAATAGTATAGAAGTATAGATAAAGATTCTTTATTGTATAATCATTGATTACAGGATCAATATCGCTTTGGCTCCTTAACTAGGAAATCCTGTGCTTAAGGAGCCAATGCCTTCCCTTTCAGGTACATTTAACAACAAAAAGAAAAAAACTAAAGTATCGAAACTATATAAATTACAGAAAAAAATAATTTTACTGTTAATTAGTAATTATAAATTAAAAGTAAAGAAATATGAATTATATGTTAACCGTCTTTCATGTGTGCTGGTGTGAGTGATTGTGTGTGAGCGAGTGTATGTTTTTTTTTATAGAGGGAAAATGCTTTACAGCACCGTCAGGCATGGGAGCTACATGCCTGGTGTGTCGGACTCAGGCTCATTAGTATTTACCTAACCTGAGTCCCGTTACCAACTAAACAACCCTCTCTATGGACTTATTACGGGTGTGTGTATGTGAGATTGGGTAAGTGTGTGAATGTGTGTCATTAAATGCATTGTGCGTGTGGGTGAAGATAGTGTGTATGTGTGTATACTTGTATACTTTATGCCACAACATTGCAATCAATAATGTATCAGTTTGTTTGAATTGAAATCTTTCATGCCAAACAATAACAATATGTTTATATTTAATACAAACATATAAGAAAATAATGTGTTACTAACATTGAGAACTGCTTGCGGTATATTGATGTGAGTCCAGGCGATTAACTCGTCCATTGTAAACGAGCATTCATCGTAGATCTCTAAATAAATAGAGTTGACACCGGGCGGGAGTAAACTGCAAGAAAATGAACCCTAATTATTGGAATGAAATTACCACCTCCATAATGTACATACAATAATATAAATAGTAAACCCAATTCTTATAACGCGTTTGATGATTCCGTGTTATAGGACGCTTAAAACGTTTATCAATAGGGCAGTGCCGTAAATCGCGTTATAAGGGGTAACTTTCGCGTTATATGGGGGTACGGAATTATTGTAAGGGGGTTTACTGTATAGTCAACTAGCTTTCGCCCGCGACTCCGTCCGCGTGGATATAAAAACAAAATGAGTAGCCTATGTGTTCTTCCAGACTATCCTCTACATCTATACCAAATTTTATCGAAATCCTTTCAGCCGTTTAGGCTACAAACTCTAACAAACATCCATCCATCCATCCATCCATCTAAACTTTCGCATTTATAATATTAGTAAGTATGATTATAAAATCTTTATACAAAGTAATCATACTAATATTATAAAGATTTGAATTTTTGTATCTATTGTAATATCTCAAAAACTACTGGGACGATTTTAAATTCATACACCATTAGAAAGATAATTTATCTGTGAGTAACATTGGCTATATTTTTTATTATTGTTTAACGAGGGCAAAGTTGCGAGCAACTGCTAGTAATAATACAATTTCTTACTAATATTATAAATGCGAAAGTTTAGATGGATAGATGGATGGATGAAGTCGCGTGTGAAAGCCAGTAATTCATATTTTAATTTATTTGCATGTTTGTAACACATTGCGAAAAACTATGTCGAAATGTTTTCATGGAATAAACCATTCATTACAATAGTCTCATACTATTTAAGCTAGTTAAAAGTCTATTTGAAAATATACCTCATTATCATAAATATGTTTCGGTTCTTGTTAATTGGAAGTATGTTAATTCAAAAAAATATGGAATGTCACGGTCTTACAATTAATTTAAAACAAGCTTTCGTCCGCGACTCCTTGCGTGGAATTCAAAACAACAAATGTAAGTAGCCTATGTGTTCTTGCAGGCTATTATCTACATCTATGTTTCATCAAGATCCAACTGTTTAGGCTACAAACTCTAACAAACATCCATCCATCTAAACTTTCGCGTTTATGATATTAGTAAGTATGATTATAAAATCTTTATACAAAGTAATCATACTAATATTATAAATGCGAAAGTTTAGATGGACGGATAGATGGATGGAGGTTTGTTAGAGTATGTAGCCTAAACGGCTGAACGGATTTCGATGAAATTTGGCATAGATGTAGAGCATAGTCTGGAAGAACACATACGAGTAGACTACTCACTTTTGTTTTTTTTTTAATTCTACGCGGACGGAGTCGCAGGCGAAAGCTAGTGTACTATAAATATATTTTTTTCAATATCACTATATATCTATTGCACAAGTGTATGGATGCACATTCATCATTCACACAAAAGTGTGTGTTTTTCCGTGAATTCCCAATACCGAAACACAATGCTTTCATTACGTTTTTGTACTATGTATTGGGCGTGGAAACCCACGGTTAACAGTTAATGTTTATAACATATTTCTGTCTACAAGGGTACTCAGTAACACAAAAAGCAGACAATTTTACATCCTTCTTTTTGGAAGTCGGTTAAATAAGAAATCAAATTGATTACAGTTATTGTAAGACTAATCTACATGTGTATATAAATTTTTATAAAAACTTACCATAATTTTTAGATAGCTTAGCTTGAGCTATAGTAATGCTGAGTCTGGCAGTCAGAGGAGGACCAGTAGCGGGTACCTAAAACAATAAGCTTATTGCACTAACTAAAAATACATGGATGGAAAAATTGACTTTTTGTAATGATTATTGTATATTATATAAAAAAAGAATTATCAAAATCGACACATAAAAAATAAATAAAGAAAAAACAAAAAAAAAACATACAGACGAATTGAGTACCTCCTTCTTTTGGGAAGTCGGTCAAAAAGATTAAAGACTAAGGGCTTGTCCCACCACTGGCTGATGAGGCTCAGATAGCTTAAAAATGACATCTCTGTCAGATAAGGTAAAAAAATCCGGTATTGCCATCACATATCTTACACATTAGATTATCAGACAATTTATAATTTGGTGGGACAGGCCCTAAAGAAAGTATATATAAAACAGGATATGTGTAAGAATTCAGACATGACATCTGATAGAAATATATGGAGCTGTACATACTGTGCTCCTCAATAGGGACAAGGTCAGGTTGATAATGATAGTCTTTTGGTAATGTCTATTAAAACAATCAAAGATCTTTCAACCATTATATTGTTTTAAATTAATAATACCTATTTTATATTGTTTAAAGGTCAATATAAGTTACTCTATTATATATATAGTAAGGTTTTTAACTGATCTTAAAGGCATACTTAAGAAAAAGTGGCTTCAGCAGTTTATACTTTTAGATGGAGTGTTTCTTAAGGGTTAAATGATTTGCATTTGGAATATTTTTGAATTTTAATTAATCTAAAAATGGATACTTACTTGTATGATAGAATATTTTACAATGAACAATATTAATTTGTATCTTATCCTTGTAAATACATAATAGAATTTTTTATACAGTGCGCTGCTAGATACAATATTAGTTAAAACAACTAATGCCAGATAAAACTCTAGAAATTTAAAATGTATTAAGAAATGTTTGTACTAAGTTGTTTGTTTGTAACAGCATAAAGGAGATATGAAGGCCATAATCTTAAGAAAATGAGCCATCAAAAAAAAACAGTTATGTCTCTAAGATAAATGACAAAAGATGTTACCCTTTATCAAATGGGTTCAATTGTGTATGATGAATGTTCATCATCTTTCTCCTCTTAACCTATTTTGGTAAGATCAACAATAGTTTTTCAGCCTCCATGTAAATCTAACTTCCGTCATATCAGTTGTCGCTTGTATTGTGATGATGCATGTTAAGACAATAAATCCTAACCCTTACTTAATGTCCAGTATGACAAACAATTAATTTAAAAAATCTTCTGAACTAGTTTTTTCTATATCCAAAAATATACTAAAAAAAACAGTATTTTTGCTACAAAAAACTCCATCAAATTAACCCTTAATTTGATAGTGTGATGAACAACTAATTATAAAAATCTACTGAACTTGTTTAGAGAAAAATATGTGAGATTTTGACTTTAGTGTGTATACGTAAAATTTTTTTTTGCTACAAAAAAATCCGTCAAATCAAGAGTTAAGGATTAACTATACATACAGTAGCTCCACTGAGTTGTTGTTGCAGAGCAAGGGCAGCCTGGTAATCTGCATCAACATTGTCGACAGTACCATCAGCCCTCAAGAACCCAGCAGGCAGCGGACCCAGGAGCAACTGTAGGGTTTAAATGTATCTAATTATTTTTATATACATAAGAAATATATAATATTTTTTAATCTTAAAAGGATTATTGATGTTTCATAACAAAGTGTAATCCCTTATGGGTTAGAAAACAATAAAAAAACCCTTTGGTTTTCTTATTCTGTATTTTTTAATTTGTCATTTTATCATTATATGTATATATTTTGTTACTATTTAATCCATTGCAAAAGATAAAGGAATTTATAAAGTCTGAGTAATCTTGATGAAATTGTATACATTAAACTTTCACTGTTTCAAGGTTTTTACACACAAAAAAGCAAAATAGAATCAAAACAAGATGCATATTAAGCAGCTCTTACGTGCGCAATGTTATTTTCATCCGAAACCGGTCTTCGGTCATTAATTTCGATCTAGTTTATGTGGAACAAACAAAGACGCAATTTCTTTCTATTTTCTATATGCTATCTTTATACTGTAAATTGTTGTTGAATAGTATATTTGCCAATACATTTTTGTGGAATTGATAAGATTATTACTAATGTGAAAACAACGCAAAAACATGAATCATTCCCAAGTACAAAATATATTGAAATACATTATTAAATATTTTAGCTCACCCTACGTCGGCGTTCCTCGTTCCTATCAGCTTCATTAGGTAAAGTAGAAGTCATGTTTACTACTTCAAGCTGCTTTCTTTCCAATAATGTATTAAATTAACAAAGATGTTTTTCAGCACAGAAATCTCGCGAACGTCTATTCTCTTTTATCAATTTATCAATAAATGAAATGACAGATGACAGAGAATGACAGGTGTAAAATGCAAAAAACAACAGATAATATTAAGGATTATTTGACGTGTCGGTGAATAAATTTTTCATGAAATCGATAGGAATTAATAAATGTAGACAGTGCTTTTTTTAGAGAACGGATTCTTAATTTGTAGTAGAACTAGTATTGCACAATTTTTAACATACGATTGGTAAAAGAACATGATGTTGAGAATGGCAAAGATCGCAAAATTCTTACGCCACTCAGAACGTAACTCAAACTCAACAGCTGTCTTGGACTTCTATGTCAAATTCTTCTGTCATAAACGTCAAAGTTTTTGATTTCATTCGTATCTATTTAAAATCTTTTATTTAAATGAGGTGTTTATTTTAAAGGATTTGTGTTTATTTGTACAATATTGCACAAAACTATAATAGCGTGTTAAAAGTTTAAAGACGCATTTGTGTTATTAATTCAAGTGAACATATAACTTTAGATATTCCCTTGTTATTGAACGAATTTTGTTTGTTTTATTGATTTACGCCTTATTCAGTAATGGATATCATCAAAACTCCTAAGGTAAGATTAAAAACACTAAATATGTTAAGAAATATTAAAAATAGTATTAAAATATGATTAGATTACTGTAAATATGAGTATAATTGGGCGTTATTGTTTCCTATATTTTACTGATAAGAATGTTTAGTTATTTCCGATTACAGCTGTGTTCCAATTCTATTACATTTCTAAGATTATTCTATGTATTAACAGTTATTGAACAATATTTGATATTGTCTGTTGCCACCAGTGAATTGGTAAATAATAATATTGTCTATTTTATTATTTACTTTACTGATAAGTGTACAGCTGTTACTAATGATATATAAACAACTCACTTTTCCTTTAATTGTGATGTTTTTAGTGACTTTTAAAGCAATTACTCTTTATGTATTTCGACTTATTGAGAATGTATGTATATAATGCAGATATTTTAGTTATATTCTACAATTATTAACTAGTGACTTGTATATGCACCATGAATATACTAAAATACGAAATAACATATCTTACAACTAACTTAAACAGAAATTCGGTAAGGCTTATGTAATTTGCCAAGAGGACAGAGCAAAGGGGACAGTTTATCCATCCACTTAGATAATCAATATGGTTACCCTCCCTAGACATAGCCTAAATCATTGAATGGTGCTGCAAATCTTATAACAACCCTTGTCTCATTAAAAAGTTACAGAATTTGTAGTAGGAAAGAGAGGTTTACATATATATAGAGGAAAGAAAGAGAAAGGGACAGTGTCAAATAGGTACATAAAGGATAGAATAAGCCCATTTTTCTAAACTTCTTACTATTAGTTTATGCAGCTTTAGACATACTTGATAAAAATAATTCTCAATACTAATATTGTAAGTTCTCATCTTGATTGAATTTTTTACCTTATTACTCTTTAATTAAAATTATGGAAGTTTATTTTACGCAACTTATTTTGTTTACGCTAAAAACGAGCGCGCGCATGCGCGACCTTTGATATTTAAAAATGACTTCAATGGTGTAGGTTTAAAGCTCAAAATTGCTTGCTCGCGTCGTAACCTGGACATTTCACTAGGGAGAGCGATTTCAGCGGTTCCAATTTTTGTTAGTATCTTTCGTGTCACGGTAGGGGTAGGTTTCAATTTGTCTTAAAGGCGGGAAAATTATATTACATCACAGATAAAAAATAAATTAAACAAAAGTTTCAATTCAATTTCGAATGTAATTACTGGCTGAATACGATGAATTTTTAATCGATTATTGGTATAATTTAAATCGATTGCGCCGCGGACCGGCTTATTTGTTTGTTATTGTAATCGGTTTGTTATTTGAAAGTCCTTCGGGTAAGATAAGATGGCATTAAGTTCGTTGTCACCGTCGAACATGCTCGGCGAGCTCGGTCGTCTGGCGAACTGGCTGAAAGGTGATTGCGTTGCACCGGAAGAGTTTGCCGGCCTTGCCGTTACTGAAAAGGTGAGAAGACGTAAAATTTTATAACGTTGCTGCACGATGTCTTGATAAATTGGTAATCTTTGTTTTTTTAATACTTAAAGGCTTTTATAGTTGTACCTAAAAGGACGAAAAATACACTATTATTTTATCTACATTTGACTAAAATCATATAGCTAAAAATACAGTAGAAAAAGATTATTATTACTATTACGGAAAATAATGAGTTAACTTAATTAATTTTATCTCATTTATGTTCACTTGTTTAAAATAAAATCAATAGTCAATTATTGATAATTAGGTCTGTTTCTGTATTAATGTTGACCTATGCAATGGCATTTTGATTGTACGTTTATTTTGTATCATGTAAGGAATTACTATCTTTATAACAATGAAGATAAAGGTTAGAATTGAATGTTCAATTTCGTTAAGTGAAGTGCATTTGGTATCTTGTATGCTGAGAGTTTTGATAAGGGAACATCGAACTTCAATTAATTTTATCTCATTTATGTTCACTTGTTTAAAATAAAATCAATAGTCAATTATTGATAATTAGGTCTGTTTCTGTATTAATGTTGACCTATGCAATGGCATTTTGATTGTACGTTTATTTTGTATCATGTAAGGAATTACTATCTTTATAACAATGAAGATAAAGGTTAGAATTGAATGTTCAATTTCGTTAAGTGAAGTGCATTTGGTATCTTGTATGCTGAGAGTTTTGATAAGGGAACATCGAACTTCAATTAATTTAATGTGTTAGGTAACGAGTTTACTATATTTTATAGTGCATATTACCTTAATACTGAAGCTAGATTTTTTTCGAATTTCCTTACTCGTCAAAATCGGTTTAGACGTTTAGGCTTTAGACCGTCACAATGGTATTTACATACATACAAACTCACCTACATTAAATAAACTTCCATACACGCGAGAAAACATTAGGTACCCTCATTATCAGCCGGGTAATTAAAAATAATAAATAAGGTTCTTAAAACTCACAGATTTGCGATTTATTTCGGTTTTTAAAACGTGAAAGTGGACATATTTCAAACAAGTAAAAAGAATTCTCCTAATAGCACTTTTGTAATTCAATTTCTTTTTATAAAACTTCCTTTTTAAGTTTCCAAATAAACTGATTTGATATTGTATAGTTGTCTCGTCTATTGGCTTGTTAGCGGTTCTTTTTGTGGTTGATTGACCGGCATTATGAAACTTCGACAACGTGATAGATTTTATTGAGACATTTTCAATTGATGTTGACATCGGATTACGTGCAAAAGAGATAGAAAGTGATATTTAATCACTCGCAAAATGATTAAAATGATTATTTAATGTTATCTGAATGTTTACTTACAATAGCGATCTTAATCTCGACTCCCCAAAGTCTATACTTTTCAAATAAACACTACAAGTTAGTGATGGATTTGAACTTCAAATTACATAAATAAATAATGAAGATCTAACTACAGATCTAAATTCTATATTTAAAATCATAGTACATTATGTAAATTAGACATAAAGACAGACTATCTCATTGTAAAACACTCTGTATATAAATTACTAGTTTGCCAATATACAGTAGCAATACGAACTGATTGTCTACCATTCTTTTATATTTCGCCGGCGCATGAAGATAAATTCATTGCAGATGTACAAAGCTTCTACGTTATTATTCCTTACCCAACTCTATTTCATTACAATAGTCAACGGAACTTTAAAACAATTACTGTATGATGGACTATCTTCGGTCTCACTCTCGTGTTAACTCCTGTCCATCTTTCGTCTCTTTCTTGTAACGAAATATGCGTAATAGTGACGCGTCCTTGAGACATTTCATGTCATTTGGATGCATAGCATCTTTATTTAAATACTAGATGTTGCTCGCGACTTCGTCCACGTTAAATTTAAAAATATAGCCTACTAGCTTTTGCCCGCGACTCCGTCCGCGTGGAATTAAAAAAAAAACAAAAGTGAGTAGCTCATGTGTTCTTCCAGACTATCCTCTACATCTATACCAAATTTCACCGAGAACCGTTCAGCCGTTTAAGCTACAAACTCTAACAAACATCCATCCATCCATCCATCCATCCAACCAATCCAAACTTTCGCATTTATAATATCAGTAAGAAGTAAGATTAAGATATATTCATTTATTATATCTCTGGAAGTTTTATCCTTTTACTATTTCAATAAATACTTTAGTTAATTAATTGTCGAGTCTATTACGAGGCATAGTCTAATATTCAGTGACTCGGATAACTTAATTAAGTCGATCGTTCACCATTCTGCGACGTAACTTAAGAGAGCTTTGACTTAATCTTGTAAAGGAGATATTCATAACTTAAAGGACTAGTTTCAGGCTGACTTAACCCATACTTATGTTTAACAATACTTAACTTCCAAATCGCTAACAAATATGTAAATTTAGGAAACTAAGGGCCTGTTCCACCACAGGCTGATAGAGATTCAGATTTTTTTTTATATTATAAAGTGGCAAACGAGCAAGCGGCCACCTAAATCCGCCAATATGGCGAAGCGACCGCTGCCCATAGACATCTGCAATTGCAGATGCGTTGCCTACCCTAAATCGACGGAGGAGGAGACGCACATAAAGAGGTTATTTCCCCTTCCTATGCGTCTCCTCCACCGTCAAATCCAATTTCCCATCCAATCCTTTCCTTATAAGAAGAGGGTGGAACGGAAAAGGGACTAAAATTGGGCCTCCGGCACCACACTCATCAGACGAAACGCGGAATTGCTCCCACTTCACGGCTGTCTTCTGTGTGGTCGTGGTATTACACCGGGCGAGCCGGCCCATTCGTGCGAAGATGTTAAAGCGGGCTCTACCACTGTTAAACTGTTACTGATAGCTTAAAAATGACGTCACTGCCAGATAAGGGAACAAAATCTGATAAACCCATCATACATTTTACACGTTGGATTGTTATCAGACAATTTACAATTTGATGGGACCGGCCCTAAAAGTTTTGCTATATAATATCGTCGACCACATAACTTTAATAGCATCCCGCTTACTCAATATTAATGCAATAATATAGAAAATATGAGAACGTAAAAATTGCATCTACCCGACTTGCATATAAATTGAAATAAGCGATTTCCAATATGAGCGACGGAAGGAACTTCGCATGCCTTCAGATGTCGACTGTCGAAGATATGCGGCCTTAAAACCTAATTCTCCATATTTGTGTGGGTGTAGAAATTTCTATATCATAAATACTAGTTGTGGTACTCAGCTTCGACTGTTTTTGTGTCTTGTTTTCAACCCAGGTTTTATTTGTAACTGGGTTTCTATAGGTTTAAATTTTTATTCTCCTAAGATGGTGGTACAATGTAGCTATCTCGTTGATATAAAAGGAAACGTCAATTCTTTTGTCAGTAAATTAATTTAGAAAGACATTTGAAGAGGGTGAAAAAGTTTTTCACTTAATAGAAAATATTTCAACTTTTCACTTAATCTAAATTGTTTGATGTATTTTTTGATCTTTTAGTCGACATGTTTTTGAAAAGTCTTTGAAACAAAGAATGTAATTTATTTTCAATTAATTTAAACCAAACCCTTGTTCGTGCGAAAAACTTTATTGTTTTATAATAAGGTGTTTTGTTTAAATATTTTTTTTTTGTGAAATGACTAGCTGCTAGTCCCGGTTTCGCATTGGTGGACATTTTTTGTAATAACTATGTAACAACATTAAATATAACCTATCTAACTCAGGAATAATCTAACAGACTAATAAAAGTCTTTAAATTCGGTCAAGTAATTTTTGAGTTTATTTGTTATAAACATAGAAAATAGCTAATTCTTTCGTCTTAAGATTACGAGCACACCTGAAACTAAACTATCGCACAACTGTTTAGTCTCGCTAATTCCTATGAGCTTATATGGAGGTGCGCACACTACTCGATTTTTAGTTGTCCAATTAAACAATGAATGGGCTTTCGGAACAATTGCACAACAGTGTGCGATAGTTTAGTCAAAGATGTGCCCGCTTTTATAATACACTCAAAAAAGACAATTCGTAGCTGATTTACGTTTTTTTTTAATTTAGTTTTTTTATTGTTCGTTTAATTATAATATCAAGTAGTATAAGTAAATGAATTCGTCTTCGCCTTCAGTTTGGACAGCTGATTACTTCCACAATGTTGGACACGTCAGCTGTTCATTGAGGCGAATAATTTCAACACCGCCCCGTCGATTATCGGAGATTATGTCAATGAGATACTGTTCTATAAAAGTAACTAAAGAAGGGAAAAATCTTTCCACAGATTTCTCGGTTTTTTCTTCGTTTTATTATTTTAATAGGTCAATATTAAATTGGATTGCAGGGAGTGGATTCAGATATGACGGATGATAGAAATGTATGGAAGAGCATCACGTACTCTACGACCCTTCGTAGGGTGGAGGGCAAGTTGATGATTAAATTGGATTTTCAAATGATATTGCATGATCCATTCTGAAAGATTCTGATATTTAAAATTAGATGCTGGACAGTATTGGTTTTGGTGTCTCTAGAGCCCTAATATTTCTGCGGCGCACCCTATTTTCCCAGATTATGCGAGGAAGGGGCGGGTTAACAGGCTTGTGATCGAGTTATTCGTAGACTTGTGGTGCCACTTTCTGACCAACGCCCTGGGCTGTCAAACATGCTGTTTGACAATGGTTACATATTATTATCCTTAGAAGATTCCTCTAATAATAAATTACGTTATTTACTCTAACTTTTTCAAAACTCTTTCTTCGATCTTCATTTGTCAAAGCAAAAAAGAAACAACGTGTGTATTAATGTCCTCGTATCAAGTACATACTAGAAAACTCGGAGCATTGTCTTCAAACAAAAGCATTCGATATTGTGAAAATAAGTATACATTTTTTTTTTTTTTTATAACATTAGGGGGCAAACGAGCGGCGAGAACACCAAGGTGGTCAACGACGCCCATGGATTTGTTTCTATTTTCTTTGATGTTCGATATAAAGAAAAGTTTTTCTATTTAACAAAGGATTTACCTTTATTGTACGTGGAATGTTTAAATATTTTTCATGTTATTTTCGAAAATGAAAATTACGTTTTGAAATATCTAGTCTTTTGTCATTGAAATATGTAGTCTTGGTTTTGGCTTTCAATCCTGAAGGTTGGCTGTTATCTTGAAAAATATGTCTCGGTCTATTATGAGATGTATCTCGGCATTTTAAGTCTTTAAGTATGTAACTTCAATGCTTTACTAAGCCACGGTTTTAAATAAGAGACCAAGCCTATTATCATTTTTTTGTCCATGTGTTTTGGCCCGGTACATTTTGTACTCACCCAAAGAGCACATACTGTGCCTACCCTCATAGGGACAAGGACAAGCTGATGATGATGTGTACTTACCCATACATCTCTATTAAACTTCATATGAATTTTTCCCTTATGCATAGTATTCTCCTTGCGCCAACTCTACAGGATCTTCACACAACTTACGTTTGATGCCATCCGTTCATTTAACCTTTTTGTTGAAACTTTCTTGTTAACCGAGCTCTCTTATTTGAATTTCGATAAACTGGTATCCATGGTAACCATGTTTTACCTATAGGTGCTAGTAGGTTGTTTGATTTTCCAAGGACACAGGTGTGGAATGTAATCAATACAGAAGCCACCCACCGGATAGTTGTGGTCTCAGAAATAGCTGTGCCGATCCAGGTTAATAGGGCGTGTCGTTAGTTTATTCACCCGTTAATGGGAATTACCAATAGAAAATATACTTTACCCTATAGTTATTTATGTTGCTATGTGTGGAACAATAGTGAACATAGTGGCCACCTAGAAAGAGATGGATGGATTTCGTGAAGGGTAACATGATCCAGAAGGGAGTGATGGCTGAGATGACGTATGATAGAGGTATGTGGAGGACAAACCTACGGGAGTAGGATAAGACGAAAGATGATGAGTGGACTTGAAGGTCCAACACCTTTTTATTAGGTAAACAGTCTAAAGTCGCCGCATAAGAATAAAAAAAAAGTTTAAAGCTCTAATATAGCACTGTAAAATTCGATAAAAGGAAATTCATTTGTACTAATTGGTTCGTTCGTTAGAGTTAGTGGTATGAAACTCATTAACAAGCAAGATCTCGTTTTCGCAGCTTATTCTGAATGAGCAAAAATATCATGATACGCCATATATATACATAATCATGTGTTTGTTATGTCAGTACCATTTGAATATAAAGTACCAAGAACATTAGTATGAACATCAGGAAATATCAATTTTCCTCGCAAGTTGGCAGCAAGTATCGTATATTTTACACCCGTGGGAGGAATAAATCGTCGCGCTCGAATGTTAACAACGTTAAAGCTAACACTTAAACCTAAAAACTGGAAATAAAATACATTTTTCTTTTCATCTCTTGTTTATTCTTTACATAAGTCGTATAAGAATTACTAAAATGTGTGCCTTTCAACGAATAATAACTAAATATCAAATAAACATCTAGCTATTAAAAATTTATAGGCGCTGCTAATTAAAATTTTGCTCCCTTCCTAACATGAAGCCGAACTTAGCCATATATGTTAAACGGTACTTTTATACCTTTAATATTTTGTCGGATGCTCTTTACATACCGCTGAGTAAGCTACATCAAAGTTAAACATTTTCAATTAAAATCACACGCTTCGTTAAAGTTTGAACATGGAATATTATGTGTTGTTCAGTTACGTGGAATTCTCTAATTAAATATTGGTTAGTGCGGTTCTCTTGTTAAATTAACTTATATTAATAACTTTTAGAATAAAATGTCAACAGCAAGTGGTAATTTAGCTCTAAACTTTGTCTTCCCATATGGATGTTAAAATCCTCATAGCCATCTCGTCTCTCCCTACAATGGTTATTGGCATGGTTTGTCTTATTTTGTTACTTGATGCATGAATGGTTGTCTTGATCCTTCTATTCTTCTTCGTTATTTATTTTCCCTATACTTTACAGCTCTACACCTTTATTACTTCACGCAGACCTTTCTAGAATTAAATTTTTCAGACATTCCTTTTTAAAACTGACCTCGATTCCAACAGGCTGTAACACCGAGTACTTTTTAATTACAGCAAAGAGTTCTTCATTCCGACAAAACCTCTGCGTACGAGAACAAAGGGCGCTCGAAACTGCTCGAAACAAACGGAACAAAGTCCGATTGAAGTCGCTGTGAAATTTTATTTGTCATCCTTTTGTAGGGATATGTTTTGTATTCAGCAAATTGTATTGGATTTTTTTTATTTGAAATAAAATAGAAACATCAATTTAGCTAACGATTTTAAGAATATTTTTGGTCATTGTAGAGTCTACTGCTTTTCCTTTTACTCCGGTCTCGTCTACTAGTATTTATTTATCTTGATTAGCGTTCCGGAGTTCAAAAAGTTGCTAATTGTAAACTGAAATTGAATCTGCATCCAATCTCACATTGCTAGAGCTTGTATTTTTCGCAAAACGTTTTAAATCGCAGTTTTAAATTGGCTTCATTTTTTAGAGAATCTCTTTTGTTTTCCTTAAGACATGCACTTTGCAAAAACGTAATCAGGTTCTAAGCTATCTCATTAAAAGTTTTGAAAAGGGATAGTTGAGCTTTCAGAGTTTGTAACTTCGGTAACTTTGGAGTGAGTTTGGACTTCTCTAATTTATATCGAAGCGACGGCGACGTAGCTGGACGTGGTTGAAGGCATTATATTGTAATGCAAGTAAATTCTTATATCATCTAGTTAAAGCGAATTAATGCTTTATTTTCATACACATACCAACATTATAAATAAAATGATACAGAAGGAAAATACTATATAGTTTTTGTTATTTCTGACTCGGAAATACTTGCGCTATTTTTAAAATCGTCAGCACTTAAAAGTAAATGCAATTCCAAGTCTATTATAAAGTTTGTAAAGGAAGTAATCAAATTAATGAAATGCAAACATTCATCTCGGTCGTTTTTCTTTACCGGAACGCGAACAGTGAATAGGAATGGAAATTTTATGTTAGAAAATATTCGCATTTTTTCATTACGATGGCAGGTATCATATTAGTTGAAAGAAGGGAAGTCGGAGACCAAAGCTCCGGTGGATAGACGGCGTAAATCGAGATGCGAAAAACGTTGGCATAGCAAACTGGAGGACCGTGTCCCGAGATAGGTCGAAATATAATAGAAATTTGCTGGATCAAGTCAAGGTCCATAAAAATCTGTATAGCTATAGAAGAAGGGAACTAGAACATGATTTAGGGACCGTAAGTGAATAAGACATATATCAAGCTAAACTTATAATTATTCAGTGATAAGGAAGTCAGCATCCGGTTGTCATGTTGCATATTCTGGGGTGTTAGCAAATGGTGGTGCTGTTGCAGATGACATGTAATTTAGTAGTTTATTTTTAAAAACTAAATGCAATAGCGTAAGTCCGTGAAAATGTATCTAACTTTGATACTTAGATATAACTCTGTTGGAAAAACTAATACAAATTGTATTTTAACTTCTGGAAGTCGGCCAACCTTCTCACCATCGATTCTACGAGCGACCTTGCTGATCGCGTTAAGCTTACGTTCACGACCGTGTAATTGTGCTTTTCGATGTTTCTTCAAAGATGCCTTATAGCCTTCAAGTTTTGGCTTCCTATGTATTGTAACAAAATGGTATATATGCTTTATTTACAGTTATGTAATTTAGTTAAAAATGCTGAAAAAATGTTTTAAAATCATTCTCGTATTTAATAGATTCTTGGATAGATTTTCAGGAATGTTGTCTTGTATGTTTAAAATCAGATACATTTATAAAGAAAAGAAAACCTTGAAGGGAATATTCGTTCATGTTTGTATTTTCACGTCCAACGAATGGAAATTGAAATTCAATAGCGAACACGAAACTCGATTCATTAAAAGTTACGTGATGTAAGAGGATTACGAAAGTTTCAATGTGTGAAATCCTCTCTGGGTAATATTGTGTGATCCGGACTAATGAAGCAGGAATAATAAATCCGGAACCTTAACATCAGAATATACAAGAGTTTTAATGATCTACAACCACAAATACATTAACAGCTTGAAATTCTCCAAGTCACTGGTATCTCTCTTTGCCATTTTACGTATAGAGCAAAAAAATGAAAGAACCTATAATTGTTTACAACTTTACGTACTGTACAACTTGTTACTTCTTTCTTACTTTGTGAAAGGCATTGTTTTTGATAATAAAATACAACTAAAGTACAACAAAGATAAAGTAAATGGAGCCCTTTGTAATGTTTATTTGGAGAAAGATAAAGTTAAATCTGTCGAATCTGTTTTGAACCATCCCTAAATCAATCAAAGTACCCAAAGAAAGGAAAAGTATTCAAGGACCCATTGATGTGTCGAAAATAGAAATAAATCTCGTATCCCTTTTGGACGTGAGTGAAAGTACGTGATTCCAGACAATATTGCTCTTAAACTAAAACAAAAAGGAAAATTGTTTTACTGAAACATAATTGTCTTATTTGTCTACAGAATAAATAGACTCTCATTATTTTATAGCCGTTGGCTACATTTTGATTAACGTTGACTGAATTATAGATGGTAAAAACAAATCTTGTTCAAAATTCAATGTTGAAATATCTACTTAATTTATAAACGTTGACATTCGAGTGATTTTCAATTTCAAAAATTCACCTACTGCTACAAATGTTAGAGAGAAATTAATTTGTTCTTTAAATTATCTGATTTGCGTGCATCCATTTTCAATTATCTCGCAGTCACATAAAATTTTTAATGAAGACAAAATAAACTATCTGATTGAAAATAATGAAAAGAAATCCCGGAATTGAGTGAGAAAGGAAATCCCGGAAGTTTGTAATGAAACAGAAAATTGGGAATAGGAGAATTCTCATTAATCACGTAGAAGTTTAAGGGCTTCTTTTGGAAGTTAACGAAATTACTACTAGTCGAAATCTACGTTCCGTTTATATCATTACTAGTAGTTGTTTCTAGTTTATAAATGGTATTTCTTCGTTTAATCGAGGATTAATGCTGTGTAGTTCAACTCTACCAATGTTTTTTCTATAAGATACGTTTGATTTGATCGTGATCGAAGATTGTACGCAATTCGTATCTCCCTTGCGTCCGTTATATCTGTATTGCTCCTGAATTATTTATTTATTTCTACGTAAACGTATAAAAATACTTTCTTCCCCAGCATTCATATTGGGAAGGGTAATTTGGGTAATGCTGCTGTTTATTTCAGGTAATGATCCGTTGCGGGGGTATGTTTGTAATCATTAGGGTAATACTCGGGGCGAATTACCCTCGTTTATTTCAAACTTCTAAACAACCCAGTGTCCCACCAAATTGTAAATTGTCTGATAACAATCAAACGTGTAAAATATGTGATGGAAATATCGGATTTTGTTACATTATCTGACAGTGACGTCATTTTTAATATCTGAGCATCTATCAGCGAGTGGTGGGACAGGCTCTTAGTTGTTGGTGCTCCTAGTTAAGTTGTAGATGATGTGGTCTTTGGTTTAGAAGATATTTGTCCTTGGATGCTTAATTGGAACCCTTTTAGCTTTAGAATGTGAATCTTAGGATTGATAGTTGTAGGATTAAGATCTAGAAATGACTAAGTTTGGCAGATAGCTATTGTTTTCTAGTTTATGGTCTATCTTGAATAGTGTTACGAGCGTGAGCGACGTCATCTATTGATGAGTAGCGAAAATCATATTCGAGGAGTAATCGAGCTGTTTCCAGAATGTTCGATCGCCGCGAGCAGCGAAAATGACGTTCGCGAAAAAATGTCTCGAATATTCGAAACGGCTTCGAGAATGTTCCATTATGAAATTTATGTAATTCGGACTATCGAGAAAGTTCTGGAGTAAAAAGACAAATGAATAACGAAAAGAAGATCGAAATTCGGGGTATATAAGGGGAGTCAGCCGTGACTCGGGAGTTAGACGGTGGAAAGTGAACTGTGAAGAAGAAGTCCTGAGCGAATTACGAAGAAGATTAAGGTTCCGCAGTTCGAGAAGGTCGTAGAAGTTAACGGTTGAGGGATAGAGTCAAAACGCCTTGGAAATTTCTGCGTTAATTTATTCGCGACTTACAGAGACAGCGATTCACAACACTCACACAATTGTTTCTTAACACTTCACGACACACAAAACACAGCGCACTAACACAGAGTACTTTACAGCACACCACTGTCACTATAACGCTTGCACCTTCACTCCGCGGTCACTTAATCTTCTTCGTAATTCGCTCAGGACTTCTTCTTCACAGTTCACTTTCCACCGTCTAACTCCCCGAGTCACGGCTGACTCCCCTTATATACCCCGAATTTCGATCTTCTTTTCGTTATTCATTTGTCTTTTTACTCCAGAACTTTCTCGATAGTCCGAATTACATAAATTTCATAATGGAACATTCTCGAAGCCGTTTCGAATATTCGAGACATCTTTTCGCGAACGTCATTTTCGCTGCTCGCGGCGATCGAACATTCTGGAAACAGCTCGATTATTCTTCGAATATGATTTTCGCTACTCATCAATAGATGACGCCGCGACATTGCCCTCCGCTAAGTCATGCTCGTCCCGAGCATCATTAGACCCGTAGTATCGTGCTAGCCGGTCCACATGAACGATCTTAGCAGGGCTCCGAGTGGATCGACGAATCCTGTAGGTGACATCATTTAATTTCGTAACCACTTTGTACGGGCCTTCCCAACTAGGCTGCAGCTTAGGTGACTTCCCTTTTCGTCGTTTTGGATTATGGAGCCAGACCAACATTCCTTCTTCTAATTCGCACCTGTTAGCATTGCGGTCATACCTCGTCTTCATTCTGTCACTCGCTTTTAGACCAGCTTCTCGCACATGATCGTAGACGTCCAGCATCCTTTTTCGTAGGTCATGCACGTAATCAGTCACTTCTGCTGGAGTATCTGGTGGACAACCAGAAAGCAGATCTGCTGGCAGCCTCAACTCTCTTCCAAAGTTTATTCGTGCTGGAGTAGCTCCCGTACTCTCATGGATCGCCGTTCTATACGCTAGCAGAAAAAGTGGTATGTAGTCATCCCAATCCTTCTGATGGCAGTCAACTAACTTTGCCAAATGACGCTCCAAAGTCTGGTTGAATCGTTCCACCATCCCATCAGATTGAGGATGGTATGAAGTGGTGCGTGTTTTATGTATTCGCATTATCTTGCAAACTTCTTGAAAAACCATGGACTCGAAATTCCTGCCTTGATCGCTATGTAGTTCCAGCGGCAAGCCGTACCGACAGAAAACTTCATCCACCAATCTTTTAGCGACCGTTGTAGCTTCCTGGTTTGGCAAGGCGAACACTTCTGGCCATTTCGTGAAGTAATCCATAACGACCAGTATGTAGCGGTTCCCATTCTCGGTGACTGGAAATGGCCCCGCAATGTCAAGTGCTATACGCTCCCATGGTTCACCGACATTATACAGCTTCAGTGCTCCTCTACTTCGCGTTTGAGGACCTTTGACAGCTGCACACTTTGTGCATTTCCGACACCAGTCTTCGACATCTTCTCTGCAGTGTACCCAATAAAACCTCTGCTTAATCTTCACCAAAGTCCTCCGTACTCCTAGATGTCCACCAGAAACACCATCATGAAACGCTCTCAAAACCTCATTCACCTTAGATCCTGGTACAACTAGCTGGAGGTAGTTTTCATTTCCGTTAGTTGATTCCCACCGTCGATACAGAAGTCCGTTTCTGAATACCAGACTGTCCCATTGAGCCCAGTAACTTTTCGTTATGCTCCCGTAACTGGCCACTTGATTCCACCGAGGTCGAGTTGCTCCAGTTTTTAGGCATTCAATGATCGGTCTTAAAGCGCAATCACTTTCCTGCGCCATTCGCATTGCGTCGTTACTCCACTCGTCGCAAACATTATCGGTTCGGATAACTTTGATCGCTGCACCTTCTTTCTCGTCTTGTCTACTGCAGTGTCTACAAGTTTCTGAGCAAGGTCGCCTGGACAGTCCATCAGCATTTCCATGGATTCTGCCTCCACGGTGCTCAATCTCAAACTCATATTCCTGTAGTTGTTCGATCCAGCGTGCCACCTGCCCCTCCGGATTCTTGAAATTAAGTAGCCACCGTAACGCAGCGTGGTCTGTTCTTAAACGGAATTTTCGTCCCAAGAGGTATTTCCTGAAATGCTGAAGCGTCTTGACGATTGCTAGCAGTTCTCGACGAGTCACGCAATAGTTACGTTCTGGTTTGGATAACGACTTACTGAAGTAAGCAATGACGACTTCCTGTTCACCTTGTTTTTGAGAGAGTACACCGCCCACTCCAATGTTACTGGCATCAGTATCGATTACAAACTCGCCTTCTGCCTCCGGGTATCCCAACACTGGCGTTTCACATAAGCTCCTCTTAAGCTTCCCAAACGCAGTGGTGCACTCCTCGTCCCAGACAAATGATCGTTTTTCTTCAGTTAGTCGATGCAGCGGTCTTGCAATGTCGGAAAATCCTTTTACGAATCGTCTGTAGTACGAGCACAATCCTAGAAATGCTCGTATTTCCGTCTTATTTTTCGGTTCTGGCCAATCTTTTACGGCGGCAGTTTTCGCAGGATCCGTCCGAACACCTTCTGCGGAGACCACATGTCCCAAATAGTTCACTTGCCGTTTGAAGAAACTGCACTTCTTGGGGCTGAGCTTTAATTTTGCAGCACGCAGTTTTTCTAATACCTTCTCCAATTTCTTCAGGTGATCTTCAAAATTCTTGCCAACGATGATTATGTCATCAAGATACACCAAACAAGTCTCTCCTAAAAGCCCAGCCAAGACTTGCTCCATCAGTCGTTCAAACGTCGCCGGCGCATTGCATAGACCAAAAGGCATCACCTTAAACTGCCACAGACCTTTCCCTGTGGAGAATGCGGTTTTCTCTTTGTCTGCCGGATCAAGTTCTACTTGCCAATATCCGCTCTTAAGGTCCAGAGTTGAGAACCACTTCATTCCGCTTAAGGTGTCTAATGTGTCGTCAATCCTTGGTAGAGGGTAACTGTCCTTCTTAGTCACGTCATTTAATCGGCGATAATCAACACAGAATCGTGTTGACCCATCCTTTTTCTTAACAAGGACCACCGGCGAACACCAAGGACTCGAAGAGGGCTCTATAACATCGTTCCGTTTCATTTCTTGGATCATCCCTTCAATCTCCGACTCACGGGCCAACGGAACCCTTCGAGGACGCTGTCTGATGGGTAACTCATCTCCTGTGTTAATTCTGTGCTTCACCAGTCCAGTCTTCCCGATGTCTGCATCACCCGTTGAAAACGTGTCCGCAAACCGTAGAAACAGATTCCTTGCTTTCATCCTTTCCAACTTAGTTAGCTCATCGCATCCATCCAATAGCCTATCCACTAGATTTCTGTCTACGTTGATGTTGCTCCTAATTCCTGCTTGACATTCCCGAATCCATTGTAACTCAGTACACGTTCCAATAGGAGTTCCCTTCTTGATGGTAAATTCCTCATTGGTCACGTTCAACACAGGCACCACCGCTTCCTGCTTGGTTGTGATCAGCGTTCTGGCTACAACCCATCGTTGTTCATCTCCCAATTTATCCACCAAAATGCTGCGTGGTGATCGCTTGCCCTGCTCCGGTAGCTTGATTTGTACCAGAGTCTGCGCTTTCGGGGGTACTTTCACATCGTTCAAGCTGTACACCTTGCCAAATGCACCCCCCTCCATAGGAATTTGTTCATTACCACATCTCAACACTCCATTCTTGACATCAATACTACACTGATGATTTTTCAAAAAGTCCAAACCAATGATGCAGTCGTCCACAATATCAGCCATAATCGATTCTTGCCAATAGAGTTTGTCTCCGATCTTGACGGCTACTTTCCTCTCGCCCCTAACAGGTATGCGCTGACCAGTAGCCGTTGACAGTTGAAGGTTACTAGTCCCCGGTTTTCTATATTTATCCTTATCATGCAGTAGCCCTGCCCGAATGACAGTTCGGGATGCACCGGTATCTATTGTCAGATGGCAGAGTTTTCCGTTAACTCTTCCCGGAACGATAAGACTGTTTCCATCTTTGGTTTGGGTAACCATGATTCTTGATGACGGGGTTCTACAGCTACCAGCCAGCGCCCACCCACAGCACCAGCTGAATTTAGTTTTCCGGCTGCTCCTGGTTGACGCTAGAGTCAACCGTCCTGACTGCCGTTGCCTCTTCCCGTTCGGCATTTTCTGGCCGGATCAACTTCGGGCATCTAGCTCGAAAGTGTCCTCGTTCGCCACACTCAAAACAACGCAGTCCGTAAGGTCTCGCTGCAGATGTTCGTGCAGGCACTACGACTTGTCGTAGCCGATGCGCGCTTAGGTCTTGACGCACCGCCTCCACTTCCAGTGCATGAGCAAGGGCTTCTTTCAGGAGCGTGTGATGTCCCAGACGTACCGCAGCCCTGACTTCACCGTCTCGTATTCCATCCACGAAAGCTTCCACCAACATAGAGTCCAAGTCGGATCGCGACTGGTATGCCTTGCGGACCAACTTCTCAGCCTCAATAGCCCACTGCTGCAAGTTTTCTCCGTGGCGTTGCTTGCGGTCCTTCAGTTGGGCGCGGAAGGCGTGTTCCAGGTGCTTGTCGCCGTATCGTGTCTCTAAGGCGTCCAACAATCGTTCGTTTCATTTCTTGGATCATCCCTTCAATCTCCGACTCACGGGCCAACGGAACCCTTCGAGGACGCTGTCTGATGGGTAACTCATCTCCTGTGTTAATTCTGTGCTTCACCAGTCCAGTCTTCCCGATGTCTGCATCACCCGTTGAAAACGTGTCCGCAAACCGTAGAAACAGATTCCTTGCTTTCATCCTTTCCAACTTAGTTAGCTCATCGCATCCATCCAATAGCCTATCCACTAGATTTCTGTCTACGTTGATGTTGCTCCTAATTCCTGCTTGACATTCCCGAATCCATTGTAACTCAGTACACGTTCCAATAGGAGTTCCCTTCTTGATGGTAAATTCCTCATTGGTCACGTTCAACACAGGCACCACCGCTTCCTGCTTGGTTGTGATCAGCGTTCTGGCTACAACCCATCGTTGTTCATCTCCCAATTTATCCACCAAAATGCTGCGTGGTGATCGCTTGCCCTGCTCCGGTAGCTTGATTTGTACCAGAGTCTGCGCTTTCGGGGGTACTTTCACATCGTTCAAGCTGTACACCTTGCCAAATGCACCCCCCTCCATAGGAATTTGTTCATTACCACATCTCAACACTCCATTCTTGACATCAATACTACACTGATGATTTTTCAAAAAGTCCAAACCAATGATGCAGTCGTCCACAATATCAGCCATAATCGATTCTTGCCAATAGAGTTTGTCTCCGATCTTGACGGCTACTTTCCTCTCGCCCCTAACAGGTATGCGCTGACCAGTAGCCGTTGACAGTTGAAGGTTACTAGTCCCCGGTTTTCTATATTTATCCTTATCATGCAGTAGCCCTGCCCGAATGACAGTTCGGGATGCACCGGTATCTATTGTCAGATGGCAGAGTTTTCCGTTAACTCTTCCCGGCGACCCTGTTCGTCGAACATCAGCTTGAGTGCTGACATCATTGCTGCCAGGTCGCTTTGCGTTGACCCTGCAGCGACTCCTTGAGAGACTTCGGCTTGAACACTTGTTCATTAGAAGCTTGGCCGGAAGTCGACGCACCCGCCTGACTGCGCGTCGTGGGTCCCTTCTTGTCGTCGCGTTCCATCAAAGGCATTTTTATTCCCTATCCCACTTCTGACACCAAATGTTACGAGCGTGAGGGATAGAGTCAAAACGCCTTGGAAATTTCTGCGTTAATTTATTCGCGACTTACAGAGACAGCGATTCACAACACTCACACAATTGTTTCTTAACACTTCACGACACACAAAACACAGCGCACTAACACAGAGTACTTTACAGCACACCACTGTCACTATAACGCTTGCACCTTCACTCCGCGGTCACTTAATCTTCTTCGTAATTCGCTCAGGACTTCTTCTTCACAGTTCACTTTCCACCGTCTAACTCCCCGAGTCACGGCTGACTCCCCTTATATACCCCGAATTTCGATCTTCTTTTCGTTATTCATTTGTCTTTTTACTCCAGAACTTTCTCGATAGTCCGAATTACATAAATTTCATAATGGAACATTCTCGAAGCCGTTTCGAATATTCGAGACATTTTTTCGCGAACGTCATTTTCGCTGCTCGCGGCGATCGAACATTCTGGAAACAGCTCGATTACTCCTCGAATATGATTTTCGCTACTCATCAATAGATGACGTCGCGACAATAGCTTAGGTATTACTCTGTCGGAAGCTCTTAGTACTTATTTACTTTAGGGGTAAAATTACTACCATTTACTATCTATGTTACTTGAACTCAGTTGCATACACCAGGGTCAGGGGATTTACAATTTCCCCGCACGATTCGTTAGCTGGTTCTAAATATAGATTAAGCCTCAGTAATGCTTTCATTGAAGTTGCTTTGTTGTCCTTATTTCCTTATATTATTGTGTGTTTGAGAATTGGAAGGTTCTATAGGAAATATTGAAATTGTGTACAAAAAATAATGTTTCTTTATTTATGTTTATTGATATAAAGTGAAGAGAATTGTGCCCAAATAAGTCTTTATACTCGTACATACCTCTGCTCTCCTTAAAATCAGTTGAGTGGTTCTTTATTTTAAAACAACGGAAAACTCCGTCGCGATAAAATACGATCATGCTGTAAAACGACAGCTGCACTACGGAAGAGCTTTTCTTTGTAACATTATCTGGTATAAAAGGATTTGCATACTCCACTACTTTATAAATATTATACTTTGAATCCTTTATGTTGATCTCTAAGGGCTAACTTGATTATGTCTTGTCTGTTATGAGTGTGCGGCGATGGGCATTTTCGAAGAAGGTGCGAGTTTTTAAATGTTCGCTTTAAGCAAGATTTTTGTACAGGGTTTCACACAGCGGCAGGTTTGAGATGAATGACGTAATAACATTATTTCATCCTGTTCTCTTAGAGTGCCGTTTAATCACACTTTATCAAGGTACGGTGTGACGGGGCCGTGACCTTTGTAATACAATTTTGTCACTCTGTCCTTCAGTATGTGACGTGAACACTTTGTAAGGCTTTATACGTAAATTTTCTACAATTTGGTAATCTAGTAAGATTAGTAGCTGGAGCCAAATTGTGATAACATTAATGGTTAGTAAACACTGTCCTAGTGTAGATTTCTCAAATGTTAATGCTGCCCCCACTCTTAGTAACCACTTCTCTGAGTACAGCATTAGTGCTGGTACTGTGGCCATTCGACGTTATGTAGTTTGTCATAGAGACGCGTTTACTCAAAGAAATTCTAGTCCGTAGTAAAGAAATCATATACTCCTATTTTGTTACACTTTTATATGAATCTGCGGTTTCATCGTTTTTCCGTCTTTATCCTCCGGGGTCGGCTTACCAGGTTTTCGTCGTCCAGTTAAGTCTATCTTCCCGTCATCTCAATCATCACTCCATTCTTGATCATGTCACCTTTCTCGCAATCCATCTCTTTCTATGTCTACCTCTACCAGTGTAACACACTCACAATTCAAGTTTTGGTTACATGTAATCTCTTCTTAACATGGCCATGGTAACATTGATGCCTGGTGCTTTGTTACGTGTGTTAACATTTGTGTTGTTGGTTTGGTGCTTGTGGCTTGTGGTAAACCTTGGTGTCTATGAAACTATCATTTTATTTTAAATTATGTGTTGTTTGGAGAGAGTTATATAATTTACAACCTGATAGCATCCTGTCGTTAGTTATTTAAACTGGGACTATCTCCGGGGGAATTCCGCTGATGTTTAATAATAATGAGATAGCTTCACCAAGTTGGAATGTTTGTTATTTTGGACTGTTTAATTAAATATATTTAGTGTTCCCTTAGGAGTTGCGATTGAAATTAGAAAGTAAATTACGTTTTCTCTCCTCAGTGGGGATGATTAAGCTTAGCTTGTTGATTATTAGTGTTGCTCATGACTTCGTCTGCCTGAAATGAAGAAAATAATCATAAAATATAGCCTATGTTACTCGCAGCTAAATTACCTTTCTAGTGTGTACCTGAGTAGTGTTTGAGTTATTTCAAAACATACAAAAACCGTAAAATATAAATCTTTCCTCTTTATATATTAGTAAAGATTAAATAAGTACCCACATGTGTTGGGAATGTCTGTTATTTTGGACTGTTTAATTAAATATATTTAGTGTTCCCTTAGGAGTTGCGATTGAAATTAGAAAGTAAATTACGTTTTCTCTCCTCAGTGGGGATGATTAAGCTTAGCTTGTTGATTACTAGCTGTTGCTCACGACTTCGTCTGCCTGAAATGAAGAAAATAATCATAAAATATAGCCTATGTTACTCGCAGCTAAATTATCTTTCTAGTGTGTACCTGAGTAGTGTTTGAGTTATTTCAAAACATACAAAAACCGTAAAATATAAATCTTTCCTCTTTATATATTAGTAAAGATTAAATAAGTAGCCACATGTGTTCTGAAATTTTTAAAAGTCATATTCATTTGGGGTTCTATGATTTTTAAAAGGACTTAGGTATTAGAAATTTTAATTCATAGTATACGCAAATTGTACTCTTATTTAATAGCATTTATTCTGGTACTGTAATAAATTTTGTAAGTTTAATTATTTATTTGCATACTTAGAGTAGACTCTGAGACCCACAGTGTAGACGTGTGGACGTAAAGTTAACTGGTGATGGTGATAAATTATTTGTGAAGCGGTAAAAGCTGTCGCATAAATTAATCACAAGCATTTCCCAAATAAACTGCGAGCTTCAAAAGGTCGAAATGGGTCAACAGGCCAACCATGTCAACAATCCATCACATATGGATTATTATTAAGGATAAACGGCCGAAATACTGAACATGTCGCGTAAGCTCTGCTTGTAATGACAGATTTCAAAATAGACTTTGGAGTTAAATGTAGCATAAGATCGCACCTTTGACTAAACTATCGCACTACGGTTTAGTCGTGCTTTGATTCTTATGAGCTTATATGGACGTGCGGACTCTATTCGATTTTTAGTTATGCAACTAAACAGTTGGCTGCGAAACAATCGACAATCGCACAACAGTTGTGCGATAGTTAAATAAAGGGTGTACGCCCGCTCTTATCATTTAAGACACTGTTACATATTTTAATGTCGTTTCCTACGTCCGTGGAAATGTTAAACTTTATTCTGTTTACAACTTTCTAAGACATAACGTAATATTACGGTAGAGTAAAAAAATCTTTGCTAAGGTTTTATTTAATGAAGACAGACGGCCAATTAACTGCTACATTGGAGTTCCTTGTTACATCTCCGAGGCAATTAACCAAATTTCCTCCTACTATCGGAAATATGTCTAAATGTCTATGAAGTACCCTGCAAATTAAATGTAGGTGTTAGGGAACAACTTTCACAACTCTGATTGACGCAGTAAGATTTTCAACTTGCCCTTATCCCTTATGGAGGGTCGGCACAGTATGAGTATGTGTTGCTCTTCCATACATCTCTATGAGCCGTCATATCTGAAACCACTCCTTTCTTAAGCATATCCTCTTTTACACAATCCATCCATACTTTCTTCGGTCTTCCTCTTCCTCTGTAGCCATCCACATTCATCCTTAACACTTTCTGGTTTATGTCCCCATCGTCTCGTCGCATAACATGTCCATACCACGCTAACCCTTTGCTTCTCAATTTCTCCACCACTGGCGCTACTTTCAGTACGTTACTGACGCAGTAAGATTTTAATTAAATAAATTAAGAATGGTGTGGAGAGTTTACGGGAGTATTTCTTTCTCTATTCAAGATTTACTCTTCTATATCTATATCATCTATCTATATCCATCTATACATATAATAAAATTGGAGTGTCTGTAATATCAAAATAAAAATTCCAGATTTCGGGAAGATTATGTATTTGCGTTGCTGATAACGAAAATCGCATTTAAAAATATTTTGTCTGTCTGTCTGTCCGCAAGCTGCATTTGTTCCGGGTAATCTCCGAAACGGCTGGACCGATTTCGACCGGACTTTCACTGAAGGGTAGCGGACATAGACGGGCATATTATAAGCTACTTTTTTCAAAATGGCGTAACGGTTGGTCCAAATTTCCGCTAACGAAGTTTGCAGGCGACAGCTCGTTATAAATATTTACGATGCTGTGCTCCTGGTTACTTGGTGTTAACTGACCGGTACCAGTAGACTGCAACAACGTGTAACAAACAGATCTTCTATCTTTCTTCATGACTGAACAGATTTATGCTGCCCTGGTAATTTTCCTTATCCAAACAAAGGGTTTATGTTCACAGGTTAGTGAAAGTCAAATGTCAGATTAATTATTCATTAGCGCGGCGCACTCTCGGCAGTGCGGAGTCAACAGGCGTTGAGGTAGTTTCACACGAGGGTGGCATAGTAGGTAGAGCAGTAGAACAGAACAGTACTTGCTAATGTTTAATCGCAGCAGAGACGATGTTACCTCTGTAGACTTGCTTTGAGACATGTTTTTTTTTAAGTAAAATATTAGTAGATTTTTGTTAATTTTCTAATATTTCCTTTAACCATTCCAACTAATCTCTAGTCTTGTGCTAGGATATGGTTTACGACAATAGTCGAATGGCGGGATTCGAACCCTCGACCTCACGATCGGTAGTCCGTACCCCAAACCATTAGGCTATTGGCTATATTGCGTATTGAATTTAAACATCTACAATACAAGTTGCACGTCAATCGTATCTAACATTAATTCTGCGTTCCACTACTGTTATTCTGTTTCACTATTTTGCTTTGATTTTCTGTTGTACCCTCGTGTGAAACTAGCATTAGTAATCGAGTCGAGTATATTTTATTCAAAGCTCGCGTTCAATGTTGCCAGATTAAAATAGAAATGCAGCTTGACATTTACGTTGATTTTTCAACTCTCTTTTTATAAAATACTGGTTGCTAATTGGAGATAAAATGAATTAAAAAACACGCTTAATGATGTTATTTTTAACATTTTGTTCGAGATCTCTTGGGACAGGAACTAGATAGTTTTAAATAGTAGTGTCTATTGTATGTCTATGGAAAAGGGCAATATTCATAAAAGAAATTGCAATATTAATATTTTTTTATTGCATTCAAAATATAAACGAGGAGAAATCACGTAAATGTTGAGATTGAATTTAAATATTGGAAAACGACGATAGTTTTTCCAACGGCTGACCTTATGACCCATATATTGTGTTATGCGAACATTCATACCACATAAAAATATACAATTACATTTTATTTTATGACTGAGAATTGGAAAGTTGGTTGGCGGAACTAATGCTATGTTTATGTATTAAAAAAATCAATAATTTCACTTATCATAGACTAATAATTTATCACAAGCTGTTTACGGAAATACGTTCAAAAATCAAGTTATATTAGCATCGTCGTGTTTTTGTAGAATTTTTCTTGGTAAAATATGTTTTGCAAACAAGTCCACCCTAATTTCGCAAAATATCGAAGCGAACGTAGTCCATAGGCATGAATCTGAATTGCCTATAGTTTGCTATAATATCGAAATAAAACGGTCTTTGAGTTTATTTCTATATACTTTCGATGTTTTTATTGAAAATAAATGTTTTCTTCTGTTCTAATATTATAAAGAGGAAAGATTTGTACTTTTGTATTTATTGGAATAACTCAAAAACTACTTGGCCGATTTCAAACATTCTTATACGATTAAAAAGTTACGTTATCAGTGAGTAACATAGACTATATTTTTTGTTGTTTTTAATATCACGCGGACGAAGTCGCGAGCAACAGCTAGTTATTTCATAAAGTTAGATATTCTGACGCCGTTCCCTAGCCTCGTGTTCAATATTATATGAAGACGCATCGACGTAATGTCTTGTGATATCTCACATAGAAGTGCTCATATATCTTGTTTATTTTTGCAATTTTTACACGGTTTTCAGTGCGGAAATACTTGTACATATTGCGATTATTTTTGAAGAGATTACTTTAAGAATTTAGGAATAAACATACTTACAACAAAAAAGCTAATCTTACTAATAGAGATGGATGTTTGTTAGAAGGTGTCTTTAGAACAGCTGAATGGAGCTATATGGAATTTGGTATTGATGTAGGGCACTATCTGTACGAACACATAGGCTACTTAATTTGCACACATAAGTGTTTGCATTTTACAAATGGAGGTGCGCACACTACTCGATTTTTAGTTGTGCAAC
Organism: Papilio protenor; assembly: GCA_029286645.1. Classification (NCBI taxonomy): domain Eukaryota; kingdom Metazoa; phylum Arthropoda; class Insecta; order Lepidoptera; family Papilionidae; genus Papilio; species Papilio protenor. The sequence goes on from JAGSMZ010000009.1 coordinate 2,665,361, forward strand.
TAAACAGTTGAATCGGCTGCGAAACAATCGACAATTGCACATTTGTGTGATAGTTTAGTCAAAGGTGTGCGCCCGCTCTAAGAAGTCGCGGTCAAAGACTAAATAATAAAATAGACAGTCCTTTGTATTTGAAATACAATTGATCAATGTTGGAATAACTTATTAGAACAAAGATATAACTAAGTAAAGTTACAAAGTCCGCTTCAAAGTTTCTTAGCCAACTTACGTTAAGATATTGTTCGTACAATAAACAGATTTATACAAGTTAAGCTTGTCTTATAACTTAGATATGTTTATAATTTGATGTTATTCAAACATACAGTTAAGATTGCTTCATAACTTAGATATGCTTTTGTTTACTTGATTTGGTGTACACAGCTTATGATGATATTGAAAACATTTATGTAAAATTTGTTTAATATATAATAGTTATAAAAAAAATCATTTGAAGTTAAGTTGGAGTAGAAACTCCTATGATTTTGTGATAATCGTTATTTTTTTATTTACTCTGCTATATATTTTATTTTTACGAATAATATAAACTGCTTTATGGTAGATACTGTTACCCGCGACTTCGTACGTATGAATTAAAAAAATATAATAAAATAAAAAAAGAATTATCAAAATCGGTCCACTAGCGGCGGAGTTATGCCGTAACACACATGAAAATAATAATAAAAAAAAACATACAGACGAATTGAGTACCTCCTTCTTTTGGGAAGTTTGTCAAAAATATAGCCTATGTTACTCATTGATAGCGTAGCTTTTTAATGGTGAAAGAATTTTTGAATTCGGTCTAGTAGTTTCTGAGTTATTTCAGTACGTACAAAAATACAATATAATATTAGACTATAGATAAAGAGAAATATAGGCCAAATTTTTCAGCGTAGCCCCATGGTGAACTTGATTGGGGCTAAGTTTGGCAACGTACCATCTCCCAGTTGCTACAAATGTTACGGACATTTTGATATTATGCCAGTGGTCTATTCTTGTGACCTAAAAGTTACCAAGACTACGTATTTTATAATGTGCTAATAAAATTGTTTTGAAATAGGTCAACAGGATTCGCATCGTAGTGCAATTCCGTTATGACTATCTCAAGCTATCTCACTCTTATGCAGCCAAAATCAATAATCTGTCCTCAAGATCGATTTAAAACTCACTATGTTCACACTAATATTATATGGATGGATGCATGTTTGTTAGAGTTTGTAGCCTAAGCGGCTAAACGGATTTCGATGAAATTTGGTATAGGTGTAGAGGATAGTCTGGAAGTAGACATAGGTATAAAATGTAAAGTGAGTAGCAGTTTTGTTTTGTTTAATTCCACGCGATACTATTATAATAAAGCGTAAACACACACTTCTTTGTTGCCTAAGATGTCAGCAATTACAGCATATTTTTGAATAATTCTTTTTTTAATAAAAAGCCGTACACGTACGTCACGCTTTAGGCTATATATTTTCACGCCATTAAACTTAGGGGGGTAAATATTTTGGATATAAACCCCTAATGTGGGAAAGAGACCATAAGTTGCTGCCAACATAAAGAAAGAAAGATTGCTAAGGTTTGTCATGTCATATTATGTCATTTTGACATTTGCTATTGATAATTTGACAAATGTAAAGAATAAAATAAAGTTTTTATAATTTCACGTGGATGAATCCGCACGCGAATAGCTAGTAAAAATATAAAAATGTGTCACAGATGGCTGGCTATCATGTACTGAATACTCGTTCGTTACTAGAGTAAGTGCGATGTCCTACATTCCGTAACGTTTACCTCTTCACCCGATCTCAATGGCTGTTGACTTATCTTTTGATGTGGGTTTTAGCTCTGAAAATTACAGTCAAAAACTCTTTAAAAACATGATACAAATATTTTTTGTTGGAGTTTGTAGCCTAAACTACTGAACGGATCTCGATGAAATTTAGCGTAGATATAGAACAAAATCTCGCAGAACACATAGGCTAGTTACTTTTGTTTTTGTTTTTTAATTTCACGCGGATGAAGTCGCGGGCGAAGGCTAGTTTTCATATATTACATCGAAGGAGTATGTTTTCGAAATACCGTCTAAAACTTTCATATTTTTCATTATGATTTCTGTCAAAAAAACACTGTCAATTTTACATTTGTAATGTCATTTTACAATTTTCACAATGCTGAGTAAAAAACTAAGTTTTAAAAACGAAAATGCATATAACTGTTTGTGTGTGCAAAAGCCAAAGGTTAAACCTTATTTACCTGGTTGTGATAATGACGCTGCGGCTGTCGCCGTGCTGCCTTACCACTGGACGCCAAGAAGGAGTGGATCTATTCTATCCAATTATCTTAAGAAACGGAAAGAAGATCATCATAAACTAATTAAAGAGCTTGAAGACAATATGTTAATTATTAACGAGGACATTGAAGCTAAAATTCGAGTACTAGCAGAGACGCTACTCTGTCATATAAATCACAGTCAACATGATATACATTGTGTGATTAAAAAGTACTCTTCGATACAAGGTGCACTATCAATAGAAACTCGTGATGAGGCTTTAAGTAGTATCCAAAAACTTATCACTGCAAGAATGCAAGAGGTCAATAACTTTAAAGTAGAGGCCTTACAATTTGAAAAGGAACGTGCAAACAGATTAAAGAAGGCACTCCATGACAGTTTTAACAGCATCGTTGCGATTGGTCATACGTCTCCGAAAGAAGTGCTAAATGAATTTGATGAAAAAATTTATGAAATAAATCAACAATTACTTAGTAATTGCTCAGCCTATCCTGAATTAGAATCACAATTACGTGCACAAACGAATGAAAATCAAAGAAAAGCTCGTGCACAAATTAATCAGTTGTGCCTTGGAGTAGCGATAATACGAAGAGAACATAGCGCACTTTCCTGTTCGAGTAGTTCTCGTATTGTTCAAAAGCGAATAACAAGCGCTCATTCAAAAGAAAATGCGGACAAATTACAACTCCGTCAACCTTCAATAAATACTAAGAAAAATAATATTTCTATAAAGAAACTAACAGAAGAATATCAAAAAGCAGTTGCAGATTTGTACTATGATTTCATAGGAAATGTAAACGTTTTATACCATCGAATAGGCGACGGTAAATTTATTCAAAACAAAATGTGTTGCAATAATCAAGCCTTTGATGAGAAAGTAGAACATATAAGTCGTAATCGATTTTCGCTTACAAATATCAATTCAAAAATCGATTGTGGTGAAAATATATCTGAAGTAAGCAATTGCATTAAAATGATACAGAATAGTTTAACGTCTGTGGGGAAGGAACTAAAATATACGTATACGCTTTTACACGAATCGTGTCACCTTTGGGACGCGCACATAATCCGAGTTGCCCTCGCTGAGAAACTTACTCTCGCTGCTGTCGAGGACCTAATCAGTAAACACGACTCATTGGAACTTGCAAGTGAACAAGCCTTCAATATATCCTTCGAACAATTAATGACAGCGAATGATGCCGATAAATTGCAATCTTTTTATGACGTTCTTCTAGTACTATTGAAGCAAAAATCAAACGAGTACATATACCATAGCGAAGCTGAAATCGGTCGACTGAATGAGCTCGTAAATCTCCATATCCCACTATCGAATACTGTGCAAGCGGAATTCGACTTATTCGTTAGTAAACATCCGATTGCTTCTTATCTAATTACTGGTAGTGAGGACAGTATTCAAGACACGCGAGCACGTCTCTCCGGCTGCGACATGAAGCTAGCTCTCTCGCGGGAAATATTCCAAACAGAAGTCCAAGAAATAGCACTCAGTAACTGGAGAAATGGATTTCTTGAATCATTTCAGAACAGTCTACCTTTACTTTCAGAAAAACTGGAACGTCAAGTTAATTCGTGGCTTAGTGAAAGATCTTTGCCTTTAAAAAAACGACTCGAACTAAAACTTATGTCGCTTGAAGTCCGCAAGGAACGTATAGCGGCGGCGCGTGATTTACGTTTGACGGAGATTCGTAGACACGAGGCTTGTTTAGAATCTCATATAGGAGCCATTAACAGTTTGGTTGCTAGTTTGCCACAAGAAGTTGCACAATTTATTAAATTTGACAACCCTAGCTTGTACCAGATTTCTCCTTGGCTAAACAGTATCAAAGCGGGAATGGAAGAGCTCGAATCGCCAGATGTTGACGTTGAAGTGAAGAGGTTAAAAATGTTGAGTTACTCGATACGACTGTCGCATCATAGGCAACAGTTTGATGAAAGTTTGTCATCAATAGTTGATTTGTGTAAGAAGTTTATCGCAAATCGAGTACAGCAGGCGAGAATCGCAAATGTTCAATACATATCTCATTTGAAATTGTTTAATGAAGGTGGTAATTACTCGGCATTGGAAGCTATGAAGATAACATCTGCATTGGTGAAAGCTGGCGATGCATTAGAGTCTTGTGTGACAAAGTCAACGGATTTTTTGAATCAGCGTTGTCATGAACTTCTTACTGAAGTGGACCGCACAGTGCATTCTTTGCAGGTCATTACGGAAGAGACTCTAAAGGAAACGGGAAAGGGAGCCGATAAAAAGAAGCCACACGGTGCACAGCACGGCAAAAAGAAGTAATATTTATGTGTTTTTTAAAGTCTATTGTCTAAAATAATTTTATTTCGAAAATAAACATTTAGTTGAATTGTCTCCATGATTTATTATTTAAAAAATTTGATTGAAGCTCACGGACATCAACAGTTCTCTTGGAATTATTTAAGCACTTTTATTAATTTTTGGTTCCAGTTGGAGAATGTTCAACTACTGGACAAATATAACGTAAGAAATCCATCAAAAGGCACATTGTACTTCGCGACAACTCATCTCATATTCGTCGATCATGACATGAGGAAGGAGACATGGGTGAGTCTTTTATCTCCCTCAAATTCTACAGCCACATTTTAATGGATTGTTAAATGACCGATGATTCTTTTTCTCAGATACTCCTAATGCACATATCATCAGTGGAGCGCCTGCCCATTACCACGACGGGATCACCGTTGCTCGTGCGCACTAAGACCTTCCAGTCAGTCTTCTTCGTGATCCCGAGGGAACGGGACTGTCATGAAATGCATCAGACATTACTGCGACTTAGCCAACCAGGTAAACTGCTAAAAGAATATTTCCTTAAAGAGGAAGAGATTTAATAGAATTTCCACTGAACTATTGTTTAATCTCATTTTCTAATTGTACTATTTGATGGTTTCAGTTCACATAGAGGAGTTATACTGCTTCCACTATAAGTCGACACCCGACGACTTGCCTAAGTCGGCAGGCTGGAACTTCTTCGACATCCAGACGGAGTACCAGCGGATGAACGTTCCTAACGAGCACTGGGTGCTTTGCAATGCTAATAGAAATTATGAGGTATGGAATTTGAAATAAAATGATTACTCTATTTGTTATATTGGCAACCATAAGACACCTGTCCCAAATTGAATCATTTTTTTTATTCTTTATGTTGTCAGTAATGCGATATGTATCTCAGTTGAAATTTGAACTATTCTCATGTTGGCAACTCTGGGACACGTGTCTCTGTTAAAATCAGATGTTCCGCTCTGTTGGCAATTATGCGACACGTGCCCTTGTTTAAATCAGATTATGTTGTCAGTTGTGCGACACGTACCCGAGCGAGGTGTACGTGCCGGCGCGTGCGAGCACGGCAGTGCTGCTGGGCAGTGCCAGCTTCAGGTCCCGCGGCCGTCTGCCCGCGCTCGCCTACCTGCACCACAACAAGGCTGCGATAGCGCGATGCAGTCAGCCTCTAAGCGGATTCTCTGCTAGGTATACTATTAAATCGCGAGAAGACGGTGACAGAGGTCCTGTGTTGCCGTAACCTGGACCCACAGGAGTTCTGACTCGCTTGGGAAATTCAAGTGCTGAGGGTTCCGTTTGTTCTTTGGAGATCCCGGAATTCTCTTTATAGCACTTGAAGTTGTCCATCGATGGGGTTTCTTGGATCAAATGCCACATAACATTCTTCTCCTATAAGGCAGGATATCTTTGGAAGACATTCTCAACACCAAAAAGGTATACTACTAAAGATGAATAAAAAAAATTGTTTCCTATTGACTATAATTAAGATTTACTTTGTTATAGAAAGAACACTTCCAATTCTTTGGTTCTTGAGTTTTTGTTTCTATTAAAATAGGATGTTTAATTTCCAGATGTATGGAAGATGAACAGATGCTGGATTTGATACGACGAGCGAACCCGAACTGTGGTTACATGTATGTGGTAGACACCAGGCCTAGGGTAAGCTTTTTTTGTTATTTTTAGAACAAGTACGTTATTTGCTTTAGGAAATCAATTACTTTACAATATCAAAAATATTTTTTGAAAATCAATTACATGCATTTTTGTAGATAATTGATGTCAGAAAATATTTAGATTTGGTATTTGAAAATTATTAAATACATTACAGATCAACGCTATGGTGAACCGCGCCGCGGGCAAGGGGTATGAGAACGAGGCGTTTTACGAAAACATAAAGTTCCAATTTATGGGCATCGGCAATATACACGTTATGAGAAAAAGTCTACAGAAACTTGTGGAAAGTAAGTGATTTTATCTCTACCTGTATAGTTTCTGTAATTGAGACAAATTGAGACAACATTTTCTACTCTGTTAACGAAGTTTTATTGAGTTTTCTTCGTTTCTTTCAGCTTGCGAACAGAATACACCCTCTATGTCATCATTCCTGAGCGGCTTAGAGTCTTCAGGCTGGCTGAAGCATATCAAGTAAGTCACGTGTAACTTATTCAATTTCATTCCTCGTTCACCAATTTTGGTATACGTTTGTGACCGCTTAAAATATGATTGCACCGTCTGTCTTATAGGCGTATCTATCAGGTCAATACTGACTTACAGTCTTGGCTTTAGTATCGTCAGGTCAATAGGCGAATAGACTTGTTTTATGTATGTCAATACTGGCGTATGGGCCTGGCTGGCGTGTAAGGTCAATATTGGCTTATAGACATTTTTTATGTATAATGCCAAAACTGACTTGTGGATCTGGAGCGTGTCAGGTCAATCCGGGCTTATTAATTAGTCTTTACGTTAATACTGGATAGACTTGTCTTGTGTATAATGTTAACAGTGGCTTATAGGCGTGGTTTTCGTGTCAAATCAAGACTGGCTTATAAGTTTGTGTCGACAGGTCAATATTGGCTTATAGATTTATGTATAGCTGCTCCCGTGCGGCTTCATCCGCGTGATTTCGCGTTTCACACTATTTTTCCAAATTATTCCCTAAATTAAATAGCGAGAAAATATAGTCTAAAGCGTGTCGCAAGTGCAGGGCTTTCTATTAAAGAAAGAATTATTCAAAAATATACTGCGATTGAAGACATCCGACATAACTAAGTAATGTGTGTTTACGTTATTAAGATAAAAATATCAAAACCAGCTTATAGATGTAGCCGGATAGACGAAACTTTCGTGTCAGATCAAGACTGGCTTATTGTCAGGTCAATATTGTCTTATAGACTAATGTATAAGGTCAATACTGTCTTATAAGCGTGTGTGGCGTCAGGTCGATACTGGAGACGTCGTGGTGGATAGCGAGCGCGGTGTCGTCGGGCGTGAGCGTGTGCGTGCACTGCAGCGACGGCTGGGACCGCACCGCGCAGGCGTGCTCGCTCGCCGCGCTCTGCCTCGACCCCCACTACCGCACTATTAATGGATACCAAGTATATACCTATATTATATCATCATCATCTCACTATACGTCCCCACTAAGGGGCTCGCAGCCTACCCTAAGTAAGGGACTAGACCATAGGTAACCACACTGATCCACTACGGGTTGACTTCACACATTATCTTTGAATTTCTTCGCCGATATGTGCAGGTTGCACGATGTTTTCCTTCACAGTAAGAACGTCTGGTAAATTATATAAAATAAAATAAAATAAAATAAAATGACATTTAATCCTAAGCAACACAACACAATCAGAAATAATAACAGAAAAAAAAAACATGACGTAATAACTAAGTAGGGAAAAAAATGAAATTAACTAAATAAAAGATTATAAATAATTGTGATGCTGACCGGATTGGGTCCAAGCTCAGCTTAGAATGCTGGGTGCTACTCAATGAGGTACCCAGCGCTGATCTTCCGCGAGAACCCTGAGATCATCCGCATGTCAATAGCAGCGGTGGATAGGCAAAAATTATAAATTTACGTACATACGATTACAAAATAATAATAATAAAAAAATAAAAATAAATAATCCGTACAGAAACATATTGCAAAAGAGAATGCATATTGACAAGACACAAATAAAAAGGTTACCTAGATAAGATGTGCGTAAAATATAATAACTAGTTTAAAGGAAATATAAATATGAAGAGAAAACAAAAAAAAAAAAAAAAACTTCTTTTTAGGACAATAGATAAGAATTTAGGCATGTAGTACAAATAAAAATGTTCGCTGCAATTAAATAAGATTAACGTTTTTGAAAAGATAATAAAAGTAATTTTAGTTTTCTTTTAAATGTTAACTTAGTTAGCGCATTCTTGATAGGTGGCGGGATATTATTCCAACACTTGGTGGCAGCGTAACGAAAACTACCCCGGAACGCGACAGACTTATGTCGCTTTGTGCATAGTTGCATAAATCTTTGTTTTCGTTCCGGGCCCTTTGAACACTCAAGCTTACAAAAAGGTATCTAGGTGATTGAGATTTAAGGACATCAAATAGAAGGCAGGCCAGATGCAGTTTCCTACGATAACCAGTTTTTAAAATATCGTGCTCATTGAGATACGGCGTAACGTGGCTACGTGGTGGCACATTAAAACAGAATCGGGCGCATGCGTTTTGTACTCTTTGTATTATTTTTTCGGACCTGGCATATAAACGTGGCCCGTAAACTACATCCGTATAGTTTAGCTTTGACAGTACTAGCGACTCCACTAATTGTTTACGAAGACGTTCATTTATGTATCCCCGAATTTTGTACAGTAATTTTAATCTGTAAAAACAGTTCCGTACTATTTTCGCGACGTAGCTTTCGTAGCGTAGGTTTTGGTCTAGCTCTAATCCTAAGTTTCTAGCTTCATAAACACGCTCAACAATCTCTGTTCCTAACCTTACCCGACAGTCAGACGGTATACTATTCAATTGATACTTGGAACCGAAAATGATGTAATTTGTCTTGGCGGGATTCAGAACAAGACTGTTGTTTTTAGACCAATTTTGCAACCTTACTAGGTCCTCATTAAGGGATCTTACAGCAGAGTCCAGTTCACTAGTTTTAAATGAGATGTATATCTGTAAATCGTCTGCGTATAAATGGTATTTGCAATTTTGTATACAGTTTATAATATCAGCAGTATATAGAATAAATAAAATAGGAGAGAGGATAGTTCCCTGGGGGGTTCCTCTAGTAAGGGGACGATCGTCAGACCGCCTAGTCAGACCGTCATCACGAACTACTTCGACACACTGACCACGACCTGTAAGGAAACTATCGAACCATCTCACCGTATTCGGCTCGAATCCGTAATACGACATCTTAGAGAGAAGAAGTGATATATCTATACAATCAAATGCCCGTGAGAAATCCAGAAGCACCAACAATGTGCACATTCCGTCGTCCTGAGCGGTGATAATGTTATCGGTGACGTCCAAAAGAGCGGTAGTTGTACTATGACCCTTTCTGAACCCGGATTGGAATTCAGGTAGCACATTGTTGGTTTCTAAGTACTCCACTAATTGGAGCCTGACAATTTTTTCAACAATTTTTGACATACAGGGTAAAACACTGATCGGGCGAAGATCTTTAAGTTCCTGGGGGTTAGATTTTTTAGGTAAAGGTCGGATTATAGCGGTCTTCCAGATTTCTGGGAAGGTAGATGTTGCTATTGAGCAGTTAACAATAGAGGTTATTGCAGTGAGCGAATGAGGCAACGTCATAAGCAACATTTTAAGTGAAAAACCATCGATGCCTTCTGCATTCGACTTAAGGTTAGAAATAATTTTAGATACCATAAGCTCATTGACAGGCTGAAGAGAAAAACTTGTATTATTATTATAGAGTGTATTGTACTTGTATTATAATTATGTGATATGTTTATTTAATATTTAAATGCGATAAAAATAATTGAAATCCCGAAATCTAAGATATTTTTGATAAGGTTATTTCTGTCGATACTGTTAAGAAGAAATCGATATCGTGCCGGAGTGGTGGCGCAACACTAGATCATTGGCATACACGTCCCGTCACTATGACATCTGTCAATGTCAATCAGAAGTGTTAACAATACGCGCGCCAATTCTGGCAAAATTCGGTATACTGAGTATCGGAGTAGATTTACGTTATTACGATTATATCTAAAAATACAAAATAATGACACGGATTTATTTAATTTTAACAATCGATTACAACTAAAATTAATATTTTAAGAAAAATTATAGTAAAAAAAAGTTTGGATAGAAAGAGATAAAAATTTGTTTCCGGATCGAGAAAAAATTATTTTATATTAGGCCAGATAGAAGGCGTGACGATTTCATTACCTAGAATTTATGTACATCACGATGTTGATGCAACCTGCACATATCAGCGAAGAAATTCAAAGATATGTGGGAAGTCAACCAACCCGCAGTGGGCCAGCGTGGTTGATAGTGGCTAGTTACCCCTTAATTAGGGTAGGCTCCGACGTATAGTGAACATAATGAATATAACGATGTGTTCCAGGCGCTGATAGAGAAGGACTGGTTGTCGTTCGGGCACAAGTTCGCGGCGCGCTGCGCGCACGTGGCGGGCGACGGCCGCGAGCGCGCGCCCGTCTTCACGCAGCTGCTCGACTGCACCTGGCAGCTGTTCCGCCAGGCGCCGCAGGTGCACGCACTGACACACGCTGACAGACACCGACACGCACGTTGACACGCACGTTGACACGCACGTTGACACGCACGTTGACACGCACGTTGACACGCACGTTGACACGCAAGTTGACACGCACGTTGACACGCAAGTTGACACCCACGTTGACACGCACGTTGACACGCACGTTGACACGCACGTTGACACGCACGTGGACTTTTGGAAATATTGATCTACACAAATAATAAACATGGAGTATCTTTATGACGTATCACGACTTCGTCTATGTGGAATTAAAAGACAGTCTATGTTACTCAGTGATAATGTAGCTTTTTAATGGTGAAAGAATTTTTGAAACCGGCCCAGTAGATTTCGTCCGTAAAAATCCGTATTTCCAAATCTTTCCTATTTATAATATTAGTATAGATTGAAAAAAAATAATTTTTGAAAGTGAAAAAGGATTGATTTTTAAAATTTTAGTCTCTGTTTTGAAGCAACAAACCGGGAATTTTATAAGCTACTTTTTATCATTTTATCAAAGTCGCGGGCGACCGCTAGATTTCAACAGCTTTAATAGATTTTAACTTCCAGGCATTCCAGTTTAACGAGAGATTTTTGCTGACGCTACACGACCACGCACACGCCTGTCAATATGGAACATTTATTGGCAACTGTCAGAAAGATAGACGGGACCTCAGGTAAGTTATCTAAAGCAATAATACCATATTACCGTGTACTTTGTGATTTTCAACTGCTTTTGATTATTGTTTAATGCCGCTAGTGTGTAACAAAGCACACTAGCGCCATTAGATCTTACTAATATTATAAATGCGAAAGTATAGATGGATGGATGTTTGTTAGAGTTTGTAGCCTAAACGGCTGAACGGATCTCGATGAAATTTGGCATAGACGTAGAGGATAGTCTGGAAGAACACATAGGCTACTCACTTTTGTTTTTTTTTTCCACGCGGGCGGAGTCGTGGACGAAAGCTAGTAATAAATCGTTCCACTTCAGTGGCGCTAGTGTGTTTTTGTTAGCACACTAGCGCCATTTTAGAGGTTTATTATTTCAACTTTGTATCAGGTTGTCTGAGCGCACGTTCTCTCTGTGGGGCTACATGGCGAGTCACTTGAGCGAGTACAAGAACCCCCTCTACAACCCCAAGGCGCACCCCGACCTGCTTAAACCAGACCTCAATGCTCAGAGCATACGGTATGTATAATCTTACTAATATTATAAATGCGAAAGTTTTGATGGATGGATGTTAGAGTTTGTAGTCTTAACAGCTGAACGGATCTCGATGAAAGACATAAATGTAAAGGATAGTTTAGAAGAACACATAGGCTACTTACTTTTTTATAATTCCACGCGGACGGAGTCGCAGCCGAAAGCTAATCTAGTATATTTTTTATAAAAATTCACGATTTGTTCATTGACCCTTATTGCATCGACATTGAACCATCAAACAGATTTAAACGGCTTATACTTGATTGTCATTGATTTAGTAGTGGACGATAGTAAAAAGGAGGCAGATCAACAGTCTATATATTGGGCATTTGTCGCCTATATATGTATGAATTGTAATTTGTTATATTTGTTAGTTTCTGGCGCGGCATGTACTGCCGGCACGAGGGCGGCGTGCACCCGCGCGAGCCGCTCGCAGACCTGCTGCCCGCCGCCGTGCAGCACGCCTCCGCGCTCGACTACCACATCACCTACCTCGCTAAGGTAGGGCAAACTACACGCTGAAGTAGAGCAAACAACACGCTAAAGTAGGGCAAACAACCCGCCAATGTGGGGCAAACAAAACGCTAAAGTATGGCAAACAACACGCTAAAGTAGGGCAAACAAAACACTAGCTTGGGTATAAATACGCCAAGGTGGGGCAATTAAAACGCCAAGACAGGGCAAACAACAACACATTACATGTAAGTTTACTTGTGTAACAATTTGTCCTACCGTTTTTACAATATAAGGGTAATTTTTTTGCTTAATTTCTTATAGAGAATTTCGACGTTCAAGAATCTTCTATCAGGAAGAAAAGAGAAGAGCAGAGAGAAAGACTCGGCAGTTGTCAATTATCAGAATGGTGATATTGACACAGTTGACATTGAGACTAAAACTGAAAATCTGCAGATTGACAACAAGTAAGTATCTTTACCCTAATGTTACTAATAACATAAAGAAAATAAGCCTTTATTGTTGTTCTCAAAGTAAAATAATGTTTCAAATTTCCATGTCTAAATGTTACCAATAGATGTTTTTAGATGATTATATTAATTTGTACATTATAACTCGTTTTAGGTTACTATACGAGTCCAGTGGCGGCCTCTCGGAGCTAGAGTGCGCTAACCACGACCACCCTCTCAAGGAGGCTGCGCCCGCGCACAAGCCCAATAACATACCGCTTATCACTGAGGTATGGAAAATATAGTTTTGTTACGACATATTTAAATTGATTGATAAATTAAGAATTAAAGTTTCAACAATGTCGCCACTAGCACCACTTTCTAGCACATTAGCGCCACTTTCTAGCACATTAGCGTCACTTTCTAGAACATTAGCGCCACTTTCTAGCACATTAGCGCCACTTTCTAGCACATTAGCGCCACTTTCTAGCACATTAGCGTTACTTTCTAGTACATTAGTGCCACTTTCTAGCACACTAGCGCCAGTTTGTAGCACACTAGCGCCACTTTCTAGCACAATAGCGCCACTTTCTAGCACAATAGTGCCACTTTCTAGCACACTAGCGCCACTTTCTAGCACACTAGCGCCACTTTCTAGCACATTAGCGCCACTTTCTAGCACATTAGCGTTACTTTCTAGCACATTACCGCCACTTTCTAGCACATTAGCGCCACTTTCTAGCATATAAGCGCCACTTTCTATGACATTATCGCCACTTTCTAGCACATTAGCGTCACTTTCTAGCACATTAGCGCCACTCTCTAGCACATTAGTGCCATATTTTTAGCACATTATGGCAACGTTTGTTGCACACTAGCGCCACTAACGTTACGTTGTACAGAGGGTGGAGGACTCGGTGCCGGCCAGTTTAGCGGCGCTGGAGAGCGAGGTGCACTCGGTGGCGCTGGACTGGAAGAGCCTCAAGAACGTCACCGAGTGCAGCTGCTCCACGCCGCTAGACCACTACAGCAGGAAGGTAACAACTTGTACTTCTACTTTATTTTTTACTATAAAAAGTATTACTTGATGGTAACAAACGTTACCTTAGACCAGTGTATTAACAAACTTATTACTTTTACCCTTTGAAAATCAATGATGTTTCAGCGCCCCCCATTTTAATACAATTTTAGTGAAATTTAAAATACTATATAAAATAAATGAAATTACAAATTATGCATCGCCCCCCTAACCCATATTAACTCCCCCATTTTTTTCTGGGGCCCTATAACGCCCCTCTCTAGGTTTAAAACGCCCCCGAGGGGGCGTTATGGCCCACTTTGAGAAACACTGCCTTGGACTATGTCACGCTTATGTTGTTTGAGAGAGTGAGATAGACATATCACAACAAATTGTAAGGAATGATGAGACTGTTTAGTCCGTTTAGTTATTTATTTATTCTTTTTGCACAAAAGTTAGTCCATATTCAGAATCAAATTACTGACTGACAATTTAGTGCTATTGATTCATGCTGTCTCTGTTTAGTGAGAGAGCATGAAAGGGATGACTATGTATACGTATGTGCACTGTAGCATCATTGCTGGGGCTGCGGGCGCTGCGTGTGCACGCGCTGCGTGTGCCGGCGCGCGCCGCTGCCCGCGCTCGCCGCGCCGCGCCACGCCCCGCTCTGCGCCGCCTGCGCGCCCACCACGCCCGGTACACACCCACACCCCCACCTCCCACCCCACACTCTACACCCAAAGTATCCAATCGCTTCGGAACTCTGCTGCCTCGGTCTTGTGATAAGAAATATTTTTTAATTATGTTTATTATTTTCTTTTTAAAGTTATTTTGTCTCCGTCTGGCTGGATTTTACATATATATGAAATAAAATAATATTATCATCATTATTATTGTTTAATCGTTTTTATCCGATTGTGTTGTAATATTGCATATGTGTAAAAAATAAAGACAATAAAAATGCCATACATTCTCATACACCATCATACACCTTCATACAACTCGTATATACGAAAGTATGGATGGATTTAGAAAGGAGTGGATTCAGAGATGACGGCTGATAGATAGCTACTACTTGTGGCTCAATAGGTTTTCATCCCCCACATGACTCTATACGTCATCTGTCATCACCCCCTTCATCATGTTACCTTTCACGCAATCTATCCACCATCCGCCATTTATTTATTGTTTTTTTTTTATTTTAAACGTATTTGTAATTTTATTAATTAAAGATTTTCTTTTCCAGATGTGGTAACACCAGCCAATTAGAGAAGAGGCTATAAAAACAAAACAAAAAAAATGCTACAAAGTATTTAATTAAATAAATAAAAGTGTAAATATACATTAAGATTAACTGCATTTATTTTTTAGTAAAGCGAAATATGTGACTTTAGATATATTCAAAATGTATTTCGGACGTATTTTGCTTTAAACTATTAGAACTGTGTTTGAATATTTTCTTATAATCAAATATAATCAATATAAACCTAATATATGAGAAACCAAGAAAAAGCATGATTAAAAAAAACTAAGATGAAGGCCATCAATACCGCGGCGATTATGAGAGGGCTGCTCGATGTCAGAACTGGGGGCATAGCACGAAAAATTGCGAAAAGGTATTCGTAATGTCATCGACAATTTTATTAGATTAGTGCAACACCCCTATAGGGCGCAATGTAAACCTCCAAAACTCGTAACGAATACTATATTGCAAATTTTCGTGCTAGTCCTCAGTTATACCTGACACTTGTATTAACACATATTGCCCTCATATTATGGTTGAAAGAGAGACACATGTAGTTAAGCGGTCGAATGAAGCTGTTTTACCGACGTAAGATGACGTCACAATATGGCGGCTTTTTGCACATTTTTGATTGTAATTTATTGTATTTAATGATAATTTTTTATCTTAAGAGTTACCTATATTATGATCTGGCTGCCATTTCAAATTACTAACTAAACGATTATTAGTATTAAAAACATACATAATTGAACAATGCAAAAACTTTGAAATGTAACTAAAAAAAATTTTTAGATATCAGTTTTCATACTTGTACTTATTTCAACTTTTGTACCTTTTATATAAGTTGTATAGTTCAAATTATTTTGTTCCTAAATGTTTTGTATATAGTTGAATTGTTAATTAAGAATTTGTAAAATAAAACACTATTTTAAGGCAATGTTGTTTTTTTTAATTCCTATATTAACTTTAATCCTCTTTTTTAAAAACTTTAAAATTCCTCCGTTCCTTTTTCCTAACCAAAGTTATCTGACCAGTTATTATATAAGATTTTTGTTTGGTAACTAGTTGTCAAAAAGGATTATTTTTTTTCCTAGATTAGACAAAATCGACTAGTTACGAAAATGGGAAAAGTATTCCCCTTTCACAACTACAACAAACAATTTTTTTTCCTAACTGGTGAGGTAACTGTGGTGAGAAATAAACGAGGGCAAAAATCCTGTATCGCAAATTAATTTAAGAGGAATCTCCAATAGTACAAAAAGGCTGTTAAAAATATTTTAACATTTCAGTTAGATTTTCTCGTAAAAAAGCTTAAAACCTTATCAAATTCGTTAACAAGCAATTAATTTATCGTTTCATACTTTATTTCCTTCCTCAGTTTTATAACATTTCGTAAAATGAAGTACTCGGGGTTGTTTCTATTTGCTTTATTCGCAGCAGTTGTTGGCAATGAAGATAAAAGTAAGAACCAAGCAAAAGAATATATTGGTATGGATGCGGTACATGATGTTAAAATAGACAAGAATACGGTTATATCAAGAAATTTGAAGTTAGAGAGAAAAGATCGACGAAATGGTATGCTTTTTTTAAATTCTTATTACTTACGTTACATAAGTTGGTAATCAAACTTAAGTTTATCACAAGATCTTAAAAAAGTTCATAAGTGATCCCTTAACATTAAAAACCCCTATTTAATTTGTATAGTATACTAAAAAAAATTCAAAATCGGTCCACCTGGTCCGGAGATATGGCGTAACACATAAAAAAATATACAGACAAATTAAGTTTCTCCTTTTGGAAAGTCGGTCAACAATAGTCGAAAATCTAAAAAGCTTACCATATCAGGCTACTAAAAATTTTGGTAAAACCAGCTAAAACCAAGCAAGAAGACAAAGAACTACACTGGTCGTACAGCGGTTTCCCTAACGAAGTCTCACCTCATGTGGAAGAGTTCAGAAAGAATATGACAGAGTGTTTAAAAGAAGTTGAGGCAAAAGAGAAGAAGACAGTGAGAAGATTATCACCGAAGAAAGACTCTCCAATACACGGCGAATGTCTAATCGCTTGTGTTTTAAAACGTAATGGAGTTATAAGTAACGGCAAAATTATTAAAGGTAAGAGAAAGGGGGGTTAGCTGACCATGACAGTTAAAAAATGAACTAAATATACAAGGATAGTAGTTTTAAAAGAAAACAACAATGTAGTAAACAATTTATTTTAACAATTACATAATATAAAGCATTCATACATAATGACTTAAATGTGTGTACAAATTAATCTTTATCCATTTTGGTTAGTTTTAAAATTTTCACAGATAAAATAATTAAAACTACTTATCCCAATCCAACAGGAAACCTTATATTACTGGTGAGCAAATTCTTCGCACGTGACACAAAATTATTGAAGAAACTGGACAAAAATGTTGATAAATGTATCGAAGCGAGTTCTAAGAATAAAGATGAATGTGCTATGGCATCACAATTAAATGATTGCACCAACGATTTAATGGCCAGCAACAAACATAAAATACTTCTCAATTATTAAATAAACAACTTATAAAATCTGCATTTAATTTGACACTCATAAGAGTCCTCAATGAGGACTCCTTTATGAAAAGGTCTTAGTCAATGCTGGACTGCAAATTGACTTCATACATATCATTGAATTTCTTACAGAAATCAAAGTTATTAAAAAAAATAGAGGAAGCATAGTTGACACTTCACTTGAGACTTTTTGATGATAGGTCATCAAAACCGCATGTCAATATAATTAATCATATTTAAATTATCTTTTTTTGTGTATCTGTTTAGTTTATTTTATAACGAAGATGGAATTTATTATCATTTTGTAAAATGTTTTATAACATGTCAATCCAAGGACATGAGGTGACACTAAACTTGACAACAATCACAGTACCTTTCATAGAAGTTACCAGTAAAAATGTTGTTCCCTATCTCTAATCTATATATTTTTAAATGTTCATTTAGAATCTCAGATCAAATCCTAAATTGAAGATTCATCATCACCAGCTCACTATATGTCCCCACCGAGGGGATCAGAGCCTAACCCTAAAGTTAGGGTGACTAGGCCATAGTCAACCACGCTGGCCAAGTGCGGGTTGGTTGACTTCGCACATATCTTTGAATTTCTTCGCTGATATGTGCAGGTTGCTTCACGATGTTTTCCTTCACCGTAAGAACGTCGGGTAAATTATGTACATATGAAAATTCGAAAAATCGAAAATCACATTGGTACATGGCGAGATTCAAACCCAAGACCTGTAGATTACAAGTCAAGTGTTTAAACCACTGAGCCACCGACACTCTTAATTTGTAGATTACAAGTCCAGTATTCAACCACTGTCACTAATCTCTTTAGACTAGATTCTAGTACAGTACCCTTTATTCCAAAGTATCTTCGCTTTTAATATCACTGTCATTTAAAGATCTACATTGATTAAGATATGCTATTATTTCTTTACTAGCACTAGATGCATCTATATCCCTCATAGCATTCAGTCTTTCCGTCACATGTCTTCCAAAGAACCAATACTGCATGTCTGTTGATGGTTCGGAAATAGGTTTCATGGCTATAAGAAGATTGTCAATAAAGCTGACACATTTGTTTTTCTTGATTCTCATAGGTGTTTTGAATTGTCGTCTAGGTCTATCTGTTCTTTTCCCTCGCTGCCTGATACCAAGGTTCATCTCTTCCATGTCTGACTGCAATTCTTCTTTCATCTCTATGTTATCTAAATTGGATAATTCTGGTTGCATTGATGGATAATTCTGAAAATAAAAAATTGGATAAGTCAGTCACACAATGTTAACATTTCTCTTTCATCATATATTTAAAAGCTCGCATAGAGAATGACCATATTTTTACTTCTTTAAATTCTAATGGTAATATTCAGCAGGACTCAACGATAGATCAATTAAACGATAAATTAGTTAGTAAAAACTCACCTCAAAATTAACATCTTCTCTTTTTGGAACCTCACGTAAAAATTGCAATGGCTTCCATAACGGCCAGCAAGGTACATACACTTCAGCAGGTGATGTAGCAGTTTCTTTTGACTTGTCAACACGTCGAAGATTATGGTTGAAAGTACTTCTAATATTAACCCAGCGATCTCTGACTGAACGAGCTGTAATTTGTATTTTAATTGTAATTTAACATAAATATTAAATTAGAGACTACGATATTTAGCTATATTGATAAATAAATGATTTACCAGAGTAACCCCGACCCAATTTCGCAGCAAACTCGGCGTATGCTTTATATTTTTGTTGAATTTGATGATTCGTGTTATTAAATGGTTTCCATATAAATTCTCTTTGGCGAACAAATTCAACCAATTCTAACTCCAATTTGCGCGTCCAATAACATGGCTTCCGAGGCATGTTTTATTTATAACATATCGTTTTTTGTGTGGAAACTCTTAATACTATATATGTTTATATTAAAACGTTTTGTTAGAACTTCTTTTCTTTCGATTTTGTCTAATGTTTACAAATACGAAACATTACAAATTGACAAATGATGACAATGACAGAACCAAAAAACAAAGATTAAGTCCCGTGTGTCGGTTCAAAGAGTAGTTATAGAATAGACGAGAAGGATATTGAAAATCGATGTTTTGCCAAAAAAAAAAATTTGAAAATGAAAAAATGTATGGGTTTAAAATATTTTAAGTTTAATTCATTGTTGCATAAATAAAACAAATGTTGTCCTACTAATATCGCTATTTCTTACGACATTAATTATTAATCGAGTTTGATTTTCGGTAACATCGTATTTTGTCAGTGTCAAAAATTATCTTATTGAAATTAATATTTACATTTTAGATAGAAATTAGCAAATGTATGACAATTGTCCTTTAGTTTTATCTAAATATACCAAAAATATCAAAACTAAATGAACTAATAAAATAAAAAAATAAATTAACAGAACAGGACCATTTAATCCTTAAAATGAGGCGAACTCCAGGCGTCGACACAACAAGAATAAAAGTGGTTAAGCAGAGCCATGAAACATGGAAGGCGATGTCTCGTTGTTTGTTTATCTTCTTTATTGCAGTCTTCATACTAGTATATATTTATTTTTCTGTCATCTATGATTTTTTTAAGGTATTCTTATTGTAAATTTAACCATCAATTTGTAAAAATTAAATGCTTTGGATGCCACAGCATTTGCCTCAGTCTCTCTATCTGCAAATATTTTCTTAACAAAACATTACTTAGTTTTAGTTTATAATATCAATTTTTATAATTCAATATTCGAGAAAAAATCTAGAACTTCGCCCAGAAAAGCATTAAACCAATGCGCTAATTTATAATATACGAATTTTATTTGTTCTCTTAAAGAATATTTATTTTTAGTCTTGCCTTCAAGATATCCGCGGTTACCACTTTACCTGTATAATATTCCATTCAACTGGAAAGAAGATATGTTCTGCGGCTAAATACGTAACGAATAGACTCTTGTTGCCTTATTTTATTACATTCCAAGTATTCGATACTTTGTTTATATGTTTACTTTTGAAGTCGTTATACATAAATGAAAGAAATCATACTACTCGTATATATAATAATATTATAAATGCGAAAGTTTAGATGGATAGATGGATGTTTGTTAGAGTTTGTAGCCTAAACGGCTGAACGGATTTCGATGAAATTTGGCATAGATGTAGAGGACAGTCTGGAAGAACACATAGGCTACTCACTTTTTTTTTTAAATTCCGCGCGGACGCAGTCGCTGGCGAAAGCTAATAATAAGTACAATATTCATATTTTGATATGACAAAGCTGCGATATTTGCAAGCGTGTGGAAGTCATATTTAGAAACTAAACATATAAAATGTAACACCATTAAAGTTGAAATTCTTTCGTTTCATATACAGGTTAGTTGTAAATTAATATGATAATATTTTTCTTCACCTATTTAATGTTAGTTTCACACGAGGGCGGAATATTGTGGCAAAAAAGTAGACAATACATGTACTATTATTTGTACGCACTCGGGATACAGTATTTAGAAGAGTTATTCACTAGGTAAGACAAATAGTAAAGATTTATTTGTGAATCTACTAAACACTTTGAGGGCAGCTGTTTACATGCGTTTAAACAATATGAATACTATAACTAAATGAAAACGACAACTTCAGTATTATTGTGTCGCGTCGCGTTCTTTAAGACGGGTTCCTATAAAGGAGACAGAGCCCATTTCTTGTCGCTGTTGAAATAAGGTTAACGGTACGGAATAGCAGTACTGTTCTGTCCTACTATTTTGCTTCACTCTGCTACCCGCGTGTGAAACTATAATGGTGGACTGCATACGAGTGTCAAATGCATAAAATTTGCATTACCATCCCGATAACAGCGTAACAGCTCAACGCCACATTAGGGCTTATCGAACGCCCCCTGATGGTTTATAGTTTCCCTTTTCCCGCGTAATGGCGGCGCATTTGCCGCGGCCGGGGCTCCTGCCGCATTAGTCTCTCATATACGACATTTTATTGCGAATAACTGGCCAGTTGGACATTCATATTTTAAGACCATGAATTTAAATAAAATTGGGAGAAAATAATAATATTTTTTTATACTAGCGTTCGCCCGCGACTCAGTCCGCGTGAAATTAAGCAAAAAGTGAGTAGCCTATGTGTTCTTCCAGACTATCCTCTACGTTTATGCCAAATTGCCAATAATACAAACTCTAACAAACATCCATCCATCTAAACTTTCGCATTTATAATATTAGTAAGATTATCTGTTAAATATACAACTGATATTAAGGCAAAATCTTTATAGAAAACGATAATGGTATTTTAAGGTTACTTTAGTCATTACCAAAAAACCCTATTCGATAGAGTTTGATGCTAGTCGTCCCTAATGATAGTTGAGGGAACGTTATTGTGAGAATCAACAGACAAATAGAAGCTTTGTAACTATCGTTAAACACTAATTATTCTCTAGAGAATTGATTTAGTGGCTAGCGAAATAACTGCTAACTCAAAGGTACTTATCTATCGGGTTGATGACGTCAGATAGAGGAAAATATTTCTAGTAATTTGAGTTGCCTTTTCCGTGATCTAACCATTCATTTTCCTTAGGCAAACTACCTTATCGAAGTTATGTATCTAAAAAAACCAAATTAGAAAAAAATGTGTCATAGCCCTTTAATGATTTATGGTTTCCATAGACTATAAAAAATGCGCGCCAAATTAAATGGCGGCGTGTGTTGGCAAGATGTCAACACCACCTCGGAGTTGGGCGCGGTGATTAATGGCGGGCGGTAAACTTGTCAGAGCTTGTATCGCTACATCATCGAAGAAATCTGCCTAGTCACACCACATTGCGAACGGTAATTGCGAATTAAACCGGCTTTTTACTGTAATTGGGTAGTTTTATGTGCGATAGGGTTTGTTAAACCGTAGTATTACTGGTCCTTTTGTTGTAATTATAGTTACCATTGGGCAAGGCTTCCTTCTCTGTTCGCGGGTTTGATTATTGCGTTATTAAATTCCTGAATTTACAAACAAAAAAGTCAATGGTGGCTGTAGCTATTTCACATCTTCAGCTGTTTTGTAAAAATTGTGAGCAAAAAAATTCGGTTTGTCTATGGTGAAAATTCGAATTTGGAACGGAACGAAGATTTTTTACAAAGTTTTCACTTAGTTTGTGAGTTAACTGATTTTTCTTTAATATGGTTAAACGTTCAACAAATATATGGACATTATATAATATAATTTGCTCCACCAGCCCTCAGCACATAAATAACGTCGGCGTTACGTCTGCTATCTCTTTGTAACATAACTTTGCTATCGCGGGTTCAGTTTTTATGTCTTCCCCTTCCGTTTGATGCAGCCTCATTTGTTTATTCAAACGCGATTATGTGAGCTTCTAAAGAATATTAGAAAGATTTCTGTGAAATATACTGTAGTGGCCTATATTTTTAACTCAATCCATACATATAATAAAAAAGGAGTGTCTGTTTGTAATATCCAAAGAAAAATCCAGATTTCGGGAAGATGATGTATTTGCGTTGCTGATAACGAAAATCGCATTTAAAAAAAATTTGTTTGTCTGTCAGCAAGCCGCGTTTGTTCCGGGTAATCTTCGAAACGGCTGGGCCGATTTCGACGGGACTATCACTGGAGGGTAGCTGACATGGATAGGCATATTATAGGCTACTTTTTTTTTTAATTCAGCGCTGTCAAAATGGCGTAACGGGTGGTCCAAATTTGCGCTAACGAAGTTTGCGGGCGATAGCTCGTAGCAAATGAAACTCGTGTTATTTCTACATACAATATAAGCGTCGTCAAAAGAGGAAGGGGGCAGCTCCCTCCTCCTAAATCATTGTAGATCATCGGTTGGCGACGCCCACGATATATATTTACTGACGTGTCATGAGGACTATAAGTAATTGTTTTTCCTGTGTCTACAATGCAATATAAAAATACTGGGACATTAAAAATAGGCAAAACGATCTCTTATTAATTGGAGAACTAAAGTGCTAAGCGGTGGTCACATAAAAGTTAGTGAAAACGCTCCGTGGTCCAAACAACGGTTAGTGAGAGCACACCCTAATATTTCTAACCTCAAATCATAATGTTTAGTTTCTAGTATCTATGCAAATAGCTATACAGGTATACCTCAATATGTACCTATTTTCACCTTCACAATCTCATTATGATAAAGCTTCGAATACGTCATTCCATTTCGAAGTAGCGAACATTCGAGAACTCTATAACCATAAACATGGTGTTAAGGAAGAATAACGAAGTAGGAGAGTATCGAATTTGCATCTGCGCTGTATTTTATGTAAATCATTACACTTAACATCGATCTGATGGTTACTTTTATCTTAGTATCGTTGCTGTTTACGATTGAAAGGTTCGTTATATGTTATTTAAAAGTCTGTTCAACGTGTTAGAGTTTTTTATTTTGCTTTTTTATTGTCGTTTGCAAGAATAAGTTGTCATGCGATTTAAAGATATAGACTTCTGTATTCGAATTAATTATAAATTACAACTCTTTAGTGGTATAAAACGGTAAAATCAATCAAGTCTGTTAGGTTAGAGCGTGCAAACTTGAAACTAGACTATCGCACAACTGTTTAGTCGCACTTTGATTCCTATGAGCTTATATGGAGGTGCGCACACAACTCGATTTTTAGTTGTGCAACTAAACAGTTGAATCCGCTGCGAAGCAATCGACAATCGCACATCAGTTGTGCGACAGTTTAGTTAAAGGCGTGGTCTCTTAATAAGGGGGTTACGGGTGAACTATGGTTTGTAGGTATACCATAAAAAATATGGAATTAAAATACATTTCGCATGGCATCACATAGAATTTTTAATTGAAATATATTCAGACTACTTGACACCCACTATCAATAATTAGTTGGGTTCAAGTTACTCTGTACGCCGTCGTGATAATTAGTCGAATACAGGCTCAACAGCGCCGTGTCGCCCATTATTATTTGGGCTCGTTGCCCACGCTAATGAGCGCATAGTATACACATCACATTGCAGCAGAACAAACAAGAATAATTTATTTTATGATGCATTTTATAGCACGTCTTGAATTTCTATTATCTTTTTGGCGAGTCAACATTTATTAATCGTATTTCTTTATGTCATTAACGGTTAAGTTACTTTTATGTATTAATTACCTTAACATGATAATATTTCTAGACATTATTTTGTAACGAGAAGAAATAAATTTAAAAATATATCAATTTTATTGCAGCATGCAAGGAATAGGCCTATGTAGTAGATTTTTAGTATTGTATGCAAATAAATGGTGTTGCTGAATCTTCTACTCTGTGGCGTCAACACAAGTGCAAGGTATGGGAGGGAACTTGTTACTTCCCGCGCACGGAGGTACCAAAGTTGTGTGAATAATGAATTGTTTCTATAACAGGTTCATAAACAACACGGTGAGGTAGGTGTGAGGGGAGGTATTGTGCTCCAGTGCTTTGTCGGATTACTACGGCTTTGCCTAATTGTAGGACCATCGTACCTTGAGTTGGAATTGTTGATTGTAATTCTTAATGACATTAATATCAGAATTTTAAACTTTCATTAGTTTAACAATTAGCGCGAAAACTAATTGACTAATCTTATATCACACTTAATAATTCGAATTGCATGATTATTCACTTGTTTGAAAGTAATGCAGCTGTCTATGATGAAGAAGATTTTATCGGAATGAACATGATTACAAAACTACTTGTGATGTACGAAAAAAAAACAACATACAGACGAATTGAGTACCTCCTTCTTTTGGGAAGTCGGTCAAAAAAGACGGACTTTAGGTACGCAATGTATAATGCGACTAAAGTCAATCGCATACAGTCATCGTATAACCTGACCAGAATTGCAGGTACCATACATTACACTTCTTAAATATTACATTTAAGGCCACCAAATTGTAAATTGTCTGATAACAATCCAAAGAGTAAAATCGGATTTTCTTACCTTATCTGACAGTGACGTCATTTTTAAGCTATCTGAGCCTCTATCAGCCTAATTATCGTCCCGAAAAATATTAGAGGAATCCCGAAAAATAAAACCAGAGGGACGTAGATCACGCGGGAGGCCGAAACTAAGATGGCAAAATGATGTCGAACGAGACCTTAAAAATGTCGGCATTAAGGGCTGGATACGAAAAGCCCAAGATAGACCGACATGGAGGAATTTACTGGACCAGGCCCAGGCCCACCTACGTCTTTAGTGCCTCTGATGATGTTGATGATGATGAAAAATATTATAAATCGGGTAAAAATAGTGTAAACAGATTGTTTCCGATCATACTACACTAACCTCTATAAGTGTGACGCTACATCAAATCAAATGATATTAGTCTTTCGATAATTCAATATGTAGCTAGGAACGAGGCAGTATCGCCGGAAAAGGAAGACATAAAGTATGAACTTACGCGAGATATCAAAATAATACGATCCAATAATAGCTTTATGTTTGCGAAGCGAATATAAGCGAATACGTACAAAATGTCATTCATATGTATATAGTCTTCACAACTGTTTCTAATTTCTGTTCTAATCCTACTTTCTAAGGGTCGGCGCATCAAGTTTTCGTCCTCTAGGTTCTATCTTCCATCACCTTAGTCATCACTCCATCATGTCATCTTTCACGCAATCTATTCATGTCTTCCTAGGCCTACCTCTGGTATACCCCTCCACAGATTGTGGAAGACATTTGAAGGAAAGCTCATAGTAAGAAAAATATATTTTAACATGGTTAAGTGTTACTAAAATAACGCTGTCTTTATTTTGATACAACGCCTTTTCCGAATATAACCTTAAAATTACATTTTGACGTTACTGTTTACTTAGGGAGACCGCCTTCATTAAACACTACGTATTAATTACAAGAGTAATACATTTTCATGATAGGAAATGTATTTTTATTTATAATACGAGTATATTAAATGTTTCTTTTGATTATTACATTTCACTGCGTTAAAACAGAACGAAGTAATTAAATTAACGCGTGATGGAAATTGAATAAATGATTTTATATGAGAAAGGAATTAATGGAAATTGCGTTAGGCGCTTCCAATCAGCACACGTAATGAGGACCTGCCGTAAAGTCAGCTGTCGTATAAATCGACCACAACCAAGACAAGCGATTGGCGAGTTTGTCTTGATTGAGCTATTCAAACCTTTGCTTCGTTTAACAAGGTAACAAGTGAAACACAATTGTAACGTGCCAGTTTTAAAAGATGCTGGCCTTATCAAAAAAAAGTTAAAAATATGATATTTAGTAGCTGTTGCTCGCGACTTCGCCCGCGTAAAATTAAAAAAAGTACAGCCTATAATAGTGAAAGAATTTTTGAAATCAGCCCAGTTTTTGAGTTATTTCAATACATACAAAAAATCAAGTCTTTTCTCCTTATAATATTACTAGCTTTTGCCCGCGACTCCGTCCGCGTGGAATTAAAAAAAAACAAAAGTAAGTAGCCAATGTGTTCTTCAAGACTATCCTCTACATCCAGGCCAAAATTCATTGAGATCCGTTCAGTAGTTTAGGCTACAAACTCTAACAAACATCCATCCATCTAAACTTTCCCATTTATAATATAAGTATGAAGTATAGATTGTAAACGGATATCCTAATCCAACGAGTCGCCTGACAAAATTATTTTAGAACATAAAAATTATAATGAATTAAGTATTAATTAATAATCAGAAATGCTATGTAACTGGTATGTAATATTCTTTTATTTCCATTCCAAGTAATTGGTAATTGAGTTCATTTATCAACTTGTTTATGTTTTAAATATCTGTTAATGATGGCTGGCGTATATCACAAAGTTCCATAGCGAGTTCGATAAGCAGCTTGATTGGAGGCTCGTCCTCAATATAATCTGTACTTTCGGCGGGAAATGATTCAATCAATACGCGAACGGGCTATATTTGAACAATCTATTTGCGAATTCGTATTGAACTCGAGTTCTGGCTATTTAATATTGAACACTCTTTGGGATATGTCTGTTTCTTTGACGGTAAACACACCATCGATTGACGCCTTGATTTTATTCATGCAACCACACTGTTACTAAAAAGATTTAAAAAGCTATTATCAGAAAGTTGTTTTTGTAATGTACATTTTAACTAATGGTCGGTTTCCCAGCTACATTTAACCATTCGTTAGTGATTTTGATGCGATAACTTCAAAAAATGCATTTTCGAACTACGTAGAAACTTAGATCAACTTAACACTAATGTTAAGGTAACGATAAAATGGATACTTGGGAAACCCAGCATTAGTTAAATTATTGTTAAAGTTGTTCAAGATTAGGAGCAGCGAGTTGACATCTAAATAGGTATTAACGTAATCAGCGACACGATGTAAATCATTTGAGCGGCTCAACAAATTGAATCTCGCTACGTCGCTTATAGACGATTGCGACGCCGATAAGCCAAACGACTTTATTACGTGTATTAAATTATTTATACGAAATATTTCAATAAAAGAGAAATAAAATCACATTTCATACCTTTTAAGGTGCGTTACGTCAATAACATTACGAAATGTGAAGTAACATGTTACATGGTGAGCATTCACACGGTTAGTAGATGTTACAGGGAAAGCAGTGAGCAATAATCCACTCAATTAATGTTACACCTCGTAACGTCTGTCAGTATGCGCCTTCATTGTATCTACGTAGATGCTGCATTTTTTTCCCAATCTTCTGTTCGAATTTTGTTTCTTCTACTTCTAAAATAGTAAAAGGATAAAAACAAGGGATAGATGATTTCGTATTGATTTTAAAATACATGAGTTATATTTTCTTTAAATTCAATTTTAAATTATCTTGTATTGTTTTTTCCGCTATAAAGGTGAATTTATTGCAATCGTTTGAAGCTTTTAGTTTAATTCTATCAAGTGCAGTGATCCTGAAATACTCGTAGCGTCGACGCCAAGTCGGCGACGACTTAACTGATTGCAAAGACGATTGTTGTATTGACGGTTCTTTTAAATGTTTATTTCCTAGATTTTCAAGAACTAAAGGCCATTTATTTCGCAAATGTCTTTATTGGAAATCCGTAGTATTTTAAGGTAGTTTGACCTAATATTGTTCTTAGCATATTTTGCTTCATGAGTTATTTGTTTTAAAAATAAATTGCACTCCCTATCCCTTTTAAAGTTGTTTTTTTTACTAAAATATTGATCTAAAAGATTTATCTAAAAACAAAATAAGACAGTTTGCAAAACTTTGATAGCAATAGATATTAATTAGTCCAGTTGCTATGACATGGAATGGGGCAGAAAGCCAGTTGGCCTGAATCGCCCTGTGAGCAAGATTGCTGGGAAGTTTGTTCATTAGTCGCCGGCGCTGACCTGTAGTCAAATGTGAAAAGTTTAATTGTCCGAGTGTCGGTAGGGGGCGCTACTGTTGCTCATTGCTGATTCAACATAACTTTCCGCTATAATTACACGCTGAAAAGAGTGGATGGTATTAAATAATTAACTAGTTGTAAAGTTTCGGTTGATATGGTACGCTAGGAACAAGCTAATAATACGTGTAACAGTCGGTTTCTATTGTCACAATAGCTGTTCATAATTGTTCTCATTGTTTTTAATGGAAGGATTACATATGACTAATTTAGCAATTAAAATGTACTGTTAGAACGACTTGACATAAAATCAACTCAAAAGTTAGACTCAGAAATATTATCCAGAGCTTTTTTAATTTATAAGTTTTTCTAATTGTTGCGTCTTCATTTAAATCTGATTAGTTGATTGATTGAATATTTCTTAAAAAGTAAACTAAACGTTACAATAAATTTAAAAATAATCAATCCAAAAGTAATGTAGTTTTAATTTTACAAATAGAAACAAATGAATAAATATTACCAATAAGCATTTCTAATTATCAAAATGGCGTCTTAGAATACAGAAAGGTTGTTTTTCCTGGAAAATACGGACAATAAACGTTCACCTTCCCAACGTTTACTTTAAAGGAGCTTTTCATTTGATTAACATTGCTATTTCGTACTAAAATGAAAGCTCAATATTGTAACTAAGTTCTAAAGAACTTTATACTTGTTCTGATGATACCAAATGTTAGTTCTATACTCTATTCTTCGAAAGCAAATTTGTTTTGTAAAGATTATAATGAAAACTAGCTTTTACCCGCGACTCCGTCCACATCTAATTAAACAAAAATAAAAGTATGTAGTCAATGTGTTCGTCCAGACTATGCTCTACAACTACGCTAAATATAATCTGAAATTTAATATTATAATATTAGTATAAGAGTATCTATCAAGTTTACATAACTAGTGGTCGTAGTAACGTGGTAGATATTAAAAAAAAAGGTTTCACAGCTGTGCACAAGTCAACGTAGTCTACGAGTGTTTTTTTTTTTTTTTTTATAATATAAGGTGGCAAACGAGCAAGCGGCTACCTGAATCCACCAAACTGGCGCAGCGACCGTTGCCCAAAGACATTCGCAATAGCGAATGCGTTGCCTACCCTTAATTGACGGAGGAGGAGACGGACATAAAAGGGGACATTTCCCCTTCCTATGCGTCTCCTCCACCGTCAAGTCCACTTTTCCTTCCCATCCTTTTCTTAAAGGAAAATGAGTGTGAGGAAAAGGGACTAAAGTTGGGCCTCCGGCACCACACTCAGCAGACGAAACGCGGAATTGCTCCCACTTCACGTCTGTATTCTGTGTGGTCGTGGTATTGCACGGGGCGAGCGGACCCATTCGTGCGAAGATGTTAAAGCGGGCTCTACCACTGTAAAAAGTGTGAACATTTGCTACGTAATTATCTTAGCAAAATATAAGTTCTACGGAGACATTCTACAATTTATTTTTGGGTATAAAACTGGATCTAAAAGAAATGTAGGTTTCGTTATTTCTTACTAGCTTTCGCCGGCGACTCCGTCCGCATGAATTCGAAATAAAAACAAAAGTAAGTCGTCTGTGTGTTCTTACTAGACTATGCTATACACGTATGACAAATTTAATCGAGATCCTTTCAGCCGTTTAGGTGGCAAACTCTAACAAACATCGATCCATTTAAAACTTACGCATTTATAATAATATTAGTAAGATAGAAGTTGTTTTGTTTTTTTTAAATTATATAATAAGGTGGCAAACGAGCAAGCGGCTACCTGAATCCACCAAACTGGCGCAGCGACCGTTGCCCAAAAACATTCGCAATAGCGAATGCGTTGCTTACCCTTAAGAGGATGAGGAGACGCATATAAGAGGATGTTACCCCTTCATATGCGTCTCCTCCACCGTCAAATCCACGTTCCCTTCCCATCCTTTTCTTATAGGAAAAATGGTGGGAAGAAAAAGGGACTAAAGTTAAGCCTCCGGCACCAAAATCTTGTTGTTGCAAAAGTGTTTTATGGATCTTATCATCCCCGTTTTGTACCACCTTTGTACTAATTTGTTAACCTTGTACTAAAATGTACTGAGTGTACAATATTTTCATTAAGGTTAATGTATTCGATAGCGTATGTAATGCCTTAATTTCCCTTTAGACAGCGATTCCGAAGGCGATGATATCGTTTTTACTAATTAATTAATTAACAAGAGTATATTTTGTTTCATAAACATGTTATGTAGCATTGTAGTGGCGCATAGTAAGTCAGTCGTTTGTTAGCCGCGCTGGAGGGAGGACGTGCGCTCGGAAACTTTAGAACGGCTTCGTGAAATAATTAAATTACCGAAAATTAATCTATAACAAACTTGCACGTGATTGCATGTGTTTGTGGCGTTGAGTGATTGGACAATTTCTTGGCAAAGTTTAATTTGTGTTAAAAAAATTAAGGGTGATTTTTTCAGTACGTGTAAAGTTTTAGTGTTCTCATAAATATGGGAGAGATTTTGTGAGTAATTTCATTTTGTGTTGGAGGCATCGAAAAACGCTACTTAAAAATAAGGTACGTCTTCATGCTGGTTAAGCGTGTTACTAAGGCGTGCGCTAATCTGTAATACTAACGACTTTAGTAATAATATACGTAGTATTATAAAATAAAAATCTTACGTTTAGTAAAATGTCGAAAAGATTGTCAATTTTACAAGCAATTTATATAACGATCTAATTTAAGTTTCCTAAAAAATAATCATTTTTATATGGATTTAATTTTATTTTAATACTATAGGGACCACTGTTCTCAGTTTTCTTCATATAAAACTATATATTTGGTAATTGTTCATGTCCATTAACATTACACATATAATTATAGATTAATTTCAATTAAAAAAAAATACAAATTCAGAGTTAAAATTTTGGTAGACTATAAATGAAGTGAATGTGTTTTTTTTCATTAATTTCAAAGAATAGGTTACCATTAAAATAGAACGGATAAATTGTGTTACTAAACTTTTGTAATACTAATTCATCCGTATTAAATTATATTTTTTATTAATGGATAAACGGATTTCTTTAATTCAATTACTTAGAAAGGAATTCCCAGAATAAATTCCCTTTGTGCGTAATTAAAAGGAAAGATTTCTAAGTAGATTCGAAATTACAAGATCTTTTCATCTTGAAAAATGTTGGATTCCAGATTCTAAGATAATCTTTTGATATTCATCAGACTTCCTTTTTCTCTGGATTCGGCTCAGTATGTCCTACTCTTCCATACATCTCTAACTGCCGTCACATCTGAACTCACTCTCTTACGCATATTTTCTTTCACGCTATTTCGGTCTTCCTCTTTTGTCATCTACATATCCTAGTCCCGTAGGATCGGAGCACCGGGTTTTCGTCCTCCTAATAACTCTATCATCCGTCATCTCAGTTATCACTCCCTTCTTGATCATATCACCTTTCACGCTTTCCACCCATCTTTTTCAAGGTCTACCTCTACCGGTGTACCACACTCATAACTAACGTCCTTCTTGTTACAAGCGATTCGTCCCTGCCCATACCTTGCTAACCTCCTTAATTTCTCAACTACTGGGGCTACTTTCAAACTCCCTCTAATTTACTCATTCCGTATCTTTACCTTTCAAATATTTCTTCCTGTAATAAGAAAATATGGATAACACAGAAGTATTGATCATTACTGATTTGCGGCAGTGGAAAGTTTTTTATTTATTTTGGTTGAGTTCAACCATGGTTTGCGTGAGAACACGAAAACTCTATGGTGATTAACATGCAACGTCTAAGCCGTATGCAGGCATAAATATTAGTTCGTTGAACGCAATTTAAAAGAAAAAACCTTACCCTAACACCTTGTTCGATTTAGAAGCAATTTTTCTTTTTTTAATCGATGAATTTGATATCTGTATTCGTAGATGTATTGAATGGGTCAAAAATAATAATGACTAGCTGTTGCTCGCGACTTCGCTTGCGTGAAATATAAAAATACAGCCTATGTTACTCACAGATAAATTAACTTTCTAATGGTGAAAGAATTTTTAAAAACAGCCCAGTAGTTTTGGAGTTATTTCAATATATACAAAAATACATATCTTTCCTCTTTATAATATTAGTATAGATAATGCAAAATATTTACAAATATCATAAAGTATAACTACACTCAGAGTGAAGTGGTCTCCCTTAGTGTAGTTAGTACAAGGCCCTTATCTGAGTGTGAATTTCAAGTATCATTTGACATTTTTTAAAAAATTTGAGTATTCTTGAGTAAGAAGTGAGATCGGCTTATCGACTTGCTACGTTGAAGGTTTCATGAAAAGCGGATTGGGACATCTGTTGTCACCTGACCACGGTATTAAATGTAGAATCCGTTCTACAATAGGAATATTATAGTGGGTATGGGACATTTACCGTTTTATTTGAATTTATCTTGATGTCTATGAGCTGTTAGTTTTTTGTGACCTTCATTTTCGAAATGGAAATGTAACAATTTTTTTACTTAATCTATAATCAAGACGTTATTTGTCGTTCTATGTTATTAATTAATAATTATTTATATTGCCCTGATGTATTTAATAGTATTATTAAATTACTATTACAGTAACAATGAACGAGGTTATGTTTTGTTTAACACTTTTGATGCAACAAAATTCATAGTTTAACATTTTCTGAACTAAAGGTTTTTATTTTCTCATTTATAAGTTATTTAGTATACATACATCGAAATCTGGGTTGTTTTGTTAAAGATTGTACATTTCATGTTTTAATACAATAATAAATACATCGTTAAATCCATTAACTTAATAAGTTTCGCTTTGTTAGAAGTTTACCGAGAGATTGTATAAATCTAGTAGAAATTTTAACTGATAAATTTTACTTTATTAAGATAGCATTTTATGTAAAATTGTAGCCATAGTTGAAATCGTAAATAAATAGCAGGAATTTTGTTTAGCTACAT
Organism: Papilio protenor; assembly: GCA_029286645.1. Classification (NCBI taxonomy): domain Eukaryota; kingdom Metazoa; phylum Arthropoda; class Insecta; order Lepidoptera; family Papilionidae; genus Papilio; species Papilio protenor. Next base: position 2,699,427 of record JAGSMZ010000009.1, read on the forward strand.
ATATGACATTTAAAAAATCATAGTTTAGTTCTAGAGTAATATTTGAGCTCGAAAATTAGTATAATCATTCTTTGAAAGTAATTTATTCATAGAGTATTTTATATTTATTTTAAAAAGAAAATTACTATAAAAATATGAATAAAAGCATTTGCATAATAGTTCTTTGAGCTTAAATTCATTTCAAGCTTTTGAGCTTTGAACACGATATGTGTAAAAGTATTTCGTACGAGTAAAACTTTTAAGTATGAATTCTTCTAAAAGTATGGAAACATAAGAGTTTAAGTTTTTTAATAATACTAAGAAGGTATTTAATATTACGTTCATTATTTTCATACTTGTAATGAATTTTAGAAACTCAATCTTATTGGTATGTAATTATAATAACATAGGATACTAGCTGTCGCCCTCGACTCCGTCCCCATAGAATTAAAAAAACAAAAGAAATTAGCCTGTGTTCTTCCATGCTCTACATCTATGTCAAATTTTATTGCGATCCGTTCATCAGGCTACAAACTTACCAACATCTATCCATCAGAACTTTCCCATTTATAACATTAGTAAGATTGAGTGTAGATATTTTGCTATGTTATTATTAATCTTACAGTGTTTAAAGACTTGCTTGAAAACAATGATTATCTCATTATTAAAAAAATGCAATAGGTTTTACAACTATTTCCAGTTAAATTTTACGATAATTTAAAAATAATTCTCTATAGTATAAGTGTATAAACAAAAGGGTACATTTTTTAATCTGTTAAGTAGGAAGTATTAAGCGGTTTTATAAAAATATCAAAATTTAAGGCGGCTTATAGAAACACCATCATTTGTCTTACTCAACGTCAGACAGATTTTCTCTTGAACAGAAGCTCAAATATTTTAGGTTAACGTTTATTTATGATCTAATTAAAGGAAGTAATTAAGAATGTAACAACTAATTTAAAACTTATTGTCTCTTCTACACAAAACTACAGAATGAATTTTCCTTTATAAGAAGGTTTATTTTAACAGATGATTTTGTGTTAGTTGACTAAAAGGTAAGACTAAAATATAGTTAAAACAATTCTTTTATCTTACTTTCTTACTATTATTATAAACTAGCTTTCGCCCGCGACTCCGTTCGCGTGGAATTAAAAAAAAAATTGTCATTACAGACTATCCTCTAAGTCTATACCTAATTTATCCATCTAAACTTTCACATTTATATAATAATATTAAGTTAGATGTGAAAGTTTAGATAGATGGATGGATGGATGGATGTTTGTTAGAGCTTGTAGCCTAAACGGATAAACGGATCTGAATGAAATTTTGCACAGATGTAGAGCATACGAGTAGTCTGGAAGAACACATAGGCTACTTACTTTTTTTAATACCACGAAGACGGAGTCGCGGGCGAAAGCTAGTTGTTGTATATGTCTGATTTAATATTTTTAAGATACCTTTGAAACTATATTTTCTTAATGCTCCGGGATAACAAAGCCAACAGGAGCATAATAATATTGTACCTTGTTCTCTATTTTGACGGGTTAATATATCACTGTAGATCTTACATTGTAACGAGCTTGTATTACGTCTATAAAGGAAGGCCGTTGATTAATGATGAGTTTGTGACTATTTGATTGTACTTTGTACAATATAATGTGTAAACTAGTACTTATAAAGTCCTAATTTAAGTCCCTTTCACTTTACCACACTTTTCTTATAAGGAGAGGATGGGAAGGGGAAGTGGATTTGACGGTGGAGGAGATGCATAGGAAGGGGAAATATCCTCTTTATATGCGTCTCCTCCTTACGTCGAATAAGGGTAGGCAACGCATCTTGCAATTGCGGATGTCTATGGGCAGCGGTCGCTTCGCCATTTTGGCGGATTCAGGTGGCCGCTTGCTCGTTTGCCACCTTATTTTATAAAAAAAAATATATAGAAATATAGAAATCACTACAAAATAAGAACTTAATATTTTTAAAGCAGTATTGTTTTATTTTTTTTAAAACTAGCTTTCGCCCGCGACGCCGTCCGCGTGGAATTAAAAAATACAAACATAAATAGCCTATGTGTCCTTCCAGACTATCCTCTACATCTATGCCAAATTTCATCGAGATCCGTTCAGCCGTTTAGGCTATAAACTCTAACAAACATCCATCCATGTAAACTTTCGCATTTATAATATTAGTAAGATGTAACTATGGTAAAAAGTGTTTTTATTTTGATTATGAAAGTTTCGAAGCCTTCAAAATTTTAATTCAGAAATAACAGCCCAGTAATAAGGTCTAATTCTAATAAATCTGGTAATTCATAAAATCTACACATCAACAAAAATGTTCATAAAAGAGCTATTCAGACGATTATATTGAAAGAGCATTGAACTTTATGACATTATAATGTAGGGTAAAATAAATTTATTAGATGTCGATTCCATAGAGTTATTGTTATAGAGTTTTGTGCGCGTAGCAGAATATTTTATGATCACGCAATGACTATAATATTGTCATGTCAGTGTTTGACAAAGTAACTAAGGGAGTAGAAAAAATGTTTTTAGGCAATTTGCCTACGCTTCGTAGCAATTGTCTACGGCGTAGACTCGTAGAAGACATTCTTCGTAGACATATTTTGAAATTAAACACAAAACTATCTTACCCCGCGACTCCGTTTGCGTGGATTTAAAAATATGTTAGTAGTTTATGTGTAATTTCATCGAAATTAGTTCAGCAGTTTAGGCGACAAAATCTAACTAACATCTAAAATTTCGAATTATTTTTAATATCGTTGAAATATAATGAAGTTGAAAAACGTAGACTTTTGCGTTCGAAAATAATGATATTTCTTAATTTAATCTAAATCTTAATCTAATCTTCAATTATAAGAAATAATTCATTAGTTAAAAACTCTTGTTGTTGCTTTATTATTTTTTATTTTATTACTAGCTTTCGCCCGCGACTCCGACCACGTGGAATTAAAAAAAAAACAAAAGTGAGTAGCCTATGTGTTCTTCCAGACTATCCTCTACATCTATACCAAATTTCATCGAAATCCGTTCAGCCGTTTTGGCTACAAAGTCTAACAAACATGCATCCATCCATCTAAACTTTCGCATTTATAATATTAGTAAGATTCTTAATACTATATGTTTTTAGTTTGAATTTTTAAAAGATGTTGACCTATAAACTTAAAGTGGCTCCTTCGTTATCTCGGTTAAAAATATTCCCTCTTCTATAACCATTAAATTGAAAGACTAGCCATTTATCAACCACTGATTTTAACCTGATCTAGTTTTAACTGAAAACACATTTACAGCTTTAATTCAGGTCCTTATTATAGCGAGAAAACCCTTTTGTACATAAATTAATTTATAAATGTTAGCGGTTCAAATTGTGAATCAAATTAAAATTTAATTTTTAATACTGGAGCTTAAGGAATTTCGTAAAAGTTATACATTAAAATCATAATTAATATTTAAAGAATGAGAGTGAGAATAGTCAAATCATACTAATATTATAAATGCGAAAGTTTAGACGGTCGGGTGGATGTTTGTAGCCTAAACGGCTGAACGTATTTCGATGAAATTTGGTGTGGATGTTGAAGATAGTCTGGAAGAACACATAGGCTACTCACTTTTGTTATTTTTTAATTCCATGCGGACGGAGTCGCGTGCGAAAGCTAGTTACCTAATATATATTTTACCTGGATGATCCAGATATGTGTGATTAAGTCATGGTTGAGTTAAACTTCTCTAAAATCTACAATTTGCAGATTAACCTTTCAAACGCTCCATATTTGCAGAATCCAACGAAATAAACAAATTACGTTTCGATTTACTAAATTTTATTTCTAATAAGCCTTTCTAGGAAGTCCTTTGGTAAAATACAATAAGTTACTTTGACCCTTACGGCTTATTTGGACGATTTGGAACGAGGACAAAGCAAACAAGGGTCCGGAACCCACTTGTCTGTGTGAAGGGCGCTTTTCACAGCATTTTAGTTACGCCATCTATTGTCTGATATTAACAACATACGTCTTAGCTTTACTACTCAAAGTGTAGTGATATTTACTCAAACGAGACATAGAAAACAAATTTTAACAGTGGTAGATGCCAGCAACACCGTCTGTTCAATACCACAACCGCACAGAAAACTGGCATGAAGTAATTCCGCGTTTCGCCTGATGAGTGTGCGTAGCAAAGGCCAAAGGTCTGTCCTCTTTTTCCACCCTTTCCTTTTGTGTTGTGTGCTCGCTTGCTTTTTTTTTATCTTATCTATTTCAATTAATCAGATATAAATAATTGATGCATTCAAATATTTTTAAATAAAGTAGTTATTTACAGTTTAAATTGATTAAATGAAAACAAAACGAATCGAACTATAAAAAACAAATGAACGTACAATTAAGCTTGACTACATTTGAACGAAAAATATATTCCAAATTCAAACTGGCACTTCATATTGTAAATCTATTTCAGTTTAAAATGTAAATGTCGTTAGCGCTGTCAGTTGTCGAATGTTATTCCATTCCATTTTGTCAATTGCACATTTGATATGTGAGTGAAAATCTAATCATACTATCGCTAGTTACTCATAAAACTGTTTGATGTATATATTTTTTACTAGCTTTTGCTCGCGACTACGCAAGCGTAAAATTAAAACAGCCTCTCACTGATAACGTAGCTTTTAAATGGTGAAAGATTTTTTGTAATCGGCCTATTATTTTTTGAGTTATTACAATACATACAAAAATACAAATCTTTCCTCTTTATAATATTAGTTATTACACTGACTGATTCGACAGACTGCCAGGTACCATCCTCACCATCTCGATTGCTGGCATTCCACAACCATGCGGTTTTCGCGGAACTTTCTACCTCGTACATTCTCGTTGTGGAACGGTCTGTCATCGGCAGTATTTCCGAACCAATACCACTTATGGTCGTTCAAGAAGCCAGCCTACCATTTCTTCAAAGGTCGCATTTGTAGTTGTGTTGCGAATGTCCATGGGCGTCGTTGATCACCTCGGTGTCCCCGCCGCTCGTTTGCCTTTTATTATAAAAAAAAAGATAGATTCAGAAAGTACGATGTATCGAATAGTAATAAAAATTACGCCTAGCTCCACCTAGGGCGTTTAATTCACAGAATAGCTGTAACAGATACAATATCGTTTTGCGAGTTGGCAATAAAATCCGCGATAATGTTGGAATCGCGTGATCATTTCATTTCACCAATATCGGAACTTATCCTGTAATTTGACGAGTTCGCTCGTAATGTGGTTTCGATTAAACCTACATCACGTATCTATATTTTTATGTGAGCCTAGTACCACCAAACCAATGAAAACTATTTAGGTTATAATAATTATAGCTTTTAGTGCTAATATTCACCTAAAATATTTAATACTAGCTGTCCCCATGCGGCTTTATCCGCAGGTAATTATAAAAACTTGATTTTATCGTTTACATTTGTCAATTTATCATTTGCAAATCTCAAAATGACACGACATGACATGACAAACCTTAGCAATCTTTCTTTCTTGATGTTGGCAGTAACTTATGGTCTCTTTCCCACATTAGGGTTTTTATCCAAAATTTTTACCCTCTAACTTTAATGGCGTGAAAATATATAACCTAAAGCATGACGTAAGTGTAGGGGTTTTTATTAAAAAAAAGAATTATTCAAAAATATGCTGTAATTGCTGACATCTTAGGCAACAAAGAAGTGTGTGTTTACGCTTTATTATAATAGTATAGAAGTATAGACAAGGACCTTTAATATAAGGAATTTGACATTTCTGTGGTAGATCATTTTTTCCAGATACTTTACGATAAATAAATACCAAAATCTCGTTTCCATTAATTTAATTAAAACTTTACTATTCTAATTTTTAATACGCTTATGGAACCGCATTATTTAAATACTCTTAAATGCTCCCTAATGAGAAAAGTTCGCGTGAACCGTGTCACCAGGTAAAAATGTTAAAACAAACTTGTTCTTTACATAAAAGACATTTAAATTAATTATAGAAAGAGTTCGTGAATCTTTTTATCTTTAATCTTAATGTTTTTATCTTCTGTTAACTGAATCATTTAATGGACTTTATGGGAAGTCCTTAGTGTAGTATGAGAAATCCCCACCAAGAGCTCTTTTTAATTATTGGATGCGTGTCTGATAGTAAATGTTTGTTAAACTATAATATGCTTTACTAGCTGTTCGCGTACGGATTCATCCGCGTGAAATTATAAAAACTTTATTTTATCGTTTACATTTCTCAAATTATCAATCGCAAATGTCAAAATGACATGACATGACATGACAAACCTTAGCAATCTTTCTTTCTTGATGTTGGCAGCAACTTATGGTCTCTTTCCCACATTAAGGTTTTTATCCAAAATGTTTACCCTCTAAGTTTAATGGCGTGAAAATATATAACCTAAAGCGTGACGTAAGTGTAGGGCTTTTTATTAAAAAAAAGAATTATTCAAAAATATGCTGTAATTGCTGACATCTTAGGCAACAAAGAAGTGTGTGTTTACGCTTTATTATAATAGTATAGTAAGTATAGTATAGATTACTTTTTAATACTTTACTCTTCTGTGTAATCATAGATCAAATTGTATCCAATTTAAACTATAAATAAATATATTGTTTCAATCCAAATACACTACTAATATGTTAGTGTATTGAAACTTTTACGAACTATCAAGCATTTTGAGTGTTTATTTAAGTAACAAATTATTGTAAGTGCTCGTAATGATTAGTTACGTTTTGTTGTGACTACGTTAACTAACGCTTTATACTAAATACTGGAAAATTCTAGAACGTTCTTTTATTTCGTACTAGCTTTCGCCCGCGAATCCGTCCGCGTGGAATTAAAAAAAACAAAAGTGAGTAGCCTATGTGTTCTTCCAGACTATCCTCTACATCTATACCAAATTTCATCAAAATCCGTTCAGCCGTTTAGGCTACAAACTCTAAGAAACATCCATCCATCCACTCATCCATCTAAACTTCCGCATTTATAATATTAGTATGATTTTTGTCATTAAGTGGCCTTCGTAAATTTAAGTTCGAAACATATTTAGTACTTGTGTTTTGTATTTTGAAACACTAGAAGGTGTCAAACGACCAAGTCACTTGGTATCACAAGTAACGAAGTGATGCTACCCATAGACATTTACAAAATTATTTTGTCGGAAATGTCACCTAAATACTACGATTTACTAATAATTGTAATGCATTTTATAGTATACTAGTTTTCGCCCCCGACTCCGTCTGCATTGCATTTATAGTGGTAGGTGGGGGCGAAGTGTGTAGTGTCATAGATAAATATATAAAAAATTAAATAAATAGATACGTACACTACAAGTTAAAACAAAAGTAAGTAGCCTAGGTGTTCTTCCAGATATCCTCTACATCTGTGCCAAATTTCAACGAGATCCGTTCAGCAGTTTAGGCTACATACTCTAACAAACATCGAAATTTTCGCATTAGTAATATTAGTAAGATAACTATAGTTCAAATTGGTTAAGGCAAATTAAAATCAATACGTTCAAAATGAAAGTCCATCGATAAAATACAAAGTTGAGAATACACGGCGCGAAGTTCTGCCAACGGAGTTGTTCCGAAGTGATCATTGAGTTGTACCTGTAAATAACTTCCGCGAACTTAAGAGTACCGACTTTTATACTTTCAATGGAAATCCTTTGAATAGTGAAAATATTGACACTTGCCTGAATACAGTTGGCACGAGTCTTTTACAGTTGGCAGGAATTCAAAGAGCTAGTTTCTTCAAATGAAGAATCATTCTTTCTTATAAAAATACTAGCTTTCGCCCGCGACTCCGTCCGCGTGGAATTAAAAATACCAAAAGTGAGTAGCCTATGTGTTCTTCCAGACTATCATCTACATCTATACCAAATTTTATCGCAATCCGTTCAGCCGTTTAGGCTACAAACTCTAACAAACATCCATCCATCTAAACTTTCGCATTTATAATATTAGTATGATTTACGTACTAGCTGTTGCTCGCGACTTCGCCTACGTGAATTTTCAAAATAAATAAAAATAATATACCCTATGTTACTCACTGATGACGTAGCTTTCTAATGGTGAAAGAATTTTTCAAATCGGCCCAGTACTTTTGAGTTATTTAGACACATACAAAAATCTGAAAATCCAAATCTTTCCTTTTTTATAATATTAGTATAGATAACAATAAAAAATATGGAAATGCAGATGTCTATGGTCAGTGGTCACTTAGTTACTTAGCAGGTTGCCGCTTATTTATCAACTTATAGTTACTAACTTTCAGTTTACAACAGTGTGCGAAAAAATGAGTTCTTCTATGAAGCCCCCTTCAAAAGAAGAGTAAACAGCTATTTATTAAGCTAGCGTGTACTTTCTTTCGACTGCATCATCAATTTCTTCAGGTGGGATCGTGGTCAAACGCTAGCTTAACATAAAAAAAGCTGGCACGTGCTAGTAGCTCGTATACCAAGCTACTGTTTTCGCCTTAATATTAACCAGTCAGGTTGAATAAATAATGTATTTTGAGAATGAAATGACAACATACAATTTTAAACCGGGTCATAGTATTTGGATAGTCTGAAGGTACACAGATTTGTTTGATAAAAGTCGATTGATGTTTGCGTTAGTGTGAAAGTGATTTCCGCGAACCTGGGGACAAGTTTGAACGTTGATTGGAGACAAGGGTGTGTGTTTCCATTTCCGAAACATGTTTTAATAATGTTGCGCGTTTGTCAATTTGTTTTTATCTCTCGCAATTTTTTTTCGACAGCACTAAATTAAATAATAAAAGTATTCTAAAAATTAAATTAGTTAAAAATATTTTTTTTGGAAAATCAGTGTTTTATAGTTGAAATAAAAAAATCTTTGTTTAAAATGCAGCAAATAGATGGCGCTATCTCATATAAAAGAGTCTTAGTCGGAATTTTATGTTTTTAAAAGGTTAGGTAAGATGCAAAGAAGAAAACGATTTAACTCTATTTATTTAAAATGTTAATGGATTTAGGCTTCATTACTTACCATCAAGTTGAGTGTATTACCTGCTTAAATTAAACGACATGCTACTTAAAATGAATACAGAAAATTTTACGTTATACACAATTTAAAAATAAAAATCTGCGAAAGAAACAGTTTAAGGTAAACTGTTCCTTTCGCAGATTTCAAGTAAATAAAGTAAAAAGGAATCTTAAATATCAACGGGCAGGGATTTTTCCCTAATCCCGTTCGTGAAGGAATTTCATTCCGTAGCGCTTTTGTTTTATTTTAGTGGCGTTCATTTGTTTATAGCGGACACAGCTGTTAATCACTTTGTTTTGCATATTGTTGTTTCACAATTGCTTAAAAAAATAGTGAAGTATATTGAAGAATTTAGACCGAGGACTTAGCACGAAAATTTGCGAGACAGTATCCGTAACATCATCGATTCATTTTGTAGTACACTTGTGCTCATATCGAGCGTAAAAGCATATCTTAACCAAATGTTGATGATGTTCCGATTTCATGCAAATTTTCGTGCTAGAACCTGTGATTTAGGATTACATTATTAATTATCAATAATAAGATATCAAGTTTTAAAAGGAAACAAATGTATTACATAGCACAGTTTATTATAGTTGTCAAAATAAAAAAAAATACTTTATTAGGGACGCGCACAAAATAATTTAATTAAAAAATAATTCGGGTAAAAAACGACTAAACAAAAAATGCCCAACAGACAATAAATAACTGAAAAACGCAAGCATGTGTGAAACTTTGAACTGCAAATCGTTTATTGTAATCGAATGAATAAACATGTTTTTTATAAATTCGAACGAAGTTACGTCGCGTAAAACGCGTTAACCCGTTTTCGTTATAGTGATGTACGCGATAAAATTTTTTAATTCGTTTCAACTTTGTCGATGTTTTTAGACAACAAACTATGAGTGTTGAAAGTTTTAAAAACGAGTTTTATTCGTAGTTTTAACCGGAATAAAACGTGGATTTTTATCGAAGAGTTCTGCACTAACATGAGGTAAAGTTTTTTATAGTTTTTTTCAATAGTATAAGGTGACAAACGACGAATTCACCAAAATAGCGATGCCCAAAGGTATTCGCTTTTGTAGATGCGTTGCCTAATTTTAATCAACAGAAGGCGGGACGCACAGAAAGAGGTTATTTTCCCTACCTTTGCGTCCCAACCCCTGAGGAATTCACTTTCCTGTTTGATTATTATTTTTTAAGTTTACCTTATTGTGGTTCTCCAGAATTGAAACGGTTTCTTTATAGTATTTTACCCTTAGTTTTACAACCAATACATTCAAATCAAAAGTTTCCACGAGTTTTCTGTTAATGTTTAGTAAATGAAAGATCTATTTATTTCTAAAGTGTTTCTTGTATATCTGTTATTGAAGCGTGTTAACGTCGGCTTTCACTGAAGAAAAAACTTACAAAACATGTTATCTTTGTCTTTGAAAAACCAGGAATAAGTGTATTTGTTTCAATATTTTGGCCTATAATTGGATTATGAAAAGTCAGTTGCTTTGATTTACAATATTTATAAACTAGCTTTCGCCTGCGACTCCGTCTGCGTGGAATTAAAGAAAAAAAAAACAAAAGTGAGTAGCCTATGTGGTCTTCCAAACTATCCTCTACATCTGTGCCAAATTTCATCGAGATCCGTTCAGCCGTTTAGGCTACAAACTCTAACAAACATCTATCCATCCATCCATCTAAACTATCGCATTTATAATATTAGTAAGAAGTAAGATTAAAATTTAGTTAAGTTTCGTATAATCTTTGTATAAAACACATTTTGGCTGTGGGGTATCTGACAATAGGCAAATACCCATAATATTAAAAAAATGATAGACAAAAAGCTTTCATGGCTAAAAGAAATAAAGTTAGCATAATTGTAGAGGAAGATAGAAAGTTCGTCGCAACAACAAAGGTTGGTGAAGTTAGTAAATACATTATAACTGAACTATAGAAATATCTGAACGAGTTTTGAAATTGTAATAAAACGATCACGCGAATAAACCGTTATTATGTTAGAAGATCTGTAAAGCCGTAATTCAATGGAAGTCGATCTGAAATTTTTGCTTATCCACGATATTCTTAATGATGGTGGTATGGTGAGACTTTGCTATATGAGACCTCGATGTATAGATTTTTTCGCTTATACTTCGTGCAGATCTCAGGTTTATAGTGTTTCTTAGTTATTTGAGTACTAGCTTTCGCCCGCGACTCCGTCCGCGTGGTATAAAAAAAAAAAAAAGTGAGTAGCCTATGTGTTATTCCACACTATCCTCTACATCTATGTATATAAAATTTCATCGAAATCCGTTCAGCCGTTTAGGCTACAAACTCTAACAGACATCCATCCATCCATCCATCCATCCATCTAAACTGTCGCATTTATAATATTAGTATGATATTCATACCTCTATTTACGTATATTTCATCACTTAATCGATTATACTTTGTCCATTAATTCCTTTCATTTAGATTAATTTTATCGATTAAATTATAATTGGTTGTTACGTCAAACTGAATTAAAACATTCCTTTCATGAACAGCTGAGCATGCCGACATGCATTGCATAGCATGCTCTACTTATATTGCACGCGATAGTATAACAGATTCCTAGAAAACCCCGCACCTTTGAGAAAAATAATATATCTACATATACTAATATAATAAAGAGGAAAGATATATGTTTCAGTGTTTTTGTATGTATTGAAATAACTCAAAAACTACTGTGCCGATTTCTAATTCTTACACCATTAAAAAGCTACGATTCAGTGAGTAACATGGGCTGTATTTTTTTTTTCACGCAGACGAAGTCGTGAGCCACAACTAGTCATCAATAAATATATACTAGCTGTTGCTCGCAACTTAGCCGACGTGAAATTAAGAAATAGTAAATAACATGTAATAGGCCTATGTTACTCAGTGATAACGTACCTTTTTAACAGTGAAAGAATTTTTAAAATCGGCTGAGTAGTTTTTGAGTTAACTATTTCAATACATACAAAAAATCTTTCCACTTTATAATATTAGTATAGATTATGTCAGGATCATAGGCTGACGATGCCATTATTGCCTATACACGACAGAGAAAGGGACGTACAGTGAGAGGATGTTTCCTTTGTTTCCCATGGTATTTCTCCTTTCCTTTTTGTGATTTATAGCTATAAAATTAAAAAATGTAATAGTAAGTAAAAGGTGATGGATGGATTGCGCGAAGGGTGACATAATCAAGAAGGGAGTGATGACTGAGATGACGGATGATAGAGTTATGGACAAAAACCTGTTGCGCTGACCTTACGGGAGTATGATAAGAAGGAAGATGGTAAAAGTAGCGCATAAAATAACAATAGTCGATCAATATAGTGAATGTAATATTAGAAACGTTGAATGCATATTGAAACGTAACTGTGTCAGTAGAGAGTTACAAGTAACTATAGAAGTGAATGTATTAAAAATAGTACAATGAATCTTATAGACCTTCCGGATTAAAGTCCGTCTTTATGGAATGTCTATTAGTATTAACAGCTGTGTAAATTAACCACAATTTAAAACTAAAGTGCTTTTATTTAGTCATATTATAATTTAAAAGTAAACAATTAAAGACCTTGTAACCCTTTACTTATATCAAATTATCTTGTTCAAATTCCATATTTCTATTTTCATGTAATTTTAAAATTAATGTATGCTCTAATTACACAACGGTGGTTACAAAATATGTTAAATGTTTCTTTATATATGGAAATATTAATTTATTACGGTCTGGCGAGAATAATTATTTTATTGTAATACGCGTTTGTTATTAAAATATAACTATTATTCTCAAATATACCGAATTATTTTACATAATTTCTTTTAATAAAAGGTTGGAAACGAGAAAATGGCTACCTGATTTCGCTATATCAGTGAAAAGGTTGCAAATGTGTTGCTTTCTTTGGACAGAGGAGGGGACACAAAGAGAGAGTTTCCCTGTCCTTTTGTCCTCATCCTCATCATATCTACATTCCCTTCGCTTTCGTTCAAGAAAGTTGTGGAACACAAAATATTCACGTAATAAGTGCTCAGATTTTTATTCGTTCATGTTCAAACATCATTAAAACCTAGGAAGTCTGTTGGCAGTCTGAACAATTCACAAATTATTTTAAATATCTTTTGTTTAAGGTAAAACTTTGTTTCAACAATTTCAACAGATAGCACGTTTAATGGGGCCGAGTTTTCTCATTAAAACATTTTCAGGTGAGTTGAAAACATTTTTGTGGTGAACGGCTTGCGGTTCTCAACATTGTACAATGATAACTGGCGTTTTGACTTATTGTTCCTCATTCCAATTTTTTTTTAATAGTATTAATTGATTTATTTAACTATTACCGGTGAGTTCTAGTGCGTGGAGACGTCAGACTTTACGCTGCGGACTTATTGAGTAACTAGTTGTTCCCGTGCGGCTTCATCCGCATGAAATTATAAAAACTTTATTTTATTATTTATAATTGTGAAATGTCAAAATTAAAATGCATAAATAATAACCTTGCTTCCTTGTTGTTGGCAGCTCGTAGCTTATGGCCTCTTTCCCACATTAGGGTTTTCATCCAATTTATTTACCCCCTAAGTTTAAAAGCGTGAAAATATATAGCCTAAAGCGTGACGTAAGTGTAGGGGTTTTTATTAAAATAAGAATTATTCAAAAATATGCTGTAATTGCTGAGACCATACGCCACAAAGAAGTGTGTGTTTACGCTTTATTATTTTTACACGAGTTTCAGTATGTTGTAAAATCAAAAGTTTACTAAATGATAAAAATAGATATACGAGGTCTATGAAAAAACGTTCGCAAAGGTTGAAAGTTTCCCTTCAGGGTACAGTAGCTTTGATCGAAAAGTTTCACCTGTAAATAACTTTAGACTGAAAGTTAAGCGATCCGAGTTTTATTCTCTCGCAAAAAGAAAACCTTTTGAATACTTAAATACGAATGCTATAGTAAAGGTTAACTTTTGGAAACTTTTGTTAACATAAGTTACGATGTTTTTGTATTTAAGGAATAAGTTGCATGTGTTAATTTATATGCTGATATTCATTTTATTGTCACACTTAGAATAATAACACTTAACGCGGCCTCTTACTTAATAAATTTATACTGATACTAGCTTTCGCTCGTGACTTCGTCCGCGTGGAATTAAAAAAACAAAAGTAAGTAGCCCATGTGTTCTTCCAGACTATGTTCTACATCTATGCCCAATATCATTTAGATCCGTACAGCTGTTTAGGCCACAAACTCTAACAAACATCCATCCATCTAAACTTTCGCATTTATATTAGTACGAGTAAGTATGATTTTTGTGTCTTTATAAGTATCCAATCTAACAAAACTATAGATTCAATTTGCATACAAAAAACAGAATAATTGTGCATTTTTTTCAGTTCGAATTCAATAAAAAAAGTAAACTAGGTCGAAGAGTATTGTAACATATATTGCTCGTAGAACATTGTTCTGTGAAAAAAGTACATCGCACGAAACTGGCACGGGTTTACGATTGAAGCAAACGTGGCTATTCGAAACTCTTTGATAAATATGTCGCATTTTATCTATTGTTCTCGATTACGCTCGAATCGGCAGATTAGTACAGACCTTAGCTGGAATAAAATCGAATCCCGTATTGTACATTTTGTTAGTGAAATAGTTTGTTGCGGCAATTAGCAAATCAATCGAAATCGTAGGCGTTGCGTAGCCTTTAGGCGTAGGTGTAGCCGGATAGACGTAGACATATTCGTAGACAGCTACGTCATCTCCTACATCGAAGTTTTTTTTTATTAATTGACTGTTTTTTTAAACCATTAAATTCTGAATAAAAATTATTTAATGTTGCATATCTAGGATATTATATCAACACTAAAATGTAAATACTAATATTATAAATGCGAAAGTTTAGATGGATGGATGTTTGTTAGTGTATGTAGCCTAAACGGCTAAACGGATTTCAATGAAATTTGGTATAGACATAGAGGATAGTCTGGAAGAACACATAGGTTACTTACTTAATTTTTTTTATTTACACGCGGACGTAGTCGCGGGCGAAAGCTAGTTAAATATAAGCAAAATATAAATTCTTTATAGTAACGCTTTCTTGTCAAATAAAGACAAGATCGTAACTTGAATATGTACTCGTAAAAGCCGTGTAAGGAAATGCAAATCGTCGATCAGGGAATCTAGCTTATTGCGTCAGCCACGTGTCAGCATGTTGATTAAATTATTCATGAAAACAAGACATTTTTCTAACAAATCTCAAGGCAAAAGACAGATATCGAGAGTATAAAAACTATATATTATAAAAAGGTAAGAATTCCTACGAATTGATGTCAAATAAATCTAATATTAGAAGCGATAGACGGTTCCAAGAATCTGAACGTTTTTGCGTTGAATTTTATTGTTTTAGTTGAAACTTCTGGTAGATAATAATGAAATTTTGAATTAGCTTTATTTCATACATGCATCAGAATTACATAAAAATGTACTTGTAAACAATTACAGCATCATCATCAACCTTTGTCTGCCCACTGCTCGACATGTAATGTCTGTAATATTGGAGCTTGTCAGCTACCCTTCAGTGAAAGTCTGGTCCGGTCCGGTGCGGTCCGTCTATGTCTAGACGGGCATATTATAGGCTACTTTTTTATCTTAATATTGCGTGGACAAAGTCGCGGGTAACAGCTAGTACAAATATAAAAGGAAAGATTTGTTTTTTATTTAAAAAAAAAATCATCAACTACAAAAATGGTTTCACTATTAGAAACTTATATTATCACCGAGTAAAATAGATTATATTGACTACTATGTTTATTAATTTCGTAAACGAAGTCGCCAATAAAGCTAGTACATAAAGTTAAAGTGGCAATTTTAATAATTGGAATATGTACATTTCGATTAGTATTAAAGAATGAAAGTCAGTAAGGAAGCAAATTGAATTGGTTTTTTGTCAGTTTGTTCGTGTTTGTAGCAAAACAAAAGACTAAAGTATTGAATACGTTTAACAGTATTGGTAATAGTGAAAACAAAAGACATTCGAATTGACAATTGTTTAACAAAATTCTTTTAGAAAATTGGTGACGTAACTCTATTTCCTAGACGTGTATGCCATAGTAATAGTAATGTATAACTATTTAATAATGAGATGTTTAACGTAGATTTCACATTTGGATTTTAGTATTAAAAGTATAAAGGATTGACGATATTTCTAAGTAAGCAACTACGGTTATTAATCTATACTTCTATATTATCTATACTATTATAATAAAGCGTAAACACACACTTCTTTGTTGCCTAAGATGTCAATTACAGCATATTTTTAAATAATTCTTTTTTTAATAAAAAGCCCTACACTTACGTCACGCTTTAGGCTATATATTTTCACGCTATTAAACTTAGGGGGTAAATATTTTGGATAAAAACCCTAATGTGGGAAAGAGACCATAAGTTGCTGCCAACATCAAGGAAGCAAGATTGTCAAGGTTTGTCATGTCATGTCATTTTGACATTTGCTATTGATAATTTGACAAATGTAAACAATAAAATAACATTTTATAATTTCATGCGGATGAAGCCGCATGGGAATATCTAGTTATTTAATAATGAGATGTTTAACGTAGATTTCACATTTGGATTTTAGTATTAAAAGTATAAAGAATTGACGATATTTCTAAGTAAGCAACTACGGTTATTAATCTATACTTCTATACTAATATAATAAAACGTAAACACACACTTCTTTGTTGCCTAAGATGTCAGCAATTACAGCATATTTTTAAATAATTCTTTTTTTAATAAAAAGCCCTACACTTACGTCACGCTTTAGACTATATATTTTCACACTATTAAACTTAGGGGGTAAATATTTTGGATAAAAACCCTAATGTGGGAAAGAGACCATAAGTTGCTGCCAACATCAAGGAAGCAAGATTGTCAAGGTTTGTCATGTCATGTCATTTTGACATTTGCTATTGATAATTTGACAAATGTAAACAATAAAATAACATTTTATAATTTCATGCGGATGAAGCCGCATGGGAATATCTAGTTATTTTGAATCAAAAGCATTCCCCGAGCGCCAGGCGTTTCCTAACAGGATTTCATTCAACTGAAGGAATTCCTACGAGTCGGCGATAATGCCGACGTTCACGGATTTTAAACGTAATTCCATACAAAAAAGGAAAATTTTAAATCCTGTTATGCTTTTTATCTTCTAACTTTTAACGCGCTATAATATCTTAACGATAATTGAGCGAAATCGATTTCATTTGTTTTTATAGGTGTTCTTTTTGAAGTTATTTGCCGCGTTAACGTAGGCTTCCATTGTCCGTCTCTAAGACAACCAATACGTTTCTCTTGGCTTTGTCAGTGTAAACCAACGGTTAGAAAATAAAGATAGGAATGACAAGAAATGCGTTAAAATCATCAGATCGTAATTTGTAGGTATGTTTTTGCAGTTTTTCTTTATTTGTTTTGTTTAGTTTAGTTTAAATTATCTATACTAATATAATATTATAAAGAGGAAAGAATTGTATTTTTGTATATGCATATTGAAATAACTAAAAAACTACTGGACCGATTTCAAAGATTCTTAGACCATTAAAAGCTACATTATCAGTGAGTCATTTTTTGCTTCTTTAGTTTGTTTTTATTTTATGCGGGCGAAGTCTCGAGCAGTCGGTAGTCTTCTTTTAAAAGCAGTTTTCAGTAAGGATGTGAAAAACAAAATATCATTTTGATCTAACTGTGCAGTTGCAGGACCGATAGAGAGAATTGTATTTTCGTAGCCTCGAGGGATGCGCTCGGAAATACAAAATGCCGAATCGCTTCCGTCTTCCTAGTATAGTGTTCTAGTATCTCTTTAGAATCCATTATTTGTTTTTATTTTTGTCCAGTATTATGGACTTTATATCTATACTTCTATACTAATATAATAAAACGTAAACACACACTACTTCGTGGCGTAGGATGTTGCAATCACACCATATTTTCGGATAATTCTTCCTTTAATAAAAAGCCCTACAATTACGACACGCTTTAGGCTATATATTTTCACGCTATTATACTGAAGAGGTAAATAAATTGAAATAAACCTTCATGTAGGAAAGGGACCATAAACTACAAGCTGTCAACATTAAGGAAGCAAGGTTATTATGGTAACGGTACTTTTGACATTTGACAAACGTAAACAATAAAAAAAATATAATTTCATGCGGATGACGCCGCATGGGAACAGCTAGTTCAAATATAGAGTGAGTATTTTACTAAATTACTGCATACCATAGAATAGACTGATAGTTGTCAACTGCCAGTTAACTCATAAAATATGTGGTTAAGTTTTTATTTATTAAAATATCTTTAAAATGTATTTACAATAGTTGTGTTTGTTTTGCGTTATCGATCTCTGCATTCATGTCTGATGTTTCGGAACTGATATGTTCTTCAAATATTTGTGTTCAACATTTATGTTCACATACAGATATGAATTTTATCATTTCAAACGTTTTAGAAATTCATAACTGTATAGTCTCTGATAAAGAGTCAAATATCATAGTTTAAATTGAATATTTAAATAATAATTAGAATTAAAAATTTTAAAAACTGAAATCGCAATCAACAATTTTTATGTTAAAACACCCATAGGTGAAGTACAAGAATTTTATAGATAATAATCTTACTTCTTACTAATATTATAAATGTGAAAGTTTAGATGGGTGGATGTTTGTTAGAGTTTGTAGCCAAAACGGCTGAACGGATTTTGATGAAATTTGGCATAGATGTAGAGGATAGTCTGGAAGAACACATAGGCTACTCAGTTTTTTTTTTAATCTCACGCGAATGGAGTCGCAGGCGAAAGCTAGTTGTTTCTAAAAAAATCTTACATGCTCATTTAAGTCCTGTAATACCTAATATAATATTATAGAAATTGTTCGTACTACTAATTTTAAACAAAAAATGTGTATTTAAAAAGAAAAATATTTAATATCGACTTTAGGATTATGTTGTCAAAAATTGAAAATCGTCTCATAAATAATAGTTACGCTAACTTCTCGAAAATTATTTTTCTCGCCATATATTTTGTTAAAAATTCACTTAACTTAAAATAGATATCTAATCTCTCATACAACAGTTCAATTGGGTCGTGTAATAACGAAAGAGGACCTTGTGACGTCACCAGTCGTCAAAGCCGCAGTTTATCCGGCAATTTCGCAGCAAAGGCGTCCAGTGGCGACACAAAGGCTCAAGACACAATTGTTGGGTCTGCAAACACGGTGACGTGTTGACGACACCTGGATGTGAAGCTTGCGGAGTAATCAACACTGTTAAAGACTATGTAACTCCAGGGGTGCGCAACATTTCTAACGGTTTTAAGTTCATAACAATGTCCCTTTTTACTCTATTAATATAATTGTTAAATAGTTGGATAGCATAATTCTGTGTATTGTAAGTTATTATTGTTATAAGTGAGTCGAAGTTTGAAAATAGCCTGTAAATCACATTAGCCCTCATTAAAAATTAACGCGGCCGTTTAAATGGAAGGTTTATAACGAATTCCTGAATATAAAATGAACAACAAAGGCAATTAATTATGGTTCAAGCGTCGATCAATTTTGTAGTCAGTTCGTATTGATTCAATAATAACTAGTTTGAGGGCCTGTCCCACCAAATTTTAAGTCTGATAACAATCCAACGTGTAAAATATGTGATGGAAATATCGGATTTTGTTCCCTTAACTGACAGTGACGTCATTTTTAAGCTTTCTGAGCCTTAATCAGCCAGCGGCGGAACAGGCCCTGTTGTGCGATTGTCGATTGTTTCGCAGCCAATTCAACAGTTTAGTTGCACAACTAAGAATCAAGTAGTGTGCCCACCTCCATATAAGCTCATAGGAATCATAGCAAGACTAAACAGTTGTGCGATAGTTTAGTTCCAGGTGTGCGTGCGCTCTCAATCTAAACATATATACTAATGCAATTCAATGTTTATTCGTGTTATCAATGTTAAGCGAGCATCTAGGAATACGTTCCCGAATTTCGTTAAGTCCTAATTTATTCTGTTAACCTGTTTGCAAATGTTTGCGAACCGTACGTGTGTTCCATACTGATTCCGAGTAACTCTGAGAATTAAGTACAAATTACCCGCTGCAAGTACCTATGTGCTCGAGGGAACGCCTCTATCGGAATTTACAATTAGTTTACGTGAGAATAATAATGCCTCAAGTCTAATCCGACGAACGGTTCATGTTAATAGCTTTTCATATTAGATGGTAATTATAATGAAAATGTGTTAGAGGTTATATTGAAGCAGTTGCGCCAAGCTGACGTCTTTATTTTATAGTTTGTTAGATTGAAATTTATTGATACCGAATTAGCTTTATAAATAAGTTACGTCTTATTTTAAAAATATCGATACTATCAAACAACTTTTCAACCCCCTGTTATACCGTAATCTATACTAATACTAATATATAATATAATAAAGCGTAAACACACACTACTTTGTGGCGTAGGATGTCAGGAATCACAGCATATTTTTGAATAATTCTTTCTTTAATTAAAAGCCCTACACTTACGATAGGCTTTAGGCTATATATTTTCACGCTATTAAACTAAGGAGATAAATGAATTGGTAAAAAACCTTCATGTGGGAAAGGGACCATAAGCAACAAGCTATCAACATCAAGGAAGCAAGGTTGTCATGGTTTGTAATCATGACATGACATTTTGACATTTGCAATTTGACAAATGTAAACAATAAAATATTTTTTTCATAATTTTATGCGGATGAAGTCGCACGGGAAGAGCTAGTATCTAGAATATATGTATGAAAAATTTCAATTAAAACGGTTCAGTAGTTTTGACGTTAAAGTACGACAAAAAGATAGTTACATTGATATTATCAAAAATAATTTAATTACTGTAATCAGAGTCTTACAATCTGAAAATATGTTTAAAAACTCTTTTTCTTTGTACAAAATCAGCTAATGCTATAACAAGTGGTCTCTGTGAACATTCATCAAGTAAAATGAACATTCCTTTGGCCGGAGAATAATTATCCCTTGTCTAGAAATTACCCCTTTCTGTCAAATTATCTCTCGGGACTCGACAGAGAATGGTTTTCTTAATGGCAATTATACGTAGATTCGGACTCGAACACTGAGTTAGGCGGCGGTTACGTTGTGACATGAGACGCGACGCGATGGGCGGAGCGGGACACAGTGGACAAAAATGTCGACTTACATAAACATTTAGAGCGCGCAACATATAGACACCTTTGAATAAACTCACAACTGTTTAGTCGCGATTCCAATGACGTAGGTGCGAATACTATTCGATTTTAGTTGTGCAACTAAACAGTTGATTGGGCTGCGAAACTATCGACAATCTTAACATTAAACATTACATAAACAAGCCGAGATTTTAGCCCACTGTACCGCGCTCCGCTCGTTGCACCACCTCGCTTGTTACACGTTTCGCGGCCTAAGTTACCGTATTTGTCATTATTTCTGTAATGGTATTAGAAACTATTGTTCACTTCTCATACGGATTAAGTGAAAATGGTTTTGAGTAAAACAATTTATTCCATTGTTTAGAATCACAAGGAATAGATTCTCCCTTTAGCAATTGTAATTCAGCATCTCGGGTCAACCGCTTTTGTTTTTGCATCAATTCTCTTTAAAAATGCAATTTAACTTTGCTATTAATTTAGGCTACCTAAGTAAAATTAGTCATTTGTTTATAGTGTACATGTTTCTATTTTTTTTATTTGCAACGTGAACATATAATCATTCTAATAAAATGATAAAGTTTAGATGGATGTGTGTTTGTAACTACGTATCTACAAAAACAGTACACTAAAAAGTAACGAAATAATTACTTGAAAATAGTAAACCTCCCTTATTGTAGCTGTTATGTCTATATTGTACAATTATTATCACTTTGATGTCGGTGTCAGCCGAGGTATATGCAGTGATATTTCTACGTAAGGTTTTCTACATTTTTACCATAACAATTGACAATTGAAAGTATAGTAACGTTTTTAGTAATGACTGACACCGACTTCAAAGTAATAATAATTGTACAATATAGACATAACAGCTACAATAAGGGAGGTTTACTATTTTCAAGTAATTATTTCGTTACTTTTTAGTGTACTGTTTTTTTGAGAAGATTTTGTTTTTAGTGTATTTTGTTTGGAAGTCGGTTTTGTTTTTTATTAAAAAGTTTATTTATTTCTCGATTTTTAGTGAATCTAGACATCGCAGTATGATAATCACTAGCTTTCAAACAAATAATGAGTTATCTAAATCGATTATCTAAGAAATTAAGTAAAGAACTAATACATCGTGGCGATCATTCACTCATAATTCGGTGCGGCCGCGCGCCGCTGTTGCCCGTGAGTTTTAATATTTTGATAACTTCTAGAATCTTGCACAGAATTACTGTAAAAGGCAATTATGATCTACATATAATACTCTATCGTGAAAACATATTTATTTGGATAAGGATTCATACCAAATAAGAATAAAAGCGTTTTAAATAAAGTCGATTGCACTTATTTGACGGTTTTCTCGAAACAAACGGTTATTGTGCGACAACCTTAATAGATAGATATATGCTATCGCAGACTTTAATTCAGCTAATTGAATGACCTACAATTCTTTCATACATCATTTTTATGTAGGTCTTATAGTTTAGGCTACGTAAGCCAAGAAAGCAAACTTTGTTACAAGTTGGTATTTTTTTCTGCGACTCGTAATTTGCTATTTATGATATCTCCTAAACTATTAATCGGAATTACACAGTTCCAAGGGTATTTATAATCTACATTAAATTCTCTTGATGATGGACACATTTATTTTGATAAGGATTCATACCAAATAAGAATAAAAGCGTTGAAAGTGGGGTATAGATTTTGATCGAAATTTTAATGAAAAAAGTGGTTATTGTGCGACAACCTTAATAGATAGATATATGCTATCGCTGACTTTTATTTAGCAAATTTAAAGGGCTACAATTCTTCCATACATAATTTTTGTGTAAGTCTTATAGTTTAGGCTACGTAAGCATAGAAAGCAAAAAGACACCAAATTTCGTCACGCAATTTTGAGCTAAACTATTTAACTACGCCGTAGTCTTTGACTCCAAAAATCAAACAAAAAAATGGGACCCACCTGCAAGCACTACCTCTCGGATAAAAAAAGAATTTTCAAAATCGGTCTACCAGGGGCGGAGTTATGCCGTAACACACATAAAAAAAAAAATAAAAAAAAAAAAAATATATGGACGAATTGAATACCTCCTTCTTTTGGGAAGTCGGTCAAAAAAGAATATCGATGTAGTTTGAATCTAGAACACAGTTTTTAATTCCACACCGATAAAATCGCGGGCAAGAACTAGTATTACAATAAACAACGCATTAAAGTAGACGATTGTTCGATACGAATGGTACGGTCGATTCCATTTTTCCTTTTCAAATATTTCCCCTCGTTCGAGTCAAGCGGTGCATTGCGTCGAATAGATGTTGCGTAAATACAACAGGAAATATCTGGAAATAACTCGTGCATGGTATACGGCGCATTCGTAGAGGATTTACAAAGCGGAAGGGACGGGTACACTGGGCGTAATAGTAACGTTCCTGACGATTATGCTGTGGTTAAATTGTACTTATTTGGCCCAGTGTGCATTTAAATGAAAAGTACATTTTGTATCTTAAATAAGCTTAAGTTATATAAACTTTTTACTATAGTAAAATAAAGATTATAATTGCATGCATGTGACACATTTCGTTACATGAGAGAGAAGAAAGATAGAATACAAGTAGAGGTAAAGGGGATACACTCAGTACAAGCGTAGAACATTATAGTGTCCATTGTAAGTTTGTTAATCATGGTGCAGAGGTAAAATAACTCAATGTTCTTGAAGATATTACTTTTTTTACTTTAGATTTTTTTATATCAAGTTGGCAATCGAGCAAGCGGCCACCTGAATCCACCAAAATGACGAAACGACCGCTGCCCATAGACATTCGCAATAGCGGATGCGTTGCCTACCCTTAATCGACGTTGGAGGAAACGCACATAAGGAGGATATTTCCCCGTCCTATGCATCTCCTCCAGCGTCAGATCTACGTTCCCTTCCCATCCTTTTTTGTAACTCTAATTGTTATCTTTAATTTTCAAAGGACATAGTAATACTTGGATTTATTTAGTATTTCCATGTTATGTAAGCGGTCTATATAATTTAATTTCCTGCAAAGTTGCGTATTCCATTATCCATTAGGGAGACGTTTTCCTATCTGCCGATACGTTGGTCGTGAATTTTCATTCCCATCGGTATTTACATATCTTTGATACGCAAATCATTGAGTTCCGACTTGAGTTGTGTTTGAATCGGAATTTTGACGTACATAAAACGAAAGGCTTGATATTGCTACAAAATAGTTGAAACTACGAAAAGCATATACTTTTAAAATAAGGGCAAATAACAACGATGATATTTCTAAACTTAAACGCCTATAAAATATTAAAGTACGAGTATAATATTTTATAAACATTAAAGTATAATATATAAAATGTTCCAATTTTATCAATATAATCACCATTTAGTTACATTTTACAAATAAATTACAATTGTAAGAGTGGCAGGGGTGTCGTAAGCCGAATCAGCCAAAGAAAAAACAACCAAGGTGCAGAAACAGTAGTTTATTGGTTTTACATAACCAATGCGTTCGATCTGCGCGCGGACCCCAGGTTGGGAACCACACGCAGATACAAAAAATGTTACATATTTACAACATCGGATAGCCGTCACAACAGCAAGCGGCTATCTGCCGGATTAGGCCGTCACTACCGCAAGCAACCTAATCCAGCTACACTACTGTGCAAGTTCTGAGTAAAATTAGTCACAAGACAGCAAGCTAATATACTCAGAATCGCGTCGTAGGAACTAACTTGAGAAGACAACATTTTGTTATCCCCTTAATTTGCGTAATGTACATAAAAATCACTTAAGCTAAGGCGCATGCAAAACCATATCGTGTTCTAAATACAGGTGGCGCCATCTATTTTGTACGTGAAACAACTGGGTTGTAGCGAATATTTGTTACAATCTCCCCCTCAGTTTCTGAAGTCGTCCCGACGATGAAACTGGAAGATTCATCCTTCTGTTGACGTAGTCGTCCTCATCCTCCCCCTGGATTGGAACAGCTTCTGTGTTGGTCGCCAGATTGTAGTGACTGGTCGACTCCTTCCACGTTGTTTACAAAAATGTTTATTATTGATAACCGTCACAGTCCAGCAAGCGGTTATTAGGTTGTCACTGTCCCGCAAGCAACCTGACTTCAATGTCACTACACAAAAATGTCAATAATGGATAACCGTCACAATCCAGCAAGCGGTTATCTACTGCATTAGGTCGTCACTATCCCGCAAGCAACCTAAGTTCAGTGTTACTACAAAATGTCAATTATGGATAACCGTCACAATCCAGCAAGCGGTTATCTACTGCATTAGGTCGTCACTATCCGCAAGCAACCTAAATGCTGTGTCATCTCACAAAAATGTCAATAATGGATAACCGTCACAATCCAGCAAGCGGTTATCTACTGAGTTAGGTCGTCACTGTCCCGCAAGCAACCTAAGTTCAGTGTTACTACAAAATGTCAATTATGGATAACCGTCACAATCCAGCAAGCGGTTATCTACTGCATTAGGTCGTCACTATCCCGCAAGCAACCTAAATGCTGTGTCACTATACAATTATGGATAACCGTCACAATCCAGCAAGCGGTTATCTACTGCATTAGGTCGTCACTATCCCGCAAGCAACCTAAATGCTGTGTCACTATACAATTATGGATAACCGTCACAATCCAGCAAGCGGTTATCTACTGAAATTAGGTCGTCACTATCCCGCAAGCAACCTAAATTCAGTGTCATCTCACAAAAATGTCAATAATGTATAACCGTCACAATCCAGCAAGCGGTTATGTTGAAGCAGCTGTTGAAATGGCTCAGGAGTAGCGCCATGTTGTGCCGTCGTCCTGATCTTCTGTTTGTTACTCGGCTGATTCGTCTTGATCTTGTGTTGTTTCTCGGCTGATTCGTCCTCTGCTGATTCGCCCTGCCCCACGTTGGGCGCCAGATTGTAAGATGAGCAGGGGTAACCGTCACAGTACAGCAAGCGGTTACCTGCTGAAGTACCAATGTGAACGGTCTGCGCGCGGACCCCAGGTTGGGAACCACACGCAGATACAAAAAATGTTACATTATCGGATAGCCGTCACAACAGCAAGCGGCTATCTGCCGGATTAGGCCGTCACTACCGCAAGCAACCTAATCCAGCTACACTACTGTGCAATTCTGAGTAAAATTAGTCACAAGACAGCAAGCTAATATACTCAGAATCGCGTCGTAGGAACTAACTTGAGAAGACAACATTTGTTATCCCCTGATTTGCGTAATGTACATGAAAATGACTTAAGCTAAGGCGCATGCAAAACAACATCGTGTTTGAAAATACAGGTGGCGCCATCTATTATTTGTACGTTAAACTACTGGTCTCCAGTGAATGTTTGTTACAATCTCCCCCTCAGTTTCTGAAGTCGTCCCGACGATGAAACTGAAGATTCACTCATCTGTTCACGCAGTCGTCTTCATCCTCCCCCTGGATTGGAACAGCTTCTGTGTTGGTCGCCAGATTGTAGTGACTGGTCGACTCCTTCCACGTTGTTACAAAATGTTTATTATTGATAACCGTCACAATCCAGCAAGCGGTTATCTACTGAATTAGGTCGTCACTGTCCCGCAAGCAACCTGACTTCAATGTCACTACACAAAAATGTCAATTATGGATAACCGTCACAATCCAGCAAGCGGTTATCTACTGCATTAGGTCGTCACTATCCCGCAAGCAACCTAAGTTCAGTGTTACTACAAAATGTCAATAATGTATAACCGTCACAATCCAGCAAGCGGTTATCTACTGCATTAGGTCGTCACTATCCCGCAAGCAACCTAAATGCTGTGTCACTTTACAATTATGGATAACCGTCACAATCCAGCAGCGGTTATCTACTGAAATTAGGTCGTCACTATCCCGCAAGCAACCTAAATTCAGTGTCACTATACAATTATGGATAACCGTCACAATCCAGCAAGCGGTTATCTACTGAAATTAGGTCGTCACTGTCCCGCAAGCAACCTAAGTTCAGTGTTACTACAAAATGTCAATCATGGATAACCGTCACAATCCAGCAAGCGGTTATGTTGAAGCAGCTGTTGAAATGGCTCAGGAGTAAGCGCCATGTTGTGCCGTCGTCCTGATCTTCTGTTGTTTCTTGGCTGATTCGTCCTGCTGCTGATTCGCCCTGCCCCACGTTGGGCGCCAGATTGTAAGATGAGCAGGGGTAACCGTCACAGTACAGCAAGCGGTTACCTGCTGAAGTACCAATGTGAACGGGTCTGCGCGCGGACCCCAGGTTGGGAACCACACGCAGTTACAAAAAGTGTTAAACATCGGATAGCCGTCACAGTACAGCAAGCGGTTATCTACTGAAATTAGGTCGTCACTGTCCCGCAAGCAACCTAAGTTCAGTGTTACTACAAAAATGTCAATTATGGATAACCGTCACAATCCAGCAAGCGGTTATCTACTGAAATTAGGTCGTCACTGTCCCGCAAGCAACCTAATTACTCAGAATCGCGTCGTAGGAACTAACTTGAGAAGACAACATTTGTTATCCCCTGATTTGCGTAATGAACATAAAAATCACTTAAGCTAAGGCGCATGCAAAACCATATCGTGTTCTAAATACAGGTGGCGCCATCTATTTTGTACGTGAAACAACTGGGTTGTAGCGAATATTTGTTACACAATTATAAAATATATTACTACGAGACTAAACTGCGCTAAAAACAAACTATAAGCAACTTTGGCTGTTATTACTTAGTTAATTTCTCATACACTTCATTATTTTAGAAGAAAACAGCGGTAAAATATTGTTTTGTAGATCTTTCTGCATTGATATAGTTTAAACAAGTCGTTAATGGCCAATTCTAAAATGTAAACAAGTGAAAATTTAACGTGTAATTATAAAAGGAGCTGAAATGAACTAACATTACCGCTGTTTTCGTACCATTTAGGTTCCATTAGTGAGCTATCTCCCGTTACGGACAGTTGCACCCGACTCCGGTACCGATGGCTCGTGCTAAGTGCCGACTGAATGGTATTTATTAACAATCGTATAGAACAACTGACAACCATTTACTGGACTACATTTACTTCTTTCTGGTTTTACAAAATTCGTATATTTTATTCGAAGAAACATTTTAATTTCTCTCCAAACATCAATCGTACCAATATTGTAAATGCGAAAGTATAGATGGATGTTTGTTAGAGTTTGTAGCCTAAAGCTGAACGGATCTCGATGAAATTAACCATAGTTGTAGAGGATAGTCTGGAAGAACACATAGGCTACTTACTTTTGCTTTTTTTTAATTCCACGCAGTTGCAGTCGCGGGTGAAACCCAGTCTTTAAGAATTCATCAAGATGAAATAAATCGTAGTAATTGGTATCATGGCATGGGTTTTCACTTCCGAAACACGTATAAGAACATATCAGTATTACTGTATTTTTAAAGAGAAAGAAAGAGACGTCAATATATCAATATGTTTAAATAATTTGTAATAAGAAAGCTATAATGCATTTTAACGGATGCTGGAATCGAGTGGGATCGCATTCAAGGCTTATAACCGTTGGAAGTATTTAGTTATATGTCAGGAAATGAGTATTGTAGAAACACTATTCATTTCGTCCGTACTGAGAAGGAAATGGGTACGACAAGGGATGGACCCAGCTTTTGTTCCTTTAAGTAAATATTTCTGGACCCTTGAATTATTCAACGTAATGTATTGTATGCTGTCTATACTTATATTATGAAGAGGAAAGATTTGTATTTTTGTATGATACAACTAGCTTTTCGCGTGCGGATTCATCCGCGTGAAATTATAATAACTTTATTTTATTGTTTACATTTGTCAAATTATCAATAGCAAATGTCAAAATGACATGACATGACAAACCTTAGCAATCTTTCTTTCTTGATGTTGGCAGCAACTTAAGGTCTCTTTTCCACATTAGGGCTTTTATCCAAAATATTTACCACCTAAGTTTAATGGCGTGAAAATATATAGCCTAAAGCGTGACGTAAGTGTACGGCTTTATATTAAAACAATATTATTTAAAAATATGCTGTAATCGCTGACATCTTAGGCAACAAAGAAGTGTGTGTTTACGCTTTATTATAATAGTATAGATATAGATAAAACTTAAAATAACTATATTCTGGTTTTTAATAATTCTTTCACCATTACTAAGCTATATTACCATTGAGTAACAAGGCTATACTTATGACTAAATTTTGAAGTTTCGAACAGACGAAGCCGCGAGCATAAGGTAGTATAGAATTGGGCTCGAGATTATTATTCTTAAAAATGTAAAAAGAATAACCTCAAACATCGGTCATAAATCGTCGTCGTCGGTAATCATTTAAATGTAATTTCGATACACCCAACAATCACTTTAGTAATCCTTTAATTATTACTGAAACTCTTTTAATTTGTTGGTAATTAAATCTATAATTTATTACTAAAGTAGCATAACATGTTAATTTAATCCAGTATTTACGCAACCCTTTCCGTCAAATAATGTCAGGGATTTTCTCGATCGCTATTAATCAGTATCCTGTCTGATGTAAATTATTCAAAGAATCCCTACTCATGGGACCTTATTTTTTAGACGGAAAATTTCATAAATTTAGTACAAATGTGTTCTGGTAGATTTTGATTTATACCCTGATTTATAGAAATTAAAATTAAAATAGACGAAAACAGTTGACAAAAGTACATTTTTGTCGTAAAGGTCGTATGTGCGTCTACTTCCTTTTTTATTATTGAATTCACTGTTAATAAGAAAGGTAATTTATCTGTGAGTAACATAGGAACATAACAATATAATTTTTCATTTCTTTATTATTATTTTTAAATTTCACGCGGACAGAGTCGCGGGCAAGAGCTAGTCTTCAAAAAGATTATAGACTTATTAAGGTAAAATTAGATAGGGTTATCGGAATTTCTCATTTCTATTGACTTCAAGTATACCTAAGCAAATAAGTTTTCAACTCTATTTTTGTTGTTTCTTTGTTCAAATGTACGCGTCTTCCAAGGAATTAGGAAGGTTTGATACAAAATCGTTACATCAAAGGCGTTGCATGACAAGTCTTTGAGACACCGCTAGTGTGGAGATAGTTGTGGATCATTATATCACGTAGTGAGGTATCATGTGTTTTTATATATCTATAGCTTCCATGTATTAATAGAAGTAATGTGTTAGTAAATATATTAATATAGTTTATATCTTTCAGACGTTTATTTGAAGATTTTTTTTTATATTATAAGGTGGCAAACGAGCTAGCGGCCACCTGAAACCGCCGAAATGGCGAAGCGACCGCTGCTCATAGACATCTGCAATTGCAGATCCGTTGCTCACCCTTTGTCGACAGAGGAGGAGACGCATCTAAAGAGGATATTTCCCCTTCCTATGCGTCTCCTCCACCGTCAAATCCACTTTTCCTTCCCATCCCTTCCTCTTTAGAAAAGGATGGAAAGGTAAAGTGACTAAAATTAGGCCTCCGGCGATATAAATACGAAATTTGTAATAATTTTTGCGATCATTGTGTAGAGTAGAGTACATTAATATTGTGAAGAGGAAAGATTTTTTTATGTAACGTACGAAATGAAAATCTACTAGAATTTATCAAGGAAAGTTCAGAACTTACTAATGGATGCTACACTATCATTGACTAATATATGCTGGTTTCATTTGTTTCTAGATTTTTATTAATTACGCGTGAACAAAGTCGCAGGCAAAAGCTATGGCTTTAAATAAATGTCTATAATTCATCTGTGCGGAAGAATAAACATATGAAGTATACTAATTTTGTTTTATTTTGAAAGTACTGGCATATTTCCTCCAATAAAAAATACTTAATGAAGCTTTCAAGTTACCAATTGTTCCGATTGGTTAGCTTTAAAAGCTGCTTATACAGTCTCAAAGCTCTCGGAGTGGTGAGCGTTAGACGACCGATAAAAATATTCCATCCACGTCCGGTATAAATATATCGCCACTCAACCATTTTCAACGCACGGAAATGCTTTTCCACAATTTGCGGCTTTTTAAATGTTTTTTATATCGTTGGTAAATCTACCTTCAATTGTTTTAGCTGAAAAGAGATATTTCGCATATTTTATTTGACCAATTGTATTATAGATAAATGCGGTTATTTTTTCATAGTCTGATAGATGAGTTAATTAAAAGTCTAAAAATTAAGTTTCCATTAACTAAAACTAGTACGAATAATATCGGATTTCTCATTAAAAAGCCTTTTCCGGCTGTAATCTTACTTTATATTATATATGCGAAAGTTTGTATGGATGGATGTTTGTTAGAGTTTCTAACCTAAACAGTTGAACGGATCTTGATGAAATTTGGCATAGATGTAGAAGATACTCTGGAGGAGCACATACTTACTTTTTTTTTTATTCCGCGCGGACAGAGTCGAGGCTGAAAGCTAGTTTACAACTGTTATTTTTGTTTATTGAACTACTTCTTTGTTACCGCTTATTTATGGCTAGATATTATGTGGAAGAAACCATTCTTAGTAATGAAATGTCACTAAACAATTTATAAATTGACAGCATCGGTTCTCCTCACGTAAATAGGACATCCCCCAAAGTTTGGTAAACGTTTGTCGCTTAATATCCCCCCCACTTTGCGTCAAATTAAGTCGACTCGACCGTTCATTAATTTACGTCCTCTTCGTAATTAATTATTCTAAGATGTACTTTTTGTGTGATTTAATTTATTATATAAGAATATAAATGAGCTTAGATTTTAAATATATGCAAAGTTACATCTAAGTACATCACATTCGCTCGGTTCTAATAGACAGACTGAAGTGCCTAAAATGTCGAGTTAAAACTGCGTGTGTAGGCAAATTTTAAGAACAATGAACTGACAGTTACAATTTGTCAAATTAACTGTATCGTTATAATTTTGCCTACAAAAGAAGAGTTTTAACTGTCAGTTAGAACTAAGGTCTTTAGCAGGCGTTAGAGTAAATTATTTCCTTTCAATGTACCAAAGTTTCAAAAATAGCAATAACTGCAATGCAATTGTATTATTTAGTTTGTAATGAAATACTTGAAGAAACAATTTTTATATTCGTTTTTCAATTATAATAAATTTCCATAAGTAACATATAATCATTTATTTGCTATTTATCCTAATATTGTAAATCAAATGAATCATGTTTTATTGTCATTTGCATTTATTGAAAATTTAATAACTAATTAATATTGTGTTTGAACGGATAATGTATTTATTATTTTCGGACAACGACCGTTGAATAATAGAATAGAGATTTGCGGTCTCGTCAACTGAATACTCATTAATGTCAGTCGTCAAACGCGACGCTGACAAAAAGCCTTTCACAAACCGCATATGGCTTTGTATTTTGAATGCTTTTATGATTTTTAAAGCATATTTACAGCTGACTACATAATAATTAATGAGGTAGGATGTATACTAAACAAGTTTAGACGAATAATGATTTTTTTTGCGATCATGAGCGATGGCTCAGGGGTTCAAGCACTTGTAATCTAAAGGTCCTGGGTACGAATCCCGCTTATACCAACTTGATTATCTAATTTCATAGGTAATTAATTTATCCAACGTTCTTACGGTGAAGGAAAATATCGTTAATATTGACGAAATACAAAGATGTGTGAAGTTAATTCGCAATGAGGCTACGTGGTTGATTAAAGCCTAGTCACGCCAAACTAAGGGTGAACTCTGAGACCCTCTGTTGGGACCTGCTGACGTTGAAGATTATTCTAACTAGGATAGATGATGTCGGTTTATAATAGAAATAATATTGATCCACTCATATTATTCACTAGTCACTAATCAGTCGAGTAAAGAGTCACATACCCTTTACATAAAGGGGTAAACAGAGATAAAGGTACACAAAGTTTTATTTTTTATTAGAATTGTTCGCGTGGTAAATAACAATAAACCACTTCAAAGGTATTATTTCTCTACTGCGTGTTACATAGTTTTACTTTAGTTGGATTCCTCGAAGAAACTATGCAGGGACACTTTGTAACTACGTTATAAAGGTGGATTTTCATTGCTTACATATCTATACATATATTTATCGTTGTCTCCTTTTATTCGGAGGGAATGAGAAGGACACAAGCTGAGTTGAACATGGAGAACATCTATACTATCATTATAAAGAGGAAAGATTTGTATTTTTGGATTTTTGTATGTATTGAAATAACTCAAAAACTACTGGACCGATTTAAAAAATTCTTTCACCATTAAATAGCTACGTTATCAGTTAGTAATACAGGCTATTTCTTTTATTGATTTTTTTATATAAGGCGGGCGAAGTCGCGAGCTATAGCTTGTATATTATAAAAGCCATAGATTATAAATTATGTTCTAAATTCGACCAATGGGTGACTACTAGTTATTATAGAAATTTAAAAATATACCCTATGTTACTTAGTGATAATGTAGCTTTCTAAAGGTGAAAGAATTTTTGTAATCGGCCCAGTAGTTTTTGAGTTATTTCATTAATACTAAAATACGAATCTTTCCTCTTTATGATATTAGGATAAATATAGATTTAGTCAGTCATACAAATGCAACAATATAAAAGTTTAATTATATCCTAGTTTAAATGAAGACCTTGGAACATATAACTATAAGTTCTTAACTATTTGCATATTCAAAGATTTAAGGGAGTCGAGAGCGCTGGAGCACGGCGGGGCGGGGAGGGGTGAGGGGGTAGGTTCAAGCACAACGTTATCGTTATAACTTTGATGTAACTAATTCCAATTAACAGAATTTTGTAAAGAAAACTTTCTTACCAGATTTAGATATTCTTAAGACAATCTTAGAATTCCGATATGTTCCAAGAAAACGTTTATTTTAACTCGACCGTGTGATTTTAGCCATTATGTAATCACTAATATTATAAATGCGAAAGTTTAAATGGATGGATGTTTGTTAGAATTTGTAGCCTAAACAGCTGAACGGATCTGGATAAAATTTGGTATAGATATAGAGAATAGTCTGGAAGAACACATACTCACTTCTGTTTTTTTTATTCCACGCAGACGGAGTCGCGGGCTAAAGCTAGTTACGTAATAAAGTTAACCTTATATCTGTAGTTTTTAGGCAAAATGTTGAAACGACATTTAAATGTGTAATAGAGCGTCTTAAACGGTTAGGCCTCAAACTCCAATACTTAAAATTCGTTTCAGTTGGGCTGATTGCGATTTCATCGATTCTGAGGTGTGAAATCTTTCGGTTTCTAATCTCGGAATGGTAATAAGGTACACCTAGTGTTGTTTTTTAAAACATATTTCATAATTATGAAATTAAAACTTTATGTTTTAAACTAGCTTTCGCTCCTACTCCGTCCGCGCGGAATTAAAAAAAACAAATGCAAGTAGCCTATGTGTTCTTCCAGCCTATCCTCTACATCTATATCAAATTTCATCGTAATCCGTTCAGCCGTTTAGGCTACAAACTCTAACAAACATCCATCCATCCATCTAAACTTTCGCATTTATAACATTTGTATGAAGTATGTTTATTTCAAAATGTGTACAGATTTCATAAATGTTTTCAACTCGAGACGTAGTAGACTTTATAGTGCAAATTGTAGACGCACTTAGTACCGCCTGGCCGCCTACATCCGCGTTCGTACGCAAAGGATTCATTTTGCAAGTCATGTTGGGTAGAGCCCTTTACTTGTACTGAAACGATTCAAGATCTACAATTATACTTTTTAATTTTAGACTTTCTTATGCTTTGTATTTTAAGTTTAAAATCTTAATTTAAATCTAATGTCTTCAGTAACAATTTTTTAATAGGTAATTTTTATAATGGTTTGAACAGTCCGTAGCGTCGATTTCTCATACAAAGAACGATAGTTCATGAGTTGCTCGCGACTACATCTGCGTGGTATAATAAAGAAAAGAAATATATACTACTAAGTAATAACATGGTTTTTTAACGGTGAAAGAATTTTTGAAATCGGTGCAGTAGTTTTAGCTTTATTTCAATACATATAAAAAACTTTTAATTAACTACGAGTATGTTGAGTTTTTTAGTAGCTTAACATCTTCTCTCAATTGATCTTTTTGACCTTAAGATTACTTGTAATGTTGTGGTACATTTATCAGTAAGTGCTCGTGTTCCTTTGTTAACCGCTAAGCAATCTCGCGGCGCGCCGCTCACCTCGGAATTTGTATTAACGAAAGTTGTTTAAATATAGTATAGACTTTGTAAAGGAAATAACTTGCTTATTGTATTTGATTGTGTTTTATTAATTTCTTAGATGTATCGTTAATTTTAGACTTTCTTATGCTTTGTATTTTAAGTTTAAAATCTTAATTTAAATCTAACGTCTTCAGTAACAATTTTTTAATAGGTAATTTTTATAATGGTTTGAACAGTCCTTAGCGTCGATTTCTCATACAAAGAACGATAGTTCATGAGTTGCTCGCGACTACATCTGCGTGGTATAATAAAGAAAAGAAATATATACTACTAAGTAATAACATAGCTTTTTAACGGTGAAAGAATTTTTGAAATCGGTGCAGTAGTTTTAGCTTTATTTCAATACATATAAAAAACTTTTAATTAACTACGAGTATGTTGAGTTTTTTAGTAGCTTAACATTTTCTCTCAATTTATCTTTTTGACCTAAAGATTACTTGTAATGTTGTGGTACATTTATCAGTAAGTGCTCGTGTTCCTTTGTTAACCGCTAAGCAATCTCGCGGCGCGCCGCTCACCTCGGAATTTGTATTAACGAAAGTTTGTTGTTTAAATATAGTATAGACTTTGTAAAGGAAATAACTTGCTTATTGTATTTGATTGTTTTTTATTATAATATTTAATTTCTTAGATGTATCGTTAATTTTAGACTTTCTTATGCTTTGTATTTTAAGTTTAAAATCTTAATTTAAATCTAACGTCTTCAGTAACAATTTTTTAATAGGTAATTTTTATAATGGTTTGAACAGTCCTTAGCGTCGATTTCTCATACAAAGAACGATAGTTCATGAGTTGCTCGCGACTACATCTGCGTGGTATAATAAAGAAAAGAAATATATACTACTAAGTAATAACATAGCTTTTTAACGGTGAAAGAATTTTTGAAATCGGTGCAGTAGTTTTAGCTTTATTTCAATACATATAAAAACTTTATTTTATTGTTTACATTTGTCAGATTATCAATAGCAAATGTCAAAATGACATGACATGACATGACATGACATGACATGACATGACATGACATGACATGACATGACATGACATGACATGACATGACATGACATGACATGACATGACATGACATGACATGACATGACATGACATGACATGACATGACATGACATGACATGACATGACATGACATGACATGACATGACATGACATGACATGACATGACATGACAAACCTTAGCGATCTTTTTTTTTTTTTTTTTTTTTTTTTTTTTTTTTTTTTTTTTTTTTTTTTTTTTTTTTTTTTTTTTTTTTTTTTTTTTTTTTTTTTTTTTTTTTTTTTTTTTTTTTTTTTTTTTTTTTTTTTTTTTTTTTTTTTTTTTTTTTTTTTTTTTTTTTTTTTTTTTTTTTTTTTTTTTTTTTTTTTGATGTTAGGCATCAACTTATGGCCTCTTTCCCACATTAGGGTTTTTATCCAATATATTTACACCCTAAGTTTAATGGCGTGAAAATATATAGCCTAAAGCATAACGTAAGTGTAGGGCTTTTTATTAAAAAAAGAATTATTCAAAAATATGCTGTAATTGCTGACATTTTAGGCAACAAAGAAGTGTGTATTTACGCTTTATTATAAAAGTATAGAATTATAGAACTATAGAAGTATAGATAAATAATCTCTATTATTTAGTTTAGTTTAATCTACTTAGCACCTTTGATTCGAAATATGATCGTGATGATTTTCATCTGAACTCAAAAATGGTCTTTCAATAATTTTATACACGAATTTAAGTCGTTAATTTCTTATCACTGAAACCTTTCACGACACATTAAATTTATCTTTGTTACAAATTATAGCCGCACGAGCAGTTACAGTGAATGACCGGATGGCTTTTTGATCTGCATTAAAGGTAACTTAGATGCCTGCGACCAGGGCGCACTGGGCGACATTGCTACGGCGCCCCCTAACTGTAATACTAACCTATGCGACAATTGGCGCCCGTGGTGCACGTATCTGTGACGCCCCTTTATGTCCGGCGCCCTGGGCGATCGCCCCACCTCGCCCTAACGGTACCCGATACTGCCTGTTATCTAAATATATCGATTACGTTATTTTTATCTTCACAGTATTTTATATGATCCATATCAAAGAAATCCGATCTTATGACATTGACATAGGTATAATAGAGCTGTAATTCAATTACGATTGGAATCCAAACATACAGCTAACAATACGCCGTATCAAGATCTAATTACTGTATTGGAATATTATCCGTATATCTAGTGTAACAGATACAATAAATATTATATGAGGTTTGTTTTATAATCTATTTATAATAGCGCCATCTATCGCTATCGAAAGTTCTACGTTTAGATAACTTGGACTGTTTTACCGACGTGTACGGTCAAAGAACAGAAACATTCTAGAAGTATCACTATAAACTTTTGTTTTGTTTTGTCATCGACTAGGTTTTCTCTTCAATTTTTTTACGAATGTTGAGTAGTATTTGCTATAATGTAATACTTGTAGTATAGAATTCATGATCAAACGTGGGACGAGAGGTGAATGTATTTTAAGTGCTTTCCAAGGGCCTGGGGTCAGCCATAAATTTGTAGTGTACTTATTTACATATTTATTTATCTATCTATTTATTACACTACATTTATTTATTTATCATTTATTTATTATACTACATTCTCGCATTCACACATACACATTCACACAATCACATTTCCATTTATATATTTTATATTACACAACATTACACATACAAACAGACACGCACACTCCACATTTTATATATATAATTTCAACACGCTGCAGAGCGCCGCCCGCGGCGCGGACGCAAATCGTCCGAGTTGCGCCGCGCCGCGCGGCCGGCCAACCAGTCGCCTCGCGCTGCTACACTGTGCTGACACCTCGTTCGTTCGCTCTCTCTCGCCACATTGTCTCCGTGTTTCCTTTTGTTTTATATCGTTCTGTGTTAGTTTATAATTTGTGTACGTGTACGTTGCATCGTACGTTTTGTGTATGTGCACAAATAAACTACATAGTGGTTTACCGCTAAATTGGTGACCCCGAAAGTGAACACGTAAGTGATTTTGTATACAACTTACAAAATGGAGGACGCGCAACACGCGCGTATACCATCGGAGCATGACAACGAGATCGCCGAATTAAAGCAAATGATTGCATTATTATCGAAACAAATCGACATACAATGCTCTGCTGGTGCTGGCCCCCCCCCCCCGACTCCACCTGCCGACATCGACAACATAGCCGGGGACACGTGGCATCGCAGCACCGACGTCAGCAGCATCGCGCTAAAATACAAAAGCGTCAACCACAACCTGCTCCAGCACCAGCCGAGCCAGCAATCTGCTGGTACCACCTTAACTATGAGGACAAAGCAGTGAAGTGCGCCCAGCCGTGCACCTACAAGCCCGCCAACAACACGACGATGGCAATAGACGGTTGCCCACCTACCGGTCGCCTGTTCGTGACCGACCGCCGCAGCAACACCCGCTTCCTGGTGGACACCGGAAGCGACGTCTGCGTGTACCCACGTGCAGCGCTTCGTGAACGTCGCAACAAAACAAATTTTGTGTTAAGTGCGGCTAACGGCAGTGACATAGAAACATATGGTTTTATTGATTTGTGCCTAGATCTAGATTTAAGGCGTAATTACCAGTGGCGTTTTACTGTAGCCAATGTTACTAAGCCAATTATTGGTGTTGATTTTTTAAGTCATTATAATTTAATTGTCGACTGCCATAATCATCGCTTAATCGATAATACAACTACTTTGTCATGTATAGCTTCTTCCGCCAATAATGATGTGTGTTCTGTTAAAATACTAACTGGTTCCTCTTGTTTCCATGCTATTTTAGATATGTATCCTGAGATTACACGACCATCAGGCACACACTATACACCAAGACACAACACGGTACACCACATCAGGACCACTCCAGGACCACCTATTTCCTGTACTCCCCGTAGGTTAGCACCTGACAAGCTCAAGATCGCCAAGCAGCAGTTCGAGCTCATGTTGAGCAACGGCACAACACGTCCCTCAGAAAGCTCGTGGTCGTCACCCCTGCATCTAGCGCCCAAGAAGGACAACAGTTGGCGCCCATGCGGAGACTACCGCATGGTGAATGCACGCACGATACCCGACCGCTACCCAGTAAGGCACATTCACGATTTCTCTCATTCTCTTGCTGGTTGTACAATTTTTTCTACTATAGATTTGACCAAGGCGTACAACCAGATCCCCGTCGCAGAACCCGATATTCAGAAGACGGCTATCACCACACCTTTTCGGCCTATACGAATTTCCTTTCATGTGTTTCGGTTTAAGAAACGCAGCGCAAACGTTCCAGAGATTCGTCGACGAATTAACAAGAGGCCTGGACTTCTGCTACGCTTATCTTGACGATTTTTTGGTCTTCTCGAAGGATAAAGCCGAGCACGAAGTCCATCTTCATCAATTGTTCGCTCGTATGAAGGACTACGGCGTCCTGGTCAACACTTCAAAGTGTGTCTTCGGAGCAGAAGAGGTAACTTTCCTAGGTTATCGAATTTCAGCAGCTGGTACTCAACCTCTAGACTCCAAAGTTCAGGCGATTAACGATTTCCCATTCCCAAAACAGTCAAGCAACTTAAAAGATTTCTGGGAATGCTCAATTTTTACAGGCGATTTCTTCCTCACTCTGCCTCTATTCAAGCCCCACTAAACGCCTTACTTACGGCATCTCTAAAGGCTCTCAGCCCGTCGACGTAAACGGCGAGGCTCTAATAACTTTCAACAAATGCAAGGAAAGTCTTGCTAATGCTGCACTACTCGCACACCCAGATTGTCAGGCTGATTTAGCTCTGGTCACAGATGCTTCAGATCTGGCAATGGGTGCAGTTTTGCAGCAACTCAAAGATGGCGTTGGCAGCCACTTGCATTCTTCTCGAGGAAACTCAGTCCCTCTCAACAAAAGTATTCGCCATATGATCGCGAACTCCTAGCCATTTACGAAGTATCAAATACTTTTCGACACATGCTTGAGGCCAGACACTTCGTGGTCTACACAGACCACAAACCACTCAGTTTTTCTTTCAGCGAGCGAAAAGTTAACTGGTCGCCTCGTCAATTTCGCCACCTCGATTACATCTCGCAGTTTACAACCGACATTAGGCACATTGCTGGAAAGGACAACGTTGTTGCCGATCCTTTGTCCCGCGTCGAGGAACTGCAGATCCCAATCGACTTGGCAACACTGGCTTCATCTCAAGCATCCGATCGAGAGCTCACTCAACTTCTAGAAGGGAATTCTTCTCTCCGTTTCAAAAGTTGAGCATACCCAACTCTCCAGTAGAACTTTATTGCGACATCAGCACTTCTTCTCCTAGACCCTTCGTTACGAAGCCGTTTAGGAAGCAAGTTTTCGACAATCTTCATGGGCTTAGCCACCCAGGCGCCAACGCTACAGCTAAATTAATTGCGGACCGTTTTGTTTGGCCTGGAGTACGCAAAGATTGTCGAGAATGGTCCCGTCATTGCTTGTCTTGCCAACGTTCAAAGGTTCATCGCCATGTGTCATCGCCGTTAGGCACATTCGATCTTCCTCGTTCTCGGTTTGCTTTCATCCACGTAGACATCGTTGGTCCTCTCCCAGTTTCCCAGGGATATCGCTATTGCCTTACCATTGTTGACCGCTTCACACGTTGGCCTGAAGTCATTCCAATGGTAGATATTACTGCCGAAACCGTCGGTAAGGCATTATTGTCGTGGATTTCCAGGTTCGGTTGTCCTACAGATATCGTCACCGACCGCGGCCGACAGTTTGAGTCTTCCCTTTTCCAATATTTAGGCAAACTGATCGGATTCAAACACCGCAGGACAACCGCATACCACCCTGCTTGTAATGGGCCTCGTGGAACGTTTCCACCGCCAGCTCAAGGCAGCAGTAATGTGTCACGCAGATTCCAATTGGGTTGACACATTACCTTTAGTTTTACTTGGCATCAGGTCTTCGTATAAGCCTGATCTCAAATCTTCTTCGGCCGAGTTAGTCTACGGGAACCGTTACGTTTGCCTGGAGAATTTTTTCCATGCAACGGTTCCCCAATCCACTGACGTCTCGGACTTTATGACCCGACTCCACAAATTTGTCACTAAGCTGGAACCTTCTCCAGCAACTCACCACCGCAAAACCAAAATCTTCGTCCATAAAGATCTGGCATCTTCCAGTCACGTCTTTCTTAGAGACGATTCTGTGCGTACAGCCTTACAGCCCCCTTATACAGGACCCTTCGAGGTGCTCGAGCGGGGCCAT
This sequence comes from Papilio protenor, assembly GCA_029286645.1. NCBI lineage: Eukaryota > Metazoa > Arthropoda > Insecta > Lepidoptera > Papilionidae > Papilio > Papilio protenor. The sequence continues at coordinate 2,741,151 of JAGSMZ010000009.1, forward strand.
AAAACGTTTAAAATCTTGGTAAAGGGCAAATCTGTCACGGTGTCGATAGACCGACTCAAACCGGCCTACACACTGTCCGACCCTTCCAACTGCCCTACTCCTAATCTCACTCCTACTCCTACTCTTCTTCATACACCTAGTCCTAGTTCCCCACCACCTCCCGTTCCTTTTCCTTTCCCTCCTGCGCCTAACGAGTCTTCTCAGACTGACAACAGAAAGACTCGTTCAGGTCGCACGGTCCGCTTCCCTGACTACTTTCGCCCGTAGTGACGGTCTCTGGGGGGGGAGTGATGTAGTGTACTTATTTACATATTTATTTATCTATCTATTTATTTCACTACATTTATTTATTTATCATTTATTTATTATACTACATTCTCGCATTCACACATACACATTCACACAATCACATTTCCATTTATATATTTTATATTACACAACATTACACATACAAACAGACACGCACACTCCACATTTTATATATATAATTTCAACACGCTGCAGAGCGCCGCCCGCGGCGCGGACGCAAATCGTCCGAGTTGCGCCGCGCCGCGCCGGCCGGCCAACCAGTCGCCTCGCGCTGCTACACTGTGCTGACACCTCGTTCGTTCGCTCTCTCTCGCCACATTGTCTCCGTGTTTCCTTTTGTTTTATATCGTTCTGTGTTAGTTTATAATTTGTGTACGTGTACGTTACATCGTACGTTTTGTGTATGTGCACAAATAAACTACATAGTGGTTATCTATAAATTGTTACGAGCCTTCAAATATAGCTGGAGTACCTTTGCGATGTGATAGCTTTGACTTGTAGAGAGAAAAAATTATAGGAAAAGTTTTCTGTTATATAATCTAAGCATTTAGAGTCCGCTTTAACATCTTCGCACGAATGGGTCGGCTCGCCCGGTGTAATACCACGACCACACAGAAAACAGGCGTGAAGTGGAAACAATTCCGCGTTTCGTCTGATGAGTGTGGTGCCGGAGGCCTAATTTTAGTCCCTTTCACTTTCACTCTTTTCTGGAGAGGTAAGGATGGGAAGGAAAAGTGGATTTGACGGTGGAGGAGATGCATAGGAAGGGGAAATGTCCTCTTTATGTGCATCTCCTCCTCCATCAAATAAGGGTAGGCAACGCATCTGCAATTGCGGATGTTTATGGGCAGCGGTCTCTTTCCATTTTGGTGGATTCAGGTGGCCGCTTGCTCGTTTGCCACCTTATATTATAAAAAAAAAATATAGACAATCTAATAATATTTCAATCTTTTGCTTATTAGTCATTTGAATAATGATATTCAATTGGATTCTCTATTTTAATTGCATATTTTTAATTGTTTTTTAATATTTCATTAAGTATAAGTAGATACTACAACTTCAAAGATTTAACAATCTAATAGTAAATTAATAGCGTGTATTAAAATAGGTATATTTGATTTTATATCATATACAATATGTCTTTTGTTTTTAGAAACGAACACATAGAATAGTTTTGAAATAGAAATTTCTGTATAAAATGCGCTGGATGTAATCCATCAACTCAATGTCTCGGGGGAAGCTATTTTACTAAAAGTTCACATCTTCAGATGTTCTTTACTTAACTGTCACATAAAAATCTTTGTTGTTATAACAATATTCAAGAAGATAAGGTGATTAGTCACTGCTGAATCCTTTTTAGAAAAACGTTATTATATTTTAGTCTAAACTAATAATATTAAGAGGAAAGTTTTGTATATTTGCATGTACTGAATGTGTTGCTAACTTAAAAACTGCTTGGCCGATTTCATAAATTCTTTCACCATTACAAAGGCTATTTTTAAAAAACAATTCACGTAGACGAATTCGCGAGCAATAGCTAGTAATAAATACATCAAACATTTTTACATCTATATAAGCATTAGGTAACGATTTTTCTGGTATTTAAAAATAATCCTATATATTTAAAATGTGGAACTAAAATGTATTTTCAATCATATAAACTTCGAGTACAAAGGACTCGATGCCCCTACAATGAGATTCCACATCGCATGTCAAAGCGATTGTCTGGTATTTCACGAACACGAGCAAAGTCAAGCGGGCTCACTTGATAGTGGCCATTTTGAAAATTATGTATATAAGTGATATTTTAGAAAAGATTTAAACTCAAATATTTCTATTTCTATTTCTTTTAGAATTTCTTATCTTATGTCCATTGTAGTTTTTTTATACTCTATGACACTTCGGTGGAGATGAATAAAATTACACCTTATTCTTTAGGCCGTTACAATGGAATTTATATAAACACATGCATAAAAACACACTCACGTGCACATAATCATACTTCATACTAATATTATAAATGTGAAAGTTTAGATGGATGTATGGATAGATGGATGTTTGTTAGAGTTTGTAGCCTAAACGGGTGAACGGATCCCGATGAAATTTTACAGATGTAGAGGATAGTTTGGAAGAACACATAGGCTACTCACTTTTGATTTTCTTATTGCCACGCGGACGGAGTCGCGGGCGAAAGCTAGTACATTAAATTCTTTGTTCTCTTTGTCAGTCTTGTAAAGAATTTTAAATCTTTACGAAAGTGCCATCTATCGGGACTTTTAAGGTAAACATTTCTAAATCGACATTCGATTCCCATTGAAGCAAGAGTTTATATTTTCATTGCTAAAAAAACAATTGTAGACAGACTAATAGAAAGCTACCTTCGTAGTTTCTTGTAAAGCAATTTTGCTTTTACAAGCTTTCGTTTCATTCCGTTTCTTTGTACTGTACCTTTCATGCGTATGTACGAAGTCGTAACAATGCAAAATAATTAACGATATTTTCTGTGTCGGATTTCAACAAAGCATCGGCGGTACGAAGGTAGGAATTTAACGAGCTTGTAATCGGTGTCAAGAGGTTAACGTCGAAATGTCCTGATTTTTTTTTGGTATTTCAACAAAGAATCGGTTAAAAAAATAGATACATGTTTGATCTGTATTAGTTTTAACGAATTTAAAACTAAGTTTTATCTTACACTTACTAATATTATAAATGAGAAACTTTAGATAGATGGTTGGATGTTTGTTAGAGTTTGTAGCCTAAACTGCTGAACGGATCTCGATGAAATATGGTATAGATGTAGAGCGTAGTAGAACATATAGGCTTCTGGATTTTTAATTTAACCGGACAAAGGCAAGGGCGTCAGAAGCTAGTGTGTCATAATCTTAATTTGTAAACGTCAACGATAGGTTCCAACTCCATAGAAAAGTGCAACTTCTAAAGAATATTTCAAATACGGGACAGGAAAAACCTTTGTTAGAACCTTACTAACACACAGACTCCTATAATGACTAAGGACGTCCCTTAGTACAGATTGGAATTAATAAATCGGATTAAATTCTCTTAAGGCAACTACCATGGCATAAATAGGGTCATTTCAAAATCGCAACAAATTATAGACACAAAAAACACGTCCAAGTTAAACAAGTCTTTTCAAACAACTTGATCCTTGCTTGTTTTATACCTATTTTATTTCCGAGTTTATTTTTTTTAACTTCTCTCGGAGGAAAGTTGAAGAACAAATAATAAGATCAGCGGCACTCAGGTTAATGTTGGGGGGAGGGGAGGTGGTCGAGGGGCGCAGAAGTTAAATAAAAGCCGGCCTCCGCCGTTAAAGTGAAACGCCGTTAAGGTAAACAGGTGCCGCAAATGGTTTGCTCTTAGAAAAAAAGATATTAGAGAATAATTAGTACATGAAATGCAAATATGTGGTGTTAAAATAGTTTTTTTTTTTAATCTCATCACTATTTTTTTTATTATTTTTAAACATTTTCAGGATCACATCGGCAATTCAAAATATTGGTTGTCGGTTACAAGAATATATAAATATCTCGCCGTTCTCAATTTGACAAATTAAATGACAATTGATGCAATATTTAAAAGTGAATAAAATGTTGAATAATTCGAATTTTTCAAATATCACATTTCGTGTCGAAACCAAAGATGAAAATTCCTGGACGATCGGCTTTTGTTTTACTTTCAAAATAAGAATTGAATTCTTGTTTAGACTTTATACAGCTGACTGTACAAGTCTTAGTAGTAGTAGTCAAGTAGTAGTAGTAGTGAAAACTTAAGTTTATCGTGGTAGCTTAGAAAAATTAAACGTCTAAGCGAAAACATTTTACCGAGTAAAAATGAAAACCTTTAACCTCAAATATTTGATTTTCGTCGAGGTAATAAGTTGGATAATATAATTCAAAGCGATAATAGGGCGAGATTATGTTTTCATTGGTATAAGTAATATAGGGAAGGTTCCGTTTGACACGCGAGTTTCGTACGCAGCGTTTACTCAAGAAATAAAGCTGTGATCGAAAAGGTTATCCGAACGCACGGTTTTTAGGTCGAGGACACCTGCATCGTTGTACAAAAACTTTCTAATTTACAAGGAAATAGAATGTAAGAAAATTTATATTGAGGAATGAAATCTTAGCGTAATGTTACACTCGACGTCAAAAATATGTAGTACACTTTTATTATTTTATAACACTGCCTGGATAATTTAGGAGAAATTAGCATTTCAATTTACTGCTTATACAGTCCATAATGAAGGCGGTCACTGTATTATCGTTGGTAAGGTTTTTTGGATTTATTGTATAAATTCACATGACATTGGTTAGTTAATGCTTGACATGATGAATACCTACATCTATGCTTGTACCTATAATTCTTAAAACGACTTCACTACTGTTTTATACAATAACTAGAAGATTTACCATTAAATATTATAGATTAACAACTAAGTATCTTTTTTTTTCTATTGTTGTTTTTTTTAATTTTTTCATATAGTTTATTTTCTTCTTATTATGACATCATGATTATTACAGCCAAGCATTTAAAAATCGCAGTAGCAGTCGCTAATTTATAAAACAAAAGCAAAAGGTCTCTCTAGATATAGTATTTGTAGATTGGCTCTAAATGTAAAACGTTTTGGCACCGCGCCAGTTTATCAAGATTCCGCTGAGATGTTCGAATATATTGATTTTTTGCACACTTGCTGGTACATGAATACTGTCTCTGAATGATTGCTTAGTCAACATACAAAATGATTCTATTTGTTGTAGGATTTTGCGTTGTTTGTTTTATATTTGTTACATACAACCGTTTTATTGTTACTCTGCTTCAATGTTTTGATGAATTTAAAGAAAAGCGTCTTTCGATTCGTATGTCTGCGTTCTCTGACGTGTACTTACTTGGTTATTATTTATTCTTACTACTACTAAATTGTCAAAGATTAGGCAGACTAACAAGTCTGTCTAATCTTTGACAATTTTTGTGCCTCAAGTTTCAATCCTTATTTTTGCACTTAAGTGTAAATCATTTGATACAAATGTACGAATTTTCCGTAGCATTTTATTTATTTACCAATTCTCATTATTGTTAGGAATAATATTATAAGAGAGAAACTTTTAATGACCTCACACTAACAATGTAAACTTTGACTGAGGCCACGTAATGCATTTATAATTAACGACATTTTCACGGCATTTCTTACCAAAGTCGGGCTTTGTTGAAATATTCAAATAACGACATTAACGTTGGAACTGACCAAAGTTATTTCTGTTATTTATTTAACAGTAATTTCGTATGAATAGAAAATGTTTTTGTCGTGTTTTCCGGAGTAAATTGCAAATTAAATCGTTTTCTAAAATGCTTCAATTTAAATCGATTTCTCTCTGTTTATGAAAACTTTACAAATTTAGATCTAAATTCCGTATTTCCTAATGAGAACCAAAATAATATTTGGTGCTTTTTAATCCGAATTTCATTCATTTCGCTAACGATAGTAAACTATTTGGTTTTTGGCAGGTCTCAAAGAGAATTTAGTTTACATTTGATACGTGATGCGAAATCGTGGCTGTAGGACTGTAAAATATGTAGACAGCAGGCTGGCGACCCGCCAGACATTGTAGTGACTTAAAATCTTTGACTATAGAAAAATGGACTAGTCAACGAAATGTACTAAGCAAATTCCACTATTTCGCGACACGTAAAAATATCTTTATCAACGCATACACAATAAATTTTACACACAACTAAGTTATTTGACAGAGGTGAATACCCGCGCTTGTCGAGTCCTGTCTCTTAAAAGTCAAAGGTTACCGAATGCATTGCGACTTTTTCTGTTCTTTCTTCCGGCAAAATTGATGTTAAGAGTGTTTGGAAAGTTTGTGACGTAGACAAATGCGCGAAGTTCCGCCCGCGGTCTGGCGGTGCTTAATATGATCGATGTAACCAATCATAAAACGATTAACAAAAAAATAAGGAATACAAAAGGTGTTTGTAGTTAATTAATTTATAGATGAAAATGTAAAGTTTCATATTTCCCAGCTTACTTATTGACGGCGGTTTAGTAATTATCGATGTCTAAGATTTATTAGAAGAATATTATTAGGTACACCTGCTTAACGATATAAGTTTGAAATCATTTGATCGCTTATATTTGTAGCACATAAATCACTACTTATAAAACAAAATCGCTTCCCGCTGTCTGTATGTCTCTATGTATGCTTAGATCTTTAAAACTACGTAACGGATTTTGATGCAGTTTTTAATATATAGAGTGATTCAAGAGGAAGTACAAAAATCATACTAATCATACTCATACTAATATTATAAATGCGAAAGTTTAGGTGGATGGATGTTTGTTAGAGTTTTTAGCCTAAACTGCTCAACGGATTTCGATGAAATTTGGTACAGATGTAGAGGATAGTCTGTAAGGACACATAGGCTACTCGCTTTTGTTTTTTTTTAATTCCACGCGAACGTAGTCGCGGGGGAAAGCTAGTATATAATAATGATAATTTTAAAGATTTCTAATTTGATGTAAATGAACACATTTTCGTATTATCATTGGACCTATGCAAAGCCGTTTGAAGATCGTTATTGGTTTCTATAACTAGTGTGTTTATAATCTATTCTTACAGAATAAACAATATTATTTACTATACTAAAACAAACGAAATTCTTTATTCTCTATAAGATCTGAGGAGCCAATGAAAGGAATGTAAGTAACCTAAATTACCGTTTGTTCAAGTTCAGAGAGGCGAAAAAAAAGGCCACAATCAACCGAGCACAACATTACAGAGGTATCTCTGCGTATCTGGATTCCTCTGGATATTATTCGTGATTGGGTCGTTGGGAAGGAGTTTTATTTGCGGAGCTATATAACCCGCATTACCTTCTTATTGTTACCTAAAATATAAAGTACTTTTGCCCACGAATTCGTCCGCGCTGAATTAAAAAAAAAAACAAAAGTATACCTATGTATTCTTACAGACTGTGTTCTACATCTATACCAAATGTTATCGAGATCCGTTCAGCAGTTTAGGCTACAAACTCTAACAAACATCCATCCATCTAAACTTTCACATCTATACTATTATAATAAAGCGTAAACACACACTTCTTTGTTACCTAAGATCTCAGCAATTACAGCATATTTTTTAATAATTCTTTTTAAATAAAAAGCCCTACACTTACGTCACGCTTTAGGCTATATATTTTCACGCCATTAAACTTAGGGGAAAATATTTTGGATATAAACCCTAATGTGGGAAAGAGACCATAAGTTGCTGCCAACATCAAGAAAGATAGATTGCTAAGGTTTGTCATGTCATGTCATTTTGACATTTGCTATTGATAATGTGACAAACGTAAACAATAAAATAAAGTTTTTATAATTTCACGCGGATCAATCCGCACGCGAACAGCTAGTTTATAATATTAGTAAGATGACATAGTAGCTACTTACAGAGAATTATAGTATATATTCAGTTGTTATATCAGCTTTTACTACCTTCTTAAACATATCTTTCACATAATGCACACTTCTGGTACATGCAACGTATACACTCATAAACTAGTAGGCTGAATTAAAAAAAAGTATTGTACAATTAGAAAGCTACATTATCACTGACAAACATAGGCTATGTTAATCACTAGATTGTGACAAAAGCTAGTATTTAATACACAGGAATATTTAGTTCAAACAACGAAGCTTTGAGGTTATAATATTGTACTCTTAAAGTAATTTCCCCGCAGACCCTTGTTAGCGGGATGTCATACGCGGTGTATAATTCTCGTTGGACGCTGGAGGTTAAATTTATCATGATAATGTTGCTAACATCAATTACATTTTGCTTTTATTCTTCAGAGTTTGTCGGGAGAATTTAAACGGATATTTACTAACGAGATTGAAGATCTCTAAAAGTTTTTATGTAACACGCAAAGATTATATAAAGTGACAGTTTGAAAAAATAATAGTGTAAAAATGTAACCGTCTTTAAATTTTAACAGTGGTAGTCTGCGTAAACATCGCCTTCAAGAAGAGGTCGGCTAGGACCAGTGCAACACGCCCACACAGAAGACCGGCGTCAAGTGGATGCAATTCCGCGTTTCGTCTGATGACTGCGTGCTGGAAGCCTAATTTTAGTCTTCTTTTCCACCTTACCCTTTATTATTATGAAAGGTCGGGAATGAGAAATGGATTTAATGGTAGAGAGGACGCATACGAATGAACAATATACTATTACAAGATTGCAATTGACAATGTCTTTGAATTGAATTCAGATGGCCGCTTGCTCTTTTGCCAATTTATAATAGAAAAAAAAAACTAAAACACCCTAAAGTAAATTACATTTATTTGTACTGTTTCCGCATTTTTATATACTTAGTAGCATTTGAATGATTTCAATAGTAATAATTTAATTACTTAAACTTTTGCAGAGTAAAAATAGTGATGTATTGCACAATAAAACTGCACATACCGCGTTCATGATTAAAAGAAGCATGCTCCGCGTGAGTCTACATTTGAAAGCATACATGCTGTTTAGAGCGTTTATTCATACTGGCTCATTAGCGCAGCTTTGTGCTGCATAAAATTCATTTCTCGTAATTCATTTGTGAGTTTACCTGAAAGAAAATTGCTTACAATATGCTCTAAATGAACATAACGTTAACCGCTTATGTTATATTTTTTTTATCTTTCTCATTTATTAAGTTTAAAATGAATTTTTTAGTTGAATTTTAAATTGCAGAATTATATATGCTGCTTTTGAATGTAATATGAGCTTTTTTACTTTAAATCAAGCTGTGTAAAAAGTTTTATGGAATTTAACAAATTACTTACAAAATTTTAGTTTAATTTAAAAAAAAACTAGCTTTCGCCCGCCACTCCCCGTCGAATTAAAAAAAAAGAAAAGTAAGTAGCCTATGTGTTTTTCCAGACTATCCTATACTTCTATGCCAAATTTTAAGGATGATCCGTCCAGCCGTTTAGGCTACAACCTCTAACAAACATCCATCCATCCATCTAAACTTTCGCATTTATAATATTAGTAAGATATTTAAAGCCTTTAAAATGGCTGGTGTTATATTGATCAATTTGTTAAGACTAGCCATCAATTTTCTCAATAAACTTGTTTGTCTTTGTTCATCGAAAAATAGCTCTTAAATTGTTTGAATGTTAACCGAGACAATAGAGGTTTTTTCTACGTTTACATTTCCATGAATCAGTTACATTTCCTCGAAAGTAACCAATGATTGAAGTCATGCAGAAAATTGAAACAGAATAGAAAAGTTGCCTACGTAAATTTCAAAGAACGCTTTTCTTTTGTGTACTCGTACGAATGAAAGTTTGTTTAGAGTTGAGAATTGTTAGAAAATATAGCGCTTGTTTTAGTTTCTAGCACGTTTTATACATGTTGTGTTATGTAAAAATCTTATTTCCATATCTTTTATGAGTTGTTACTGAAACTATAGTTATGCTCCGAGAAGGATAATGTAGGAAAACAGAAATCATGTTTCATATATGACGTAAGCTTACGTTGTACCTGTCCGTTTCATTGGAGCTTCCCCTTCGCAGTCGCTTGAGGATGGCCACTGAGGGGTTTTTAGTCAGTAGAAATCTCATAACCCTGTCTTCCCGCCTTCAGTCATCTTTTGAAGATTACCCGATACACAAAAGGTGAATTTACGTTATACGTCATCAAGATTAAATCTCTTCTAACAATTACCTTGAAAAAATGACCGCATTGCGGCTTTTTCATTAATGTTTCACGAACTGACATGTGTTACAATAGAACTCATCCATTCATAGAAATTTTTATTCAACACCTTTTTAACTTATTTTTTTTTGGTAGCTTACGGCAATGGATTTTTGTAAAAAACTTTACCAATTCTGTAACTAGACATCAGTTTCTTACAAAAAAACAAATAAAAGTATTGGAACTTCAACATTTTAAATATTTGAAATACAATGCTATCATACAAAACACTTTTTAAGAAAATGTCCTTTGCACTATTGTACTTACGAATATTATAAATGCGAAACGAATCTCAATTAAATTTGGCATAGATGTAGAGGATAGTCTGGAAGAACACATAATTTACTTTTGTTTTTTTTTATTCCACGCTGAAGAAGTCGCGGGCGAAAGCTAGTCATGTTCATAATTTTGTGCCGGTGGTTTGCATGGTCTATTTCCGACAGTTAAATAAAGATGGATAGATAAATACATGCGTTGTAGAGTATTGTTTAGCTACCTTTTATCATATTATTTAATTTCCTTCCAAAGCAATTAGACTCCCATTCACATGTGAATGTAAATTAACTCCACTTAATACACAATAGAAAACTTTCATTATTCAATTCTCGTAGTCTGAATAGAAATATGAGAGAAATTATAGAGAGGGGTTTAACTGGTGGTTAATGTTCGCGTGACTTTCGGTTGTTCGTAGTTTAATGAGTTATTTACTCGATGCAGGCTACGCGTCTCGTAGCGCTACGGATATCGTGGCGCTACGCGTTTCGTAGTGGTCTACGCTTTTGTATTCTTTATTACTATAACGTGTGTTATGTTTTGTCATGTGTATTTACCCGTGAGTTTATCCTTATTATATTTAACAGATATGAGATTGCAATTGATATTTTTTTTCGAGTGTTTTGGTTGTTGATACTAAGAGTTACTGATCTTAGTTAAATCATGGCGAGTGTTGATTGTAACATTATGTACTGCCAAGTAACAATGCTCGTGACGTAACGTTACAGCGTGGAACATCGGTCTGTCGGCACCTTAAGGTTACGTTAAGGCACCGGTAGGCCTATTGACTATGCAAATTTGTGTCTTTGTTTGATAAATATATTCATCAAGCATTTCATATATGCACATAAGAATTTGATAATATCGTAATATATGAAATTATAAATGTGAAAGTTTAGATGGATGGATGGATGTTTTTAGAGTTTTGTAGCCTAAGCGACTGAACGGATTTCGATTACATTTGGTATAGATGTAGAGGATAGTCTGGAAGAACACATAGTCTACTCACTTTAGTTTTTTTTAATCCTACGCGAACGGAGTTGCGGGCTAAAGCTAGTTAGTAGCAACGTATATTTGTGTTACCCGATATTTATATTTAGGTAAGTATTTTTTAAATGTATAAACAAGCTATATAATTACGTTTGTGATAGAGAACACATGCGGTAAACTAATAAAGTTTCCGGTCCTGCGGGGTCACGGCTGAAGGGCATCGTACGAACAAATGATATATCGTGCACGTGTTCACGGAAATATATTAACCTATTTATGTATGGACATTTAACTTTGATATGGAGTTATTTATTTTAAAATTTCAGGGGTATAATAAACTTAGACAGTGTATCAAATATATTTAGCTTAAACATATGTCAAATATTTTATTCCGTAATCCTGTAGTGACAGGAGTTCAGTTCTAACTTCCACAACCGTGCGGTTTTCGCGGAACTTTCTGCCCGGCACAGCCGCGTTGTGGAACGGTCTGTCCTCGGCGGTATTTCCAAACCAATACGACTTAGGGTCCTTCAAGAAGCGAGCCTATCATTTCCTCTAAGGCCGGCAACGCATCTACAGTTCCTCTGGTGTTGCGGATGTCCATGGGCGTCGTTGACCACCTCGGTGTTCACGCCGCTCGTTTGCTCCCTTATATTATAAAAAAACTGAAGAGTCGAACTGTTTCAACTCCTCATCATCATCAACGTGCAATTGTCCCTAAGGGTACAGTATGTCCTGCTTTCCATACATTTCTATCAGCCGTCATATCTCCACTCCTTTCTAAAGCAAATCCTCTTTCACACAATCCATATATACTTTTTTGGTTTTCTCTACCTTTGTAGCTAATTACGGTGTTAGATGCTAAATTTATTAGTTAGGTTTTAATGGAAGTGTGAGATAAATTATTTCTATTTGTATCGGGGACATGAGAATCGATCACTTTAAATAATTAATGCTTCAAAATGCAAGACGCGACGGCTTGAAGTTAAAATAGATAGTGCTTAAGTTGCATATACTCGTAAATTGACTTTAAAACTAAAGAATAGTTTTTTGAAATCTGATAACACAATGTTGTAAATAAGGTTTTATGAAAAACCAGTAGTTTTAATGTTTCTGTAGGACTTTTCAATATAGCTGTAAGTGAAAATTATTTTTCGACATGAAATTTAAGTAGTTACAAGTGGTTTTTTAAAAACTTATACATGTAAATAGATTGTCCCTATTTTGATTTAAATTTGATAACACTAATATTTAAAACACTATATAACTTTTTTTTTATATTTGTTAAGCAAGCGCTTGACCACGATCCCACTTGAAGGAAGTGACTAATAAAACGCATCAACTTTCTTATTCAAATAACATTAAAGCGTTTAGCAAATATAGAAAATGTAAGGAGAATTAAATGTTAAGAACCGTTCGACCACATTCAAGTAAAAACATTAAATTCCGAGTAAACGGCGGCATCTGCATAAGTACCGGAGTAACAGCGGGAACATACGCTCCCGAACGCTCCATATAAAGGAGACTTTGGGTGTGGTCCAAGTTATAATATCTGGGCGTTTGATATTTCTTAAGTTTAATGTTATCTTGTAAGAAGTTGTACTTAATATGGTTCGCATATCGTATGTACAGTATGCATAAATATTTTTTCATTTACCAAGATATAGAAACTAACGTATTTCGGTTTTTAAAATATTGATGTGTCTGTATGTATGATTACGATCGTCTATACATGTTATTGATGTTTGCTTGGTACTTTTGCGTTTATTTGTGACGATTTGGAATAAATTATTAATTCATCTTCTTTAAAATCTTACAAATTATTAAGTAACTAGCTGTTGCTCGCGACTCCATCCGCGTGGAATTTAAAAAACAAAATTCAGTCGTTTAGGCTACAAACTCTAACAAACATCCATTCGTCCATCCATCCATCCATCCATCTATCTAAACTTTCGCATTTATAATATTAGTAAGTATGATTGAGGAAAGAAAAGGTTGGTTTTGAAAGTTTTTTTTTTCACTATGAAAATTATTTTCAAGACGGACAAGTTTCGACTTCACATGAAATGTAAACATTTTGCTGATAATTTGTTTGTTTTTTTGTTACATTTATGTTGATATAAAGTAATATGGTAAAACTTATAAAATACGTTCACTTTACTTTCTTAAAAAGCAAAATACCTCCAACAAAATTTATCTGAACAAAAATGATACAACGAGCATCCTCTAAGTGGAATAAAATGTATCGTATATCAAAACTTGGCCGCAACATTGCAGCTGTGGTCGCGGCCTGCGAAGGTTCCTACGAACTTTTTGCTGGCACTATACAGGCAAAGAATTGAATAATTTTTAGGAAATGTTTTTGTATATTATTGATATTGAACAACATTTACAGGGTGTTAAAAGATTGTATTTAGGTGAATCTAGATGTTTGAAAGACAATTTTTTTTTTGTTTTTTTTTTTTGGAAATTCGGACCTTAAAATAGACAAATCCCAGGACAGTTATTCCATGTTTTAATTTAATATTATAAATGCGAATGTTTGGATTGATGGCTTACAAAGTAAGTGAAATTTAGTATAGATCATAAACAGTCTGGAAAAAAATATGTCTCTTTAGACAAAGTAACATTCGATCATCGTAATCGCTGAACGAAAAGTCAAAAATGTATGGAACTGACAATAACATTTGATAAGTCACGTGCTTGTCACGTATTCCTGTGTATTTTGACTCATTTTGTCGATTCTATTAGTGATGTCGCTAATCGAATATCACTTTGTCTCGTCGCATGGTACTTACTAACTTATTTTTAACTAGCTTTCGCCCGCGACTTCGTCCACGTGGAATTAAAAAAAAACAAAAGTGAGTAGCCTACGTGTCCTTCCCTACTATCCTCTACATCTATACTAAATTTCATCGAAATCCGTTCAGCCGTTTAGGCTACGAACTCTAACAAACAACCATCCATCTAAACTTTCGCATTTATATTATTAGTATGATAGTATGATTACTCGCATACAAGGTCGTGGGAATAAGCTAGGATTCATAATAGTTTACAATCAGTAACGTATTTGGTCTTTGTTGTTAAGGGCAGTGCTAATCTGTTTTGAAAGCCAATCTTGGTAGTCCGTATTCCCTTCTAAACTATCCCTTAGAGTTTATCACAGCATCAAGTACTTTAAGCTTGTTTGTATCACTTAATAGAGCTTATATTGTTATCTGGTATTGTTAAGTAAATCCTATTAAACAATATGGTACGGCTTATGCTGAGTAGAATTGTGGACGCTATTATAAGACATTGGATCCCTTGAGCGTTATAATCTAACCCGACTGCACTGCGGGGATTCCGGTTAAGTGAAAATTGTTATTGTTAACGCAGAAAGTATTTATTTACATAACCAGTAAGGTTTTAATATGTAAATGTACGTAGAAATCACCATCATCAACTTGCCCTTATCCCTTATGGAGGATCGGCACAGTATGTGCTGCTCTTCCATACATCTCTATCAGCCGTCATATCTGAATCTACTCCTAGAAATCACCATTCAGGGTATTTCTCAAAAAATATTTAAAGTAACTTACTTATCCTTCCTTGATCTTAAAAACACTTAAGAATATGCAAATGTCCTATATTATATAGTAGGTAGATGTTAAGGGAATGTTATGGTCCGATACACTGCACGTTTTATTCGTAGATGTAAAGAAAAACATTAAAATAAGGATACACGGCAGCCGACCTTTATAGCGTAATAAAGTAATGTAATGTACGCCTTTGTCTTGAGGATATAAGAGTTATACAGACGTATGGAAACTTTAACGTCCATTGTAAGACCAAGTAACAGTTGGATTACACGATTGACATGAAGAAGATTTCTGTGAAATTCTCACACTAGATCAAACGTTGACCACAATACGTTTATGTGTCGTTTACAAGTGAATGTGGCGTGGATGGATTTCTATACTTCGGTATAAGTAAATGAGATTTAAGGTAACTAAACTATCGCACAACTGTTTATTCTAGCTTTGATTCATATGAACTTATATGGTGCGCATACTACTCGATTTTTAGTTGTGCAACTAAACAGTTGAAGTGGCTACGAAACAAACGACAATCGCAATTTGTGCGATAGTTTAGTCGAAAGTATGTCCGCTCTTTATGATTTTATTTGTACACGCCTAATAGCCTATTTTTAGACTACTTATAACACGCTGAAAAATTTGACTCGCTTAAGTTATATAATAATTTTGTTTGCCCTTAGAGGTGTGATATTAAATATTTTATCAACAAGGCTTTTAATGTAAAATAACAATTACTAACAGCTCTGTGTCGTGTTTGCAACTTGTAAAAATTCTTTTTACCTTATGAAAGTAATTAAACATTGATATAAGGTTAAGAAGTTAACAATTAAGTTACTAATTCGAAAATAAAATTCGTAACTATATCATAACTTTGAGCTATATTTCCAATTGACAATAAAAATCCACGTTATCTGACTTTCCTTTACTTTTTAATTTTCTAGTTAATAGCAACAATCTAGAGCGTAGTCTCAATCTAAAATCCTCACAAAGTGCTCTTTAATATTGCCTACAGTCTGAATAAAAAGCCTTCACCGCACCGCGTCTGTGTTTTCTCAGAATTACCAAGTCTTACGTCGACCGCAATGTTACCATCTCAAATATTCTGTTGAATTTTTTACTTAATTTTATAAGATAGAGGATAATTTATGCCAAATTAAAGATATGTTTTTTTACTATTTCACAAATATTATAAATGCGAAAATTTAGATGGATGTTTGTGAGAGATTGTAGCCTAAACTGCTGAACGATTCTCGATGAAATTTGACACAGACGTAGAGGATAGTCTGTAAGACCACATAGGCTACTAAACTTATTTTAACTTTGCTTATTTTTAATTAGATTCAATTTTAATAAATATAGAGTTATTTCGTCATGTAAAAAACTGTAACTGGGTTACTATTTTATGTCTGAACGTGTTTAAAAATACCTGGAATCGAAATATGCACCGTTAGCTAAATATTTACAGACATGTTAAATACAAAATTGTAAATATGTCAGATAATATATGTAACAAAAAAAATACAAAAGCACGATATGTTAATCCATAAAAATTCCCCATTCAGACGTGAGCAAATTTATGTCAGATTTGAAGCAAATCCAGGCTTAACAATGCGACAATGTAAGCCTCGCATAACACAGAGTAATGCTAAATAAGAACATTGCGACAATGTGAATAATAAATTGTAAATCTGTACTGACATCAACTACATGTACAGTCACGATAAAAGGGTTAAAATCTCCAACTGTCCACAATTTTAATAAAATACACTAGTTTTCGTCCGCGACTTTAACCGCGTGGAATTAAAAAATTTAGTCTATTCCTCCTGACTATCCTCTGCATCGATTCCAAATTTCATCGAGATCCGTTCAGCAGTTTAGACTGCAAACTCTAACAAACATCCATCCAAACTTTCATTTATATTAGTAAGATCAAAACAGATACAATATTCTTTAATACTTTCGGTTGTATATTAAAATAAAAATATCTAGATTATTGTAACACACTTGTTTTCCCATAGACCATATACATGGTTTTTTATGTCGTTCAAACTGACCCTTTGCTACCTGTTAAAGCTGTCTAAGGGTGAACTATACCTAAGCTTTGGAATTAAGTCCAATATATCATAGCATTACGGCGTTATTTTTATTGAAAAGATTCTGGCAGTAATGACATTAAAATAAAGCAATAATTTTGAAAAAAAATTCAGGTACTTACAAAATTTTGCCAAATGTCGCGATAGTTACAAGAGATAAGTATGTTATATAAATCTTGTTAATATTATAAATGCGAAAGTTTGGATGAATGGATGGATGGATGTTTGTTGGAGTTTGCAGCCTAAACGATGGAACAGATTTCGATGAAATTTGGTATAGATGTAGAGGGTAGTTTTGAAGAATAAATAGGCTACTTTCTTTGAGTTTTTTTTAATTCCACGCGAACGGAGTCACAGCCTAAAGCTAGTAAAGTCATAATTTTGAAAAAAAAATTTTTCGGGTACTTACAAAATTTTGCTAAATGACAAAATAGTTACGAGAAATGACTATGTAAAATTAATTATAATATTTTAAATAATATGCGTATATTCAATAACGTTTCTAATTTTTAATTTAAGCGTTATATTGCAATTAATTAAAACAAATCTTCAAAACTTCATTACTCTTTGTAAAACGAGTCTCTCATTATATCGCACTTGGTTGTCGACTTTGGTAGGGTTGTAACAAGTTCCGCTGCAATGCGGGCCGCGCAACTTGTCAACGATCGTGCAAACTGGATTTTATCGCATTTCACACGTAGTCACACGGTTTTATGCGGTTATAGTGCAACCACTTTATCTGGCCCGGTAAGAGACGCGTTGTTATCGCGATTCGTATTGTCAGATATATGAAAATAGTCTACAAAGCTTTCGAAATTGATAGTGGTGAATAGATATGGTGGTGACATATGCCCACCGGATCAAATAAATGAGACGGTCTATACAATTACTTAACTGTTGTGTGACTTTTAATCTAATGTGGACTGGGAAATTCCACCGCCGAAATACGAGTATATGTATTCAAACATTATGTTGTAATGATGATAATGTGTGAGGTGACGATATATTAAAGATATATATTATGAAAGAATTTCGACATTGTACACACATGCTTATGGTCACACGGCTTTGGTATATTTAATGAAGTTTAGTGAGATTTTATAGTCAACTATAATCAACCTTTCAAAGTTCTAAGTTCAAAGTATGTTAAACTCTAGTATTCATATCAATGTCTGTTTAAAACTTAAGTTTACTTAAAATTCTTATCCAAGTATCCATATAGCTGTAGAGTTTGTCACACACGCTAGGGTTTACCTGTAGACTATATGTAAGTCCAAAATAGTCAATCACATAACGTGTATTGTATGTTTATATTATTTGTACTAATATAATAAAGCAACACACACTACTTTGTGGCATAGGATGTCAGCATTCACAGCATATTTTTGAATAATTATCTCTTTAATAAAAAGCTCACGACACGCTTTAGGCTATATATTTTCACCGTATTAAACTTAGGGGGTAAATAAACTGTAAAAAATCTTCATATGGGAAAGGGACCATAAACTACAAGCTGCCAACATTAAGGAAGCGAGGTTATTATGGTAACGGTAATATTGAAATTTGCAATTGAGAATTTGACAAATGTAAACAATTAAAGTGAACTCAACCAACCCGCACTTGGCCAGCGTGGTTGACTATGGCCTAGTCACCCTAACTTAGGGTAGGCTCCGAGCCCCTCGGTGGGGACGTATAGTGAGCTGGTGATGATGATGATGAAACGATTAAATATTTTTTTTAAATCTCATGCAGATGAAGCCGCACGGGAACAGCTAGTTCAGAATAATGTTCAGTAACAATTCTCTCTTTGTATCAATATAATCAAAATGTTATAAACTTGATATAAAACATTCATATCGCAGTAACAATGTAAAGTAAATTGCGAGTGTTATACGATGCAAAGTTTATAGTCGTAAGGTAATAACAAAAGGAGTTGCTTCAGAATAAAGTATAAGATGAAATTCTTTTTGTACAATCAGGGAATTTGACGGTGTCCTACCTCAAAAGCTAGTCATATGTAAGTTTAGTACACGACGGAATGATACAATAACCAATTGGATGCAGGTTTTAAAAAATGTCTATAGGAAAAGAGGTCGGCCAATGGTAATTCAAAGTGTGTGTTCAAAGCGGAAGTAACGGAGTATTTTTTTATAGTATAAGGTGGCAAACGAGCAAGCGGCCAATTGAATCCACCGAAATGGAAAGCGACCGATGCCCATAAACATTCGCAATTGCAGATGCATTGCCTACCCTTAATTGACGGAGGAGGAGACGCACATAAAGAGGACATTTCCTCTTCCTATGCGTCTCCACCGTCAAATCCACTTTTCCTTCCCATCCTTTCCTCTTAAGAAAAGGGTGGAAAGGAAAAGGGACTAAAATTAGGCCTCCGGCACCACACTCATTAGACGAAACGCGGAATTGCTTCCACTTCACGCCTGTAAACTTGTTCCTAACAGTTTGCCACGTTGTTAGGAACAAGGCGATTATACTGAAATTAAAACACCACGTAATTCCATGACTGTACTTCCCAATTTCACCTACCCATTTATACAGATCAGTGATGTGAAATTGAATAGTAATAATAATATTTTTGTTGAATTTGTCAGTGGAAATGGAATGTTTCTTGTATTAATGAGAATAAATTAGCACAGTAATGTTTATTGGTCGTTCGTTTTCATTAAAACTTTCAAGTAATACATAGCTGTTTATAATTACTGTGTAAATACATACGTTTAATTTATGATGCTTTATAAACTATTTCTGATGTTAATTATTTATAAGCTAATTATACATTCGTTATTATTTATTATAAATGAACCGTAATACAGTATATATTTAGTGGAACTGGTTTAAAAAAGATATGTTTAAATTGTTTAAAAATATGATATGTTTCATACTTATGTTATGTGATGATGATGATGATGATTATTATGTGATACATGTGATGAACAAATAATGTGTAGAGATGGGGATCACATAAAAAAAAAACTATTAAGATTGAATGTGGATGGCTACAAAGTTGGACAAAACCCGAAGAGAGTATGGATGGATTGTTTGAAAGAGAATGCTTGAGAAGGTGAATTCAGATATCTATACTAATATTATAGAGGAAAGATTTTTGTATGTATTGAAAGAACTCAGAAAATCTTTCCCATTAAAAAGCTACGTTATTAGTGAGTAGCAAAAGGCATATTTTTTATTATTTTTTAAATGCACGCAAGTGAAGTCGCAAGCAACAGTTAGTAACTGATAGAGATAGTGATGACATACGTAACATTATCTTTTCAATTCAATTAAGACATCGATATTTTAAATTTATTTTGTGTCTAACCAAAAATATCGAGGTTCAACAAAGTTCAAAATTTACATTGGAAATGTGCATTCGAATAGTATTTTATATACTATGTTATTCACGTAGGTATTTATTTAAAGTAAAATGTGAGTGTAGCGGGAACCACAACGAGGTTAACGGCGGCCGTATTGTTTCCCTTCACAAATGTGCGAATGAGAACAGGGGGAATGGAATGTACGGCTCGTGAGCTTTAAATTACTTATTAGGAAACTTTTTCCATTTGCTAAAGGATAATACGTAAACGTTAGTTTTGTAAAGTCTATCTGTTTTCTTTTATTTTCACTATATATCTTACTAATCATACTTAATATTATAAATGCGAAAGTTTAGATAGATGGATGGAGTTAGTAGTTTAAACGGCTGAATGGATTTCTATTAAATTTGGCATAGATGTAGAGCATAGCCCGGAAGAACACATAGGCTACTTAATTACTTTTGTATTTTTAAATACCACGGGATAGATCCAAGGGCCAAATCTTGTAGTTATAATAAATTATGAAACCAGACAACATTAAGAATGAAAGATTACTATTTGGATTGCACGTTTCATATAGTGGGATATCAAAAAGTTGGTGATGATTTAAGATAGAGGACAGACATCTACGAGTAATATTTGCGGTCCCACTCTCTCCTACATGTTACAGATATGACTGTAGTATAGCTATCTCTTACTAAAGAATTGCTATGCAATAGAGTATGTCGAAAGCCACGTTCAAGTTGTATTGATGAAAACAATAGAGGCCGATTGAGGCAACTGCCTGTATTTACCCAGTATCGGTCGATTAAATGACCAGAACAATGTAACTTTCCAGCTTTT
This sequence comes from Papilio protenor, assembly GCA_029286645.1. NCBI lineage: Eukaryota > Metazoa > Arthropoda > Insecta > Lepidoptera > Papilionidae > Papilio > Papilio protenor. Next base: position 2,762,327 of record JAGSMZ010000009.1, read on the forward strand.
ATGTGCATATGCAGTAGTTTTGTTATTTTAAAGATTTTCTTAATGTTTCCTACGCCGAAACAATCGTACTTCATACTAATATTATAAATGAGAAAGCTTAGATGGATGGATGCTTGTTAGAGTTTGTAGCCTTAACGGTTGAACGGATTTCGATGAAATTCGGTACAGATGTAGAGGATAGTCTGAAAGAACACATAGGCTACTTACTTTTCTTTTTTTTTAATTCACGCGGACGGAGTCGCGGGCGTAAGCTAGTATGATAATAAACTAACTATTCATACCACTAAGTAGCATGTTTAGTTTGATTTCTAATGAATTAGGTGTTTGTATAGGGTATATAAAATTATCTCTCGATAACTTTTATGTTTGAATTTCTCGATATAAAAACTCCTTGTTATGGTTGACATTTTATTAATTTGTCGTTCAATCGTCTGTTTGAAATTGTTTTTTTCTTAATTTGTAAAATATTTTTTAATATCACATGTTCATTTAGTTAACTTGTTTCGTTAATCTTTTAGGGTGAGTGTTTTATTTAGGAGGTATGCCCGAAGCTCCTGAAGGTATTTTGTTACAGCTATATTATCTCTGGTATCCACCCGGCGTGAATCAAAGCCTGTTAATTGCAACATCAGCGTTAACTTAATTCACTTAATATACTTGAAAAGGTGATATTTTGATTATTTTACAAAGAGATAAAATGGTAACGCTGTAATTCATCTTTTGTTATTTTTGGCAAAATCCCTTTTATCAGTAACTAGCTATTGCTCGCGACTTCGCCCATATGAAATTAAAAGATAATGAAAAATATAGCCTATGTTACTGATACGTATGTGAAGGAGTAACTGAAACAGCGCTTGCTTAATGCAGACTGGTTTATTGACGTCACGTAGACGTATCGGTCGGACGCAGCCGACCGTTCCATTTCATGTATAGTACATGCGCATACATAACACCCCTCCCCTTTTAGATAACGAATATAACCCCATTATATAATACAATAAAAGACAGATACTACAAAATAACAAGTGGCCAAGGTACTACGAAACGTCTTCGTGTAAGAGTACAGGGCATCTCCCGCCTCTGGTGATCGTCACGTTGGGGTGGTTGGTCGGCGGCGTCGGCGGAGGCGAGCTAGCCTCCTCGTCCTCCCCCCGCGGCGAGCCGGCGCTCGCGCGGTCCTGAGTCGCGCCTGCCAATCCTGGCTCTAGCGCCACCGACGACGTGGTACTCTCTGGGTCTATATCGTCGTAATCCCACGAGCTTAACTTAACGTCTCCCTTGCACATCCACAATTGATTTTTGTGCTTTTTCATCGTAATAGTGGAAATGTTGTCCTGCACCATATATAACACTTTACCTAGTCTCTTTAGCACTGTTGCTTGGTGCCAGGTGAATTTGTTATTCCCCGCAAACTTTTTATATAGTACCTGGTCACCCGGCGAGAAAAATTGTTTATTACTGCCTCTGTATGCTTCAATTTGCGAACACTGTTTTTTTATTTACATAGTCAGCAAGGGGAACGCACGAAGACGACGGTGATCTAGGATTAATCAAATCTAATCGCGTCCTAAGTTTCCGCGCGTAAACTAATTCTGCGGGAGATCGGCCTGTGGTGGAGTGAATGGAATTCCTATAATCATATAAAAATTTTAGTAGTCGTAATTTGCATTCCTTTGCCGCCCGACTAGCTAAAAGGCTACTCTTTATACCCTTCTTTACGACTTTTACCGAACTTTCAGCCTGACCGTTGCTAGCTGGATGGTAAGCCGGCGTTGTTAGGTGTGTAATACCATTTCCCGCGCAAAAGTTTAAAAATTGTTGCGAACAAAAAGACGTACCATTGTCGCTGACAATTGTTTTTGGAAGTCCGAAACGTGCGATGAAGTCGTGCAAACGTTCTATAACCGCATTCGAATTCGAATTAGCGTTCATATCATACACTTCGACCCATTTAGTGTACGCATCGACTACAACAAGATATGTGTGGCCATTCAGCGGACCTAGGAAGTCGATATGCAATCGGTAAAATGGTTGAGGTGGGAACTTCCATGGTGCCATTTTAGTCCGCGGCGGCGATGCCCTCAACCGGTTGCATATCTCACACGACCCTATCAATCGTTCAATTGGGTCATCGATGCCCGGGAACCAAAACCTGGATCTAGCTTCAGCTTTGGTTTTAACTATACCCAAATGGGATGAATGCAGTTCTCTTAAAATTTTTTGACGCAGAGAATCCGGAATTACGACTTTATGACCTCTCATCAAGCACCCATTTTCTAAAGACAGCTGATTCCGGCACAAAAAATAGGGCTTAATACTCGGATCAGATTCCTTGCTAGGCCAACCGTTAAGGACATAATTTATAACACGCCGTAATATTATGTCACGCGATGTTTTATTTTTCAATTCCCTAATCGTAATCGGCAGCGAGCCGTCTACAACAAAAGAAACGTAAGCGGCCCTGTCGCATAGTGCCGCGGCGGCGTCTGCGCATGACGCTCGCCCCGCCTCCGTAGCCCCCACGCCGCGCTCGCTCACTCCCACTAAGCTTGCGCGAGACAGGTAATCTGCACTGTTATTACTGCTGCAAATGTATTCAATGTTATAGTTGTAAGCGCTTAAAAACATTGCGTATCTTTGTAATCTATTCGCAGTTACTTCCGGGATACCTTTGTGCGGACCGAAAATAGACAATAACGGTTTATGATCCGTTCGTAATGTGAAAGGTTCCGTACGGCCGTATAAGTATTGATGGAACCTGCGGACTCCAAATATAATCGCTGTCGCTTCTTTTTGTATCTGCGCATACCGTTTTTCAGCGGGCGTGAGCGTGCGCGACGCAAATGAGACCGGCCGCTCGGCGCCGTCTTCCCCCACCTGTGATAATATCGCCCCGAGACCGGTGGGGGATGCGTCCACCGTTAAATGATTTTAGCGTTTTGATTAAAATGCGCTAATACTAAATCTGACGCAAGCATGTCCTTTATTAAAACAAATGCATCCGTGTGCGCTTGTGACCATTCCATTTGTTATTTTTTTTTAACAAATCATATAAGGGATTAAGTATAGACGATGCGCCGGGTACGAAACTTCTGTAGTAATTGGCCAATCCTAAAAACGATTGCAACTGGCTGACATTAGTCGGCACAGGTGCATCCACGATTGCCCTTACCTTTTCGGGCGATTTTTTCAACCCTTTTTTATTTATAACGTAGCCAAGGTAACTAATTTCGTTTTTAAAAAATTCGCATTATCCTTCTGCAACGTCAGTCCAGCCTCCTCGAGCCTTTGTAAAACCGAATTTAATCGCGCCAAGTGTTCGTCCCTATTTTTTGCCTGTCACTAATATATCGTCGAGCAGACACAGCCACGCCGTCAAGACCCGACAGAACGGTCTCCATGGCGCGCTGGAATATAGCCGGGGCGGAGGACAGACCGAACACGAGCCGCGTATATTGATACAGTCCCCGGTGTGTATTGATACACGTTAACTTTTGCGATTCCTCATCGAGGCAAAGCTGATTATATGCACTTGACAAATCTAATTTCGTGAACTGTTCGCCGCTATGTAATCTGGAAAATAATTCGTTTACGGTAGGCAATGGGTATTGGTCAACTACTAACTGTTTATTTATGCTAACAGCGTAGTCGGCGCATATCCTCACGGAGCCGTTTCTTTTTAGTACCGGCACTATAGGCGACGCATATTCCGAATGGTCTATTGGCTTCAACACCCCCAAATCGACCAATCTGTCAATTTCTTTAGTGACCTTCTCTTTCAAGGCGAACGCTATAGGACGGGCTTTGAAAAATACTGGCCGAGACTGTTCTTTTAAAAATAACTTTATCTTATATTTATTGAATGTGCCTAAATCATCCGAAAATGTTTTTGAATATCGTGCCTGGAGCTTTTCTATTGACAGAGGCGAGTCGCAATAGTTAACAGGGGGTTAACTGTAAATTAAATTTCGAAATAAAGTCCCTACCGAGGAGCGCCGGGCCCCCTCCCCGTACAACGTATACGTCTAAATTGCGGGTTTGCCCTCCATACAATATGCGCGATTGGTTCATAACACCAAGGCAATGTATCGCTTCCCCCGAGTAACCTAGTAATCGTTTCTTTGTTGGCAATAATTGTGTTTTACCGTAATGTTGTCTATAAGTATTCACTGATATAACCGTTACGGCGGACCGCTGTCTATTTCAAATTTTAATTTAACCCCATTCAACTCAATACACTCCACCATAGCTCCCTCTAAATGATCGGATATTAAAGCACTCACCGTCATCGTCGTCGTTCTCGTCTGACACGTTCGTCTCCGCAGACGTCACCTGGTTCACTCTTTTACACATTCGTTGAAGGTGACCCTTCTGGTTACATTTTTTTACACGTGTAGTTCGAGAATCGACAGTCCACCGACCTGTGATTATAACCGCACACTTTGCACTTCACCTTTTTCGCCCCACTCGCACTAGCACTTTGTCCACTAGCACCCGACTGACCGATTTTATACAGCGCGTCCGGAGGCGCCGTGACGACGGCGCTGCTGCACGACGCTGCGGCTGCGCTGGCGGCGCCTGCCCGCGCACACCTAATATTTTCCGCCAACTCCACGGCCTTCGCTAGGGTTAGGCCGCTGAGATCTTTGGCGTAGATCTTTTCCTTCTCTATCCCGTGTTGCATGCCCATGATAAAACGGTCTCGGAGAGCTTCCTCAAGGTTGCTGAATCCGCAGTGTGCCGAGAGCCCTCGCAGTCGTGCCGCCCATTGCGTAAACGACTCGGAGGGATGTTGAACTGCCGCGTAGAAGTTGTGCCGTTCACCGAAGCCGACGCGTTTCGGTGTGAAGTGAGCGTCCAAAAGGTCGAGGATATCCGCGTAGGGCACCTCTTGCAATTCCTTCGGCAACGCTAAGTCCGAAGCTAATTTAAAAGTACCCTCTGAGAATGCACTTAGCAATATTGCGCGCCGTTTTACTCCCGTCGCATCGGTTAAATGGTTTATGTCATTAGCAATAAACCATTGCGTTATGCGACTCTTGTATGTTTTCCATGTCTGTTCACAATGATCAAAACAACACAAAACACCAAACTGTCCAACAGACATTTTGTGAAAAACACAACGCGGGTACTTAGATTTCTCGTCGCCAGTGATACGTATGTGAAGGAGTAAAGTAAACTGAAACAGCGCTTGCTTAATGCAGACTGGTTTATTGACGTCACGTAGACGTATCGGTCGGACGCAGCCGACCGTTCCATTTCATGTATAGTACATGCGCATACATAACAGTTACTTACTGATGACGTAGCTTTTTAATGGTGAAAGAATTTTTGAAATCGGCCAAGTAGTTTTTGAGTTATTTCAATATAATCAGAAATAGAATTCTATCCTATTTATAATATTAGTATATTTATTTATTTATTTATTTATATATCGATTTCAAAATTTCTTTCACCACTAGAAAGGCAATTTATCTGTGAGTAACATAAGGTATATCTTTAATTATTTTTTGATTTCACGGGGACGAAGTCGCGAGCAACAGTCTAGTCTGATTAGACTAGACTCTAGACTAACAGACTAGTCTAATATATTTTTTTATTTTATTAAGAGAACGAAACAAACGTGTGGAGGAAACTCCGAATTGAATGTGTGAATGGACATCCTCCATGGAAGTCGATCACCAATCCTAGACTTTTTGCAATCTTTTTTTCCAGTAAAAAAGAAATAATATTCAACGGTACACGGAAACATCCGTTCACAAAGTCAACATATTCTCATCTGAGACCCCAAACATTAATATTTATACGACTTTGTCGGTAACTTGGAACACAATCCACTTTGTAACGATTTGTTTTGGAAAGCAACACGCTGCGATAATTTCGTGTCGTACAAGTTTCGAGTTTATCGTTTTCTCGTATTTGAGTATAATTTACAAATGTAGAATTGTTATTGAAAGTCTCACGCCTTTTGTTTGTTGGGATTTCCTTCGTTCATACTGTATAAACCGGCTCCAAGGACCATGGATAAATGTAACTTAGTACCATCTTGTTTTATAACTTCTTTATTGTTTTTTACACAATATTTAGAATAGGCGCAAGCCTTTGACTAAAGTATAGCACAACTGTTGAGTGATTGTCGATTGTGTCGCAGCCAATTCAACTGTTTAGTTGCACAACTAAAAATCTAGTAGTGTGCGCACCTCCATATAAGCTCGTAGGAATCAAAGCGCGACTAAACAGTTGTGCGATAGTTTAGTTTCAGATGTCGCTCTTACAATTTATTACAAGGGCTCACAATTACGTTGTTTTTTCACACGAATCACATCTCGCTTTTGTTTTAATTTTTTTAATTTGTCTCGTCCTTCTGGATTGTCGGTGGCCAGTGTTGACATAAAAATTCATAAACAATATAAATACTGATTATGCAAACCTCGTTATTATAAACTACGTTACTATTTTAAATGAATATTCTTTCGTGTATTAAATAATATAATTATTTTACAAATACTGCGCCTATTTGTAGCGCCATCTAGCGAATGATATTAACTGATAAACTCATTGGATTGTCTTATTTTAGTTACTCTTTTAAGTTTCCTGTTAAATATTATATCTTTGGCATAATCCTTATAAATATTAATGCATTAAACTTGTAATATTGTACTCAATGGATGTGAAGTTTATCTTGTAATAAATAGGAACAGAACTTGCGAGAATCTATGATGCAAAGTTTATCAAACTTGGAGTTCGCAAAGTTCAGGTATAATACTACACTTTTGGAATTAACAAGGACGTAAGATTAATAAAGAAAATAGATTTCGCCCGCGACTCCGTCCGCATGAAAATAAAAAATAATATAAAACGTGGCCTATGTTACACACACGTAGCTTTTTAATCGTAAAAGATTTTTTTTAAATCGGCCCAGTAGTTTTTGAGTTATTTCGTTACAATCAAACAAACAAAGTTTTCCTCTTTATAATATTAGTATAGACGAATCAATGTTGATTGTCCTTTAGTAGGGGAAATTTTAGAAACGTCGATTATACGTGCCAGAAAAAGCCACTTTAAATGCGAAGGATTCCTAAGACCGACTATACAGGGTGTAAATGGACATTTACAATTAAGTTTGTATGGATAGGTTTTTTTTTTAAAACACAAATAAACCAGCGCTAAGTTCGGAATAATGTTCTAATTTGACAGATTTTACTATCATTACCATCATAATACAAGAATGCCAGAATCATTCCTAAAAATGGGACTAAAATGTTACACTAAATTTAATCAGACCACACAGAGGAAAGGCGCGAAGTGGGAAGTGAGTGTAGTGCCTAGTCCCAACTTTAGTATCTTTTCCCACCCTCTTTCTTATAAGAAAAGGATGGTAAACGTGGATTTGAAGCTGGAGGAGACGCATAAGAAGGGAAAATATTCTCTATATGTGCGTTTCCTTCGTCGATTAAGTGTAGGCAACGCATCTGCTATTACGAATGTCTATGAGCATGTCGCTTCGCTATTTTGGCGGATTCAGGTTGCCGCTTGCTCGTTTGCCATATAAAATAAAAAATCTTTACTTAGACTTTTTTAACTTTAAATTCCCATTCGATTTATGTTCTATTGTGCTAAAGTATATCCAACAGTAAAGCGAACGATCCGATTGAAATTCTTGAATTCTCTCTGCCGTTGTCTCAAAAGCAACTTATCCGACTTAAGTTGGTGTCAACTCGCAAAGCAAATCCTTTCGTACTGCTAAAGAAAATTGACACTTTATTTGTTATTTTGTACTTTAATGTTTTCTTTTGTGTTATCAACGATATTTATTTGGAAATTTGACGCTGAATATATATAAAGGAATTATAGTAGTTGGTAAAAGCCTGTTTAATTTATAACATTTTATAGTTATTTTGATTGAAGTAATAAACCAGCTTTGTTGTTGACCTCACAATTTTTTTTCTAACAGCATTTTAAAATAGTAACTTATTTAAAGAATAAATTTATATTTTTATATTTAACGAATAAACTCAAAAACTACTGGACCGATTTATAAAATTCTTTTTCATATATAGGCTTAGAATAGACTATATTGCTAGAAGTATTTTATTTCCAAATCGAGGGAAAAAGCTATTCTATACTAATATTAAGAGGAAAGATTTATATTTTTGAATTTTTGTATGTATTAAAATAACTCAAATACCACTCGACGGATTACCAAAATTCTTACATCATTAAAAAGCTACGTTATCAGTGAGTAACATAGGCTATAATTTAATTATTATTATTTATTTCACGCGGACGAAATCGCGATCAAGAGCTAGTGTATTATAAAGTTAGCGCCAAAACAGTCTATTCAAACTGACTCGACAATTAGTTTTGTTATTCAAGTCACGTTTCTGGTGCTGTAATTTTCTTTGAATAACCAAGTGACAAACCGAGCTGGCTGACTGGACGTAGTTGGGATATCACAATTATATCGAAGTTCCTGTTAATATTCCGGACGGCTGCGACATTTGTCGCGGCTGTTGACGGTAATTATGTAAGGTCTTATTACCATTTAACTACTTTAATATAAGACTAGCTGTTACTCGCGACTTTGTGTGAAATTAAAAAATAATATAAATGCAGCTTATGATACTGATAACGTTGCTTTTTAATGGGCAAAAAAAAAACAAAAGTAAGTAGCCTATGTGTTCTTTCAAACTATACTGTACATCTATGCCTAATTTTATCAAGATCCGTTCAGCAGTTTAGGTTAAAAACTCTAACATCCAGCCATCCATCTATCTAAACTTTCGGAATTATGACATTAGTAAGATATAAACAGAAATATTTGCATACAATTAAATTTAATATAGTCTGAAAACATTAAAGAACATATCCAAGAGATAGATTAAATTTATTCCAATCTTTTAAAGCAATACCTTTCCGTGTCCAAAATCAATTGAACAGTCGACAGCTGTCAGAGTTTAGAATTTTAATAAAACACAACAATACGAAGGCGGACTCTAAGCCTGAAACGTGTCCAATGCGACATACGGCACGGCATATTGAATTTCTGAACTAACTTGAATGTAAACCAAATACCGTTGAGAAATTGAAATACTCTTCTATGTTTCAAGTTTCAAGATTTTTATAAGTTAAATAAATTTCAATTCAAATTAGAAGCGTTGTAAACCAATTTAGACAAATTCTTGTGTTACCGATTTTATAGTTTTCTTAATGACTCAAAATGAAAGAAATAAGATAAGTATATCCAATCAAGTTTGGGATTTATTTTTTTTACTAGCTAATGCTCGCGACTTCGCAAGCGTAAAATTAAAAAAATATATAGCCTATGTTACATATGTATAAATTACCTTTGTAACGTTCAAAGAATTTCTAAAATCTGTACAGTAGTTTTTGAGGTATTTTAATACTAGCTTTCACCCGCGACTCCATATCTAATTGTATATTTCCTGAAAAACACTTATTCAGAAACATATTGTTACGATTCTCTTTGACCCATGGTGGCAATAGGCTAAAATATTTGTATACATGTCTCCAATTTACTAGACCAACGTATTTTCAGTGTTTATATATTTATAAATTTCAATAGATGCTAAAACAAACCCGAAGTGTTATTCGCATCACGCGATTTCCCCAGAGGATGCATGTAGAATAAATCTGAATTTCCACTCTATATTGATTTAAAATCTATGGTCAACTTTTCAATATGGCAAACGTAAAGTGATTTGCTGGCCTACAGAAGTTTATATTTATTTATCGTTATCTAGTGATTCATTATTGTTAGGTTAACCGAAGTTATAATGGAGAAAAACTCAAGTTACAAAGTTCGGAAGCTCATTTTATGAATTTATCGAATCATAAGCACTTTCGAATGGTTAAAAGTAACTTGGAAACCGCCCATTAGTGATGGCCACACTGTCATTTTATCATTGTCATTGTCGAGTATGGACGTGCCTATTCCTTCTAAGAAACAAAAAAACATTGAAAGCGGAGTGATCGTAGAACCAATTATAGATTTTAAATTATAGTTTCAATCGATAATTTAAAATAACGAGAGTTAAAACCAATGTCGTGAAATGTATTAGAAATTAAATTACGTGTACTAAAGTTGAAATAGGAAATAACCGTATAAATCAATTACCTTTAGGTTCGAGTGCCAACATCTTGTTCCACTTTATCCTATGCCAAGTAATAAATCCTGTTTCAAAGGATGTTTAAAAATGTCAAGATTCTAAAATAACATATAGAAAACTAGCTTTCGTAAACGACACCGTACGCGTGTAATTAAAAAAATAAAACAAAAGTTATGTGTTATGTGTGAAAAGCCTATGTGTTCTTCCAGACTATCCTCTACATCTATGTTAAATTTCATCGAGATCCGTTTAGCAGTTTAGGCTACAAACTCTAACAAACATCCATCCATTTAAACTTTCGCAGTTATAATATTAGTATGAAAGTAGGATATATCAGTCAGTATATACTATTGTTGTAGTTATTTCCTAGATCGTGGTTTTAAAAAATTGCTACAAATGAGTCCTACCACTACAGTAAAGTGTTTAATGGTTTCATAAGCACTCCCTTAGTGTATCATGTGATTACTCATACTGAAATACAAAAGGCGGCAGTACTTACGCAAAATTGTATGCGTTCCCTGCAACGTTAGATTATAGTTACCTGTACTTCACTTTTTTTTTTATAATACAAGGTGGCAAACGAGCAAGCGGTCACCTGAATCCACCGAAATGGAAAGCGACCGCTGCCCATAAACATCCGCACATAAACAGGACATTTCCTCTTCCTTTGCGTCTCCTCCACCGTGAAATCCACTTTTCCTTCCCATCCTTTCCTCTTAAGAAAAGGGTGGAAAGTGAAAGGGACTAAAATTAGGCCTCCGGCACCACACTCATCAGACGAAACGCGGAATTGCTTCCACATCACGTCTGTTTTCTGTGTGGTCGTGGTATTACACCGGGCGAGCCGGCCCATTCGTGAGAAGATGTTAAAGCGGGCTCTACCACTGTTAAATGTTTATTACAAAAGCTCAATATACAATATTTCTCCTAGTGTACATCTATTTTCATGAAAGCTTTTAGATAATGATAGAACGGTGAATTTCAGAGAAATACATCCTCGGACAATATTTATGGTCGGCAGGCATGAAATTGCAACTGCACATTATGACTTAAAATATATTGAACATTGAAATATAAATGATAGTAGCAATAAAATGTAGACGTATTTTATTGCGGGTTTAATATACGGCAGGTAATATCTTGATTGTTGAACTTTCGATAGCAATTGCTATTGATTTTTATTGAAGTTTGTTTTTTATATAAAACTAGTTTTCGCCCGCGACTCCGTCCGCGTGGAATTGAAAAAAACAAAAGTGAGTAGCAAAAAGCAAAAAAGTAATTAAATTACCTTCCTAATGGTGAAAGAATTTTAAAATCGGCCCAGTAGTTTTTGCGTGAATCAAATATATACAAAAATCCAAAAATGCAAATCTTTCCTCTTTATAAGATTAGTATAGATGTTACATGGCGGTCATTCTTGCAGTCAGTCTGTACTTTTTTTTTTATAAGAGAGGGGGGCAAACGAGCGGCGAGAACACCGAGGTGGTCAACGACGCCCATGGACATCCGCAACACCAGAGGAACTATAGATGCGTTGCCGGCCTTTGAGGAAATTGTAGGCTCGCTTCTTGAAGGACCCTAAGTCGTATTGGTTACAGGGAAATCTGCGAGCAATAAATCACTTGTTGCGTTGCAATGATGTTACACGGCGTAACGTCGGTTCATAGGCACCGTATCATTTTGATGTAGTTTATAACATACACAGATCAGATTGGTAATTGATATTGCAATAAGATTTTTGGATGAATTTCATAAAAAAGGACGTATAATGAAAAGTAGACGATTTAGAAAGAGAGGGAGTCAACAAAAACTTAAATAATAATACATAAATTCTGAAGTCAGAATTCCTCAATTACTAATTGTTAATTAAACAACAAGTTGCAATTTCAAGCAAATTCCTTTTCCCGGTGCATGGTGCAGCTTGGTGCAAAATTCGGCGTTTCAACAAAGACCCGAGCAATATCCGTAGTCAATACGTTGTACCAAATAAATCCGAGTTCCAATTTCGACTGCACGTATCCGGTTTCAACTGGAAACGATGACCGCATACATTTCATTAATACGAATAAATATTTACACGCGAATTAATAATACATTGAAAATGTAATTGAATGAAATGTTATTGCAATTATTTTTAAGTAGGTAAAGAAGATTTTGGATGTCTAATGAGTAATTAATTCCGCCTCCATAGCTCAGGAATCAAAGTGAGACTCAACAGTTGTGCGATAGTTTAGTTTCAGGTGTGCGCTCCTAGGTTTGCCTCACAATAGCAATAGAGTGGTGTAATTTACCGTACGTGCTTACCAGACCGGTGGCTAATCCCGCGTGTGTGACGCAGCTGCGACGCGGAAACTGCGCACATAGCTAAACATATGTATGGATATTCGAACACAACGTGAATTCTAGACTGAAGTAGTATAAATGAACTAAGATTTAAATTTTACTTGGTAGATATATACTTTTGTATATCTAACTTTGTTTAAATGAAAATAAAAAGAATTAATAAACTAAACAGTTGTTTACAAATATCTTCATATAGTTTCCAAATCACTTTATGTGATAGCCACCAAACTATGTAATATCTAAAACTAGCTTTCGCTTGTAACTCCGTCAGCGTGGAATTAAAAATTAAATAGCCTATGTGTTCTTCCAGACTATTCTCTACATCTATGCCAAATTTCATCGAGATCCGATCTAAACTTTCCCATTTATAGTATTACTAAGATGGTTAAGACATGAGAAAAAATTTACAATTTTACAATGAGACAAGAAAATAAGTGGGACAAAACAGCCTATGCTATAACAGCACGTTGTTTTACAGTTTTAAATGTACACCAGAGTTAGATTTCACCGCATCAAGTATTTTGCCTAAACAGCGCAATAGGCATCAATTGCACCATCTGACTCCCGCAGCCTCATTTCGCACCCCAATGACTCGATTCCCGTCCATCTATCGCATTCTGTTTGCTCAGCTGACATGTCACCGAACGATTGTGAACTTCGTTAGTTTTGGATCGGTGTGGTTATGTTTTGAAATGTCGATAAATTGTAACCGAAACACTTCAAAATTTTCAACAGTAAAAGGACTGTCTATAAGTTTATGTACGATTCTTTTGACAGACTACCTAATAGATTTTAATATTATTATCATTATCATGAACTTACCGAGTTCATACCGAGGGTCGGCAATATGTACTCTTATATACAACTCTATCAGCCGTGATATCTGAATTCACTCCCTTAAGCATATCTTTCACACAATCCATACTGTCTTCGGTCTGCTATACCTCCTCTATCTTTGTAGCCACATTCGTCACGTTTTGTAATGCAGAAAACAATAAAGCATTCCTACAATTAAAATAGACTTCTAGAACACTAAACATAAATGAATTTTAATTAAAAAATCTGTATATATATGTGTACAATTACGAAATGTAAAATAGAATTTACATCAAGTGAATTACTAACAGGTTTTGCTTATAAATAAGTAAATAGATTCGCAAGAAACGAGTCGGCTAACTGGGTGAGGAGAGGTGTGAATGTAGCGCAGTATTAAATATTCAAATACCAGGAAGATCTCTTGGTAGGACGACTGGTTTTACGAACGCTTGATCCTAAAGTTACTAGATAATAAAAAAAATCAAGTCACATAAATAATATAGGATTTGACCTCCCCTCACTTAATATAAAAAAAATGAATAAAACTCTAGAAGCTACCATCCTTATAATAGAACTAGCTGTTCCCTTGCGACTTCATCCGCATGAAATTATAAAATTTTCATTTTATTGTTTACATTCGTCAAATTATCAATAGCAAATATCAAAATGACATGACATGACAAACCTTAGCAATCTTTCTTTCTTGATGTTGGCAGCAACTTATGGTCTCTTTCCCACATTAGGGGTTTTATCCAAAATATTTACCCCCCAAGTTTAATGGCGTGAAAATATATAGCCTAAAGCGTGACGTAAGTGTAGGGCCCTTTATTAAAAAAAGAATTATTCAAAAATATGCTGTAATTGCTGACATCTTAGGCAACAAAGAAGTGTGTGTTTACGCTTTATTATAATAGTATAGAAGTATAGATAGTATAGATGAAATTACGTCAGTACTAAAACTCTCTTAAATAGTGAAGCGGACGCTTTCCAAAGCAATCGTAGATGACAATAGATTCGAAACTTATCAAGAATTTTAACTCAATATTGATCAACATCGTACAAATAGTCTCCAACTAAAATTGCCTCTTAATTGCTTTTTTGTTACTGGAACCTCTCTTCAGTTCGAAAGTCTATGCAGCAAAATGTCACTCACTTCCAAGTTATTTGATAAATGTCTCATTTATTCTATCAAGATTACAAATTATATTATCATTTTGAATTTTGATTTCATTGAATTAATGTTGGAAGTTGGAGTGATGACGTTAATTATATCAAACTCGGAATTCGAGTTTCTGTAGCTTAGCTTACTTATTGGTTAGTATAAAAACATATTAACTTGAAAATCTTGCAGAAAAATCACTAATCAATTCCTTTTAGAGGGTAAGAACAGTATGTACTCTTCCACACATCTCTAACAATTGTCATATCTGACAAATTTTATCTGAACAATCGAATCGTTCAGATAAATCTAACGTGTGTAGGCAAAACTAGAAGTGTGTAGCGCGCTTTATCTATACTATTATAATGAAGCGTAAACATACACTTCTTTGTTGCCTAAGATGTCAGCAATTACAGCATATTTTTGAATAACTCTTTTTCTAATAAAAAGCCCTATACTTACGTCATGCTTTAGGCTATATATTTTTACGCCATAAACTTAGAGGGTAAATATTTTGGATAAAAACCCTAATGTGGGAAAGAGACCATAAGTTGCTGCCAACATCAAGAAAGATTGCTAAGGTTTGTCATGTCATTGCTAGTTCATGGTAACACTAACACCTGTTTAATAAATCCTTGTAACTTTAGTTTTCGAGGTTGTTATTAAAACTTGTTTAGGGAACAAGCTATGATTATTGTATTTCAATGGCCGACATAATTATAGCGGTAAATTATATCATGTTAGACAACTTTTAATTTGTATGATAACAAAATTTGAAACTAGACAACTGTCATTGAATAATCAATTGAATTTTTTGTTGCGTTTAAAAATAAAAATAGGAATATAGACAACCAGTACCTTCTTCCAAGTAATAATCTTTTATTACCGTGTGTTATATTGGATTGATAGTTTTCATATTAATTCTGTCAATAATTTTCCTTTTTCAGAAAATCTTTAAATTTTATAATATTTAGCCGAAAATTTTCGGTTTCTTGTTTAAGTTAAAATTTAGGCTTTACTTTAATTAACAGTTGGTTAATTATTTTAATAAATAAAAGGCTAAATTTAAAAACATTTATATTTGATCATTTTAAACTTTGATGTTAAAATGAAAAATAGATCGTTGAAAGGTTAAACGAGGCTTGAAATTTGGGCTAAATTCCAACTGATGTTTTATAAAAAGTTAAAAACTAAAAGATACTTGAAAAGATTTCGACATTAATTTTATAACGAGATTCTTTTAAATTTAGTTGCCTTTCAAAAATTATAAAACGTTATTCATTTAAACAAAATGTTTACTACCGCACATGTAACGTTGGTTTCTTACTATTATAGTATACTAAAATATTTTCTTCTTGTTACAGGAAACCTGAGTCTGATTTGTTTACACGTAAGTATTACGAATTTTAGAAACACGTAACTTTCCCAGAAATGAACAGACCATTTTAAAGGTCATCGCATATTTCACCTCCCGGCGATGTGGACGCCGAAGGCAGTGGAACGGCGATTTCGCAGACATGTTCACTCATATTCAACGTTTGCCAGCGGAACAAAATAGTGAGAAGGCAATGTCGTTTAGGTCTAATATGCGATGACCTTATGATGGTTATGTAAGATAACAATAAAATAACGAAATGTAATTTTTTCTAGTCTTTTGGTACAAATGTATTTAAGAGACATATCTCTTGGGTTATATTTTTGGCAATAACTTTGTGTCTGTGAAACTATTTCTTATATGATATTAAACTTCGCCAGGAGACAAACCAAGATGTTTATTAATTCTAAGAGAACATTTTCTTTGAGGTCGAGCTTTGTGAAAGCTTTATTCAGAACTTTCATTACGTTTGAAGTGAAAACACATTTAGTGGCACCAAATATTTCAACAGCGCGTTAGACTTTGTGCCTTTTCGTTACGTTTTTTTATAATAATAATGGAGTTCAATGAATTTATAAGTAACTAGCTGTCGCCCGCGACTCCGTCCGCGTGGTTTAAAAATAATAAAAAGCGAGTAGCCTATGCGTCCTTCCGGACTATCCTCTACATCTATAGCAAATTTCATCCAAATCCGTTCAGCCGTTTAGGCTACAAACTCTAACAAACATCCATCCATCCATCTATCCGTCTAAACTTTCGCATTTATAATATTAGTATGATTGAAAACTTTAAGAAGATAAAGAAATTCAAATTACGAACATAAAAATAAACAAAGTAACTATGTAAAATGTTCGCGAACTATCTACGTCTACTCCAATTATATTAATAGGCGTGAATGCTCGTTTAAAAATACTCATAGACAAATAATGACACAAGGTAGGGCACACACTGCCTCAGAACAAGCATGAATAGCGTGACAAAGGTGTGTAACCTTGCTAAAGTGACCTTGGCTAACTAAAGGTTAAATTAGTATGCTATATAAACTTACATTTCAACAACATGTAAAAGAAATAAGTGCCTTGTTACTGTGAAAAACATAATATCAATCACGAACTTTATGTCTTGCGACATAGACTATTTAATGGTTAACTTTATAAATAATACAACTTAGTCGTAACAATAATAAGTATTGTGTCAACGGGCCAAAATTAGATGTTGCTTTGCAGTACCGTAATTGTCGTCATACATGTCCACACCCCTCGGTGTTTACCTAGGTTCGAGACTAGGCCACAGTCGATCACGCTGGCCCAGTACGTTGACTTCGCTTCTTTTAGAAACTGATGTTTTTAAGAGCAAAAACTGAAATTAATCTAAAATAGTTCGCTTCGTAAGCGCCGCTCACAATCTGACAGACTTCAAATTGGAGTCCTAGCGTGGCCTTATATACATAATTAAATGAAGTTCTAGTATTTGGCCGTTAGTACTATAATTGTGTTAAGTAAAACATTCTTTGTTTCAGATTACCTATGTATCGAGGCAAGTGTAGCGAGCAGGAATGCCCTGTAACGAAGAAATGACCAATATCATAGCAAAATGGCTCACAAATGTTGGAAAACATGGATGAAAACATTCATAGTGTGCCTTGTACTACTATCTTTCACAATTGCCGACTTCACAACAGAATGTCAGAGGCCTTGCGACTGTAGATGGCAATCGGGAAACAAAGCCGCAATTTGCTCAAACTCAAGCCTGAAGGTCGTGCCGGCCAATCTCAGTAATGACGTACAAATCTTAGATCTCTCGAACAATAACTTACACCAGTTACCCCAAGAGGCTTTTAAAAGGGTAGGCCTAAGTAATTTGAAGAAGTTGTTTTTAAGAGATTGTAATATAGAAATAATACATAAGGCAGCCTTCTTATCTTTAGCGATCATGATAGAATTAGATATGTCAAAAAATTACATTAGATATTTACACCCTGACACATTTAAAGGTACTGAAAAATTGAGATTGATAAATTTAAACAATAATTATATTGATAAGTTAGAGGAAGGTCTGTTCAGAAACTTGAAGTTCCTTCAGAAAGTCGAAATGAGTAACAATAGGATAGTTCGAATAAGCACGAAAGCTTTCATCAACTTGCCACAGTTAAAGATACTACGGTTCGATGGCAATAACTTAAATCATATGAAACCGGAAACTTTGAGTTCGCTGAGAAATTTATCCGGTTTGGATCTACATAATAATCCTTGGAGATGCGACTGTAATTTACAATCTTTCAGAGATTGGGTTATAAGTCATAATTTGTACACACCACCGACGTCGTGTGCTGAACCCGCTTCGATCCGGGACAAACTTTGGAACGAACTAGATTCATCCAACTTTGCCTGTCGACCGACAATATTAGAACCACTTCCTGACTCAACGATCAAAAGTTACGATGATAATGTTACTCTCACTTGTAAAGTCGTTGGGAATCCACCACCGGATGTCACTTGGCGTTTTAATGGAAAACTAATAGAAATTAAATCGTTTAGTGAGATTAGATATTCTCTTGTAGAAAATACTATGGATTTAATAAGATGGGTTAATCTGACAATAATACATTCCCGTTATAGTGATAGAGGGAATTACACTTGTGTTGCTGAGAATCCTGGAGGAAGGGATGAGAAAACTATAATTCTGGTTCTATCAAAGTATACAGGAGCTGGTACTATAGCTGGCATGGATATAGATACCTTTGCAATACTTATAGGTTGTATAACAGCTATTGTGATAATATTCGGAGCGGTGATAGCTGTTTGCTTGCTAACTTCACAAAATTCGGAAATGAAAAGATTAATCAAAACTGACACACGATCTTCTAATGGCGAAGCTCTTATTGAAGGATCAGTGACTTCTGAACCAGAGAAAGGATTAAAATCTGAAGTAAATCCTATTACGAAACCAGCTCGAAAATGTGAAGAGGTACCATCTCTTACAAGTGATGCGACGGAGATGTCAGAACTTAATAAAACTCTGCTCGAGAATGAATCTGTCTTAGGTAAGGATAAAATTTACATAACATATTAATCTAAATCCGGCGCCTTTATTAGCTTTCGCCCACAATTCCATTCTCGTGGAAAAGAAAGAAAAAGAAACAAAAGCAAGTAGCCTATGTTGTGTTCCAGACTATCCTCTATATCTATGCCTTTCAACGACTACAATTAGATCCGTTAGTACATTTAGATCCGTTCAGCAGTTTAGGCTACTAACTCTAACACACATCCATCTATCCATCCAAACTTTCCCATTTATAATATTAGTAAGATAAGTTTGTGAAACAACTTTATAGAATGACATGGAAATGTTTTCTGTTTTTGTTTTTCGGGACGTTATAAAACATCCCTTTGTGCTATTTATAGCGGAAAATCCACCCACTGTTATTAGTGGTTAATTAGTAAAACATAAATAGGGATTTTGTATTCATTACCAGGACCATAACACAAACAAGCCGTAAAAACATATTTTATTTTAAAACATGTAAAGCTTTGAATTATACACATTTCCATTGTTAATTTATTTAAAACGTGAATCGACATAATACATTCCTTATGTAAAATAAAAAAAATGTTATTTTAGTATAATCAACATTGAAATCCAAGACATGTACAAGTTAGATTCCAAAGCGAGGAAATAATGTATTGTTTTTGATTTAGGAACATTTTTTTACATCTATATTCACAAGACATTTAACCTACATATTTCTATTTTTTACAGCGTCCTATGAAGAAAACATGAATCGACGTCATCAAGTAGAAATGCCAAAAAGGTCTAAGGAAATTTTACTAGATCGTCTAACTCAAGAACACCAAGCATATCCTCCCGATCTTCTATCATTCCCTCTGAGAAACAGCAATCAAGTTTCACCATCCAATATTACACAAGACAAGCAAATAAATCAAAAATATATTAGAAGTCCAATCAAATCTCCCAACTTTGAAACTGACTTCAACCCGATCATGTACAACACTCTTCAGAGCGCTAATTCAAACCAAAGTACGCTACCACTAATCAACCCGAAAGGATACGTCACCTTACCAAGAAGACCGAGGATTAGTTATCCAGACAGTCGTCAAGCATTCACAAATCTGAACGGTGTTATACCATATTACGACAGCTTTAATATGAAACTCTTCGGAAATGGGAACTACTACAGCCTAAACAAGAGTGAGATTGACCTAGGTCCAGTCAGCAAATACTCTATGCAAGATGATTTAGATGAGTCTGAACCTGCACCTTCACCAGCTCCAGGTACTCCTCACGCGACAATACCTAGAAATAGTCTAAGCTCACCGAACATTAATAACCAGTTACAAAGTTTACAAGCCATGTCTATCGCAGCAAGACAACAGAAACCACTCAAAGTGACTCTAGCTGACAATGATAGTTTCTTAAAGAATCCTATAAAAGATCGAGCAACTTATAGTGTTAATGTTGTAAGTGGATCTCTAGGTAGAACGAAGACTGTTCCTAACCAAATACAAACCAAGAAAAGGAATTCAACAGAAATTAAAGAAATATTAAATGCGGTGGAGAACGCTACACAAGTTTAAAATTGTTGAAAACATTTAAAATGTAGAAGTTTTAAATAAATGTTAAAATACAATTTAAACCAAGATTGTTTCGTGTTTATGAAATTTTTATTCGAGAAGAGAAGAAGTTTTTTTTTCTGATAATCTGAAGTTGGACAGTAGTTTTTAACGTTCCTGGATATGTTTTTTTAAACATTATTCACTTAGATCCATTAAATTCAGAAATGAAATTATAATTAAATATACCACGTTAACAATAATTACAAATAGAATTAATAGATATTTAATGGATAATAACTTTTTAAATACAGTAACTACTAAGAGCGGGCGCACACCTTTGACTAAACTATCGCACAACTGTTTTGCGATTGTCGATTATCAATTGTTTCACAGCTAATTCAACTGCTTAGTTACACAAATCAAAATCGAGTAGTGTGTCTCATATAAGCAAGGAATCAAAGCGCGACTAAACAGTTGTGCGATAGTTTAGTCAAATATGTGCGCTCTAAACCTTTTAAACGGTAGGTTTAAAATCTGCAATCTCGATTCCCTTGTTGGTGCTTACAAGAAAAACAAATCAATCGCATTTACTATTAGAGAATCTTTCCATTTATGCTATGAATAGATTTGACACTTATTTGATAAAGAAAATAACTAAGAAATAGAATTCTTTGCAATAATCGAAGTAAACTTATTATCTAAGTTATAATAAAACTTAGTCTCAAGTAATAATTGAATAAACGTGTACATAAAATCAGATTTTCCAAAAACTATGCTAATGAAAGTTTTCGAGCATTGAAAAAAATCCGCTTTTTTAAGTGTTAAAAGTTTTTAAATATTTAACTATGAATTGTATAAATGTATATATTATTATTAAGTTAAATAAAATGTATATTTATTAATATAAGTGTATGTTGTGGAAATGTGAGAATGTTGGAAGGACCAATGAATGTCTTGTTGGAAGAACACAATTGTACACAATTTAAATAAATGAAGTTTAAAACTTTGTTGTTGTGGTTATTTTTATTATGAAAAAAACCTATTTTATCATCATCATCATCTGCCCTGCCTTATCCTACTCCCGTAGGGTCGGCGCACCGGGTTTTCGTCCTCCAAATAACTCTATCATCCGTCATCTCATTCAAAAACCTATTTTTTATTTTAAAAAAATCAGACCCTAAGACACCTCTCTCGTCAAAGTCGGTTCAGTATTTACAGACAATTGTTAAGATATATAGACCTACAAGGATCTTATGGATCTTTTATGGCATTGACAGCAGTATGATAATTGTTAGAGTTACCAGAAACCAAAAAATCCCACCTTTCGAAATTCTCCCATGATGCAAACAAAACTTTAAAAAAAATTAGCATATGGATTATATGCTAATATTTGTCGAGATCGAATATAAAAATTATTAAAATGGCGACATGATCCTATGCATATGTCGCTTTCTCATTGGTCAAAATATGATGCTTTCAAGATGTCATTGTTAGTTATAAAATTGCCAACTGCCATATGATACTTGTAGGTCTATATAAATCTACATACACACACTTTCAAAAATATACTCTAAATCGTTGGAGTCAAAAATGAATCCATACAACACTATTGAATATCAGTTATACGAGTATGTTATCAGTCTATACTATGAGTTATATCTAATTTGTGTTATTTCTCATAAAAATAATAAAAATAGTAATTTTAAATTTAATAGCCCCTAAAAGCACTCACGCGATGCCTTAAAAGTACCATTAAAGGTAATTCCATTCTTCTAATTACATTTGCTAATTACAAGGTCGATTGTTTAAAGATATTCATATAGTTATTTTATAGTTTTGACACTCGCAAAGAAACAGGCTTAAAAATATACACATGAATAAAATGTTTTAAAAACAGTATTTTATTACAAAAAAAGTAATTAAAAGCAGCTAAACTCTACTCTATATAAATACTGTGTTTAAAACAATCTTGATCCATAATCGTCTATTTTTATTGTTATGTAAGTAGCCTATGTCTTCTTTCAGAATATGTTCTACATCTACGCCAATTTTTTTTTTTTTATAATATAAGGTGGCAAACGAGCAGGCGGCCACCTGAATCCACCGAAATGGAAAGCGACCGCTGCCCATTAACACCCGCGATTGCAGATGTGTTGTCCACCCTTAATTGACGGAGGAGGAGACGCACATAAAGAGGATATTTCCCCTTCCTATGCGTCTCCTCCACCGTCAAATCCACTTTTCCTTCCCATCCTTTCCTCCTAAGAAAAGGGTGGAAAGGGAAAGGGACTAAAATTTCATCAAGATCCCTTTAGAAGTTTATTCTACAAACTCTAACATACATCCATCTAAACTTTCGCATTAATAATATTAGTAAGAAGTAAGATGTATTATTAAATAAAGTTACAATGGTAAAAATAAGAATGATTTATAGAACTACAAAGAAGAGAAGAGAGTCGTGAAAAAAACTTTAATCGTCGTCTTCTGCAGTGTTGCGGACTTGATTAAACTACCGCACAACTGTTTTGTGATTGTCGATTGTTTCATAGCCAATTCAACTGTTTAATTGCACAACTAAAAATCGAATAGTGTGCGCACCTCCATATTAGCTTATAAGAATCAAAGCGCGACTGAACAGTTGTAAGATAGCTTAGTCCACGTCATTATTATATTGCAAATGTCTCTAACAGTCACTTATATAGACTTATTTGCTTGATATAAAAAAACAATGGCATTCAAAAATTCTGTTTAATAGAGAAATAAAACTTTCCTCGTAGTATTTTCATGAATCTTTCTACATTTAATTCACCTACAAGCGTAAGTATGAAGCGCAAAGGTTGAAATTATTCATAACGAGTCATGAAACGCAAAGTTCCTGGCAACATTAATGCAGCACTCTCTGAATATTTTAACTCTGTAAGAAAGCAGTTTTAACAGCGACTGTACCTTGATGATTTAATATCTTCATTACTGAGTGAATTTACGTAATAATAAAACAATTAGCAAGTACAGACAGACACGAAAGCGTTAAGGAAAATGTTGTTAAAATAATTTTGCAGAAAAAGCGATTTATGTAAGCAACAGTTAATGTTCAATAAGGAAAGATTGTCTTAAAATATAAGCTTAAGTAGATTTCCAATAGTAAAAAATAAAATTGTTTTTTTCCAAGATTGCACTGGATCCAATTATATTCTCGATTATACATAGTTATGAGTTAAAAAAAAAACTATGCGACGCAGGATTTTTAATAAAAAAAAGTCACGCAACTTTTTTGTCCGCCAGTCAAAAAGCAAATGTTTTCAGGATACACAAATAGGTCAACGAGTTTACATTCTGACATCAAAATATGCATAATTGAAGTATCGCTGGCTTTGTCGTATGTTTTATCCTCAATGGGGTTATGCATTTTAATTATTTAATATTAATCGTGATACTTACTTTGTCAAATTATATGAATCTCTAGGCAGCCCGCCAGGACAAAAACATTTGTTCCGCATAGCAAGAGAGAGAGAAAGAAGTGGAAGAGACATAAACAATATTAGATGTATAAAAGACGATGTAGGAAAGGTATTGATGAATGACGATGATATTAAAAGGCGATGGAAGGGATATTTTGAAAAACTGATGAACGAAGAGAATGTTTGGAGTGGAGTGTTGGATAATATGCCAATTAATATTGGTATGGTGAAAGAGATTAGTGTGGATGAAGTGAAGAAGGCAGTGCAAGGTATGAAGAATGGTAAGGCCGTTGGGCCGGATGGAATACCAGTGGAAGTATGGAAGCTGCTAAAGTCGGATGGATGGGTGTGGCTGACTTTATTCTTCAACAAGTTTTTACAGGAAGAGATAATCCCAGACGAGTGGTGCGGTAGCGAACTAGTGCCAGTTTATAAAAACAAGGGGGATGTGCAGGACTGTAACAACTATAGAGGAATAAAGCTCATGTCACACAGTATGAAAGCTTGGGAAAGAGTGATAGATGCAAGAATCAGAGAAGAAAGTGAGGTATCTCGGAACCAATTCGGATTTACGCCGGGTCGGGGGACTACGGACGCCATTTTTGCCATTCGCCAATTATGCGAGAAATTTAGGCGCGTGCATAAGAACCTGCACATGGTGTTCGTAGACCTCGAAAAGGCGTATGATAGGGTTCCGAGGAATGTTTTGTGGTGGGCTTTGAAAGTGAAAGGAGTGCCTGGGAAATACCTGCAGCTTATTCAGGCTATGTACTGGCGAGCCAGTACCTACGTCCGGTCCGCTGCTGGCGATAGTGACAGGTTCGGTGTCTCGGTGGGCTTACACCAGGGGTCGGCTTTAAGCCCGTATCTGTTCCTCCTGGTAATGGATGCTTTGACATTAAACATACAGGAGGAGGCACCCTGGTGTATGCTTTATGCCGATGACATCGTGCTTGTCGGGGAGGATGAATGCGAGGTACAGAGCAGGTTGGAAGAATGGCGAGTTAAATTGGAGGGAGCTGGTCTTAAAATCAGCAGGACCAAAACAGAACATTTATTTTGCGATTTTGGCGGTCCGACCAGCTTCTCTCCAATCGCCTTAAATGGCGTGCCTCTACCAACCTGCTCCGATTTTAAGTACCTCGGTTCTCTAGTCCAGTCCGACGGTGGCGTTGACCGGGACGTGAAAAGCCGAATAAATGCAGGTTGGATGAAATGGCGACAGGTTACTGGTGTGACTTGTGATCCAAGAATGCCTCTTAAGCTTAAGGGACAGATCTACAAGTCCATCATTAGACCTGTCGTATTGTATAGATCTGAATGTTGGGCCACCAAAGTTGCGGATGAAAGGAGATTGCATGTGGCTGAGATGCGTATGTTAAGATGGATGTGTGGTGTGATAAGAATGGATAAAGTTAAGAATGTGTATATTAGAGGAAGTTTGAAAGTAGCGCCAGTGGTGGAGAAATTGAGAAGCAAAAGGTTAGCGTGGTATGGACATGTTATGCGACGAGACGATGGGGACATAAACCAGAAAGTGTTAAGAATGAATGTGGATGGCTACAAAGGAAGAGGAAGACCGAAGAAAGTATGGATGGATTGTGTGAAAGAGGATATGCTTAAGAAAGGAGTGGATTCAGATATGACGGCTGATAGAGATGTATGGAAGAGCAGCACATACTGTGCCGACCCTCCATAAGGGATAAGGGCAAGTTGATGATGACTTACTTTGTCATCCATGATTATAAAATAAAAAAAATAACATCTTTTTTTAAATGTACGATTTAAGGCCTGTCCCATGACTGGCTGATAGAGACTCAGATAGCTTCAAAATGACGTCACTGTCAGATAAGGAATAAAATCCTATATTTCCATCACATGTTTTATACTGGATTGTTATCAGACAATTTACAATTTGGTGGGAAAGGTCCTTAGCCTTAAGTTATTTAAGACGTATAAGTAATAAATAAAAAATGCAAAGTATCAAGATTGTTTCAGCCTAGTATAAGCTGAGTAAGACATACGTATTACAGTCTCAACAACGCTTGTAAAAGTACTGTTACACATGATTACATTGCAAGGGATTTAATATAAAACCAGCAATATCTTTCACTCCCACTTTCGTAACGAAGACAACGTGGAAATACGACGACCGCTTCATTTAGACGACGCGCAAGAAATTGAATTTATGTGACAACCTGTCTACGAGGAATCTTGTTTCCATTTCAACGGGGCTCTGTTTTTATATAGGGTATAAAGAACACACACAAATAACAACGAATATTGGCGTAAAAAGCGAGTAGTACATCAAAAATATAAAAATAGTCAGATTAACTAGTTTTGATACTTCAATATTTTTTGTAAAAAAAGATTTTACTAATTAACTTTAAGGTACGATTTCTCTTTCGTAATATACCAATAATATTTCTATCTCTATTACTCTTGAAACAAAAAAATAGAGAAAACATCTTGAACTTGACAGTTGAATTTTACAGTTAAGTTCATAGAGAATTTAATTACTTTAAACATAGCCATATAAAGTTTGTATTTTATATTAACGTGAGTGAAAAGCAATTTGCTAACGCATATGGGAGTTGGGGAATTAGTGCAAATCGTGCCAAATGTTGTGCAAATGTTGACGGACGCTGCGGCCGGCAACAGTAATCAATTTGCATTAAACAATCGTGTAGCGCTCATTTCTTGATTGCTTTTGTTGTTAATTTTAAAATACACGTAAAAGAACATACTGTATCATTATTAAAAAAATGTCAGACAAACGTGGAACGTAAAGAATACGCTGTTCTAAAATTTCTGTATCACTTATGCTGGGTTGCTGAAGTTTTCATTTATTTTATCGTTAAATATTAGTTTCATTAGAGTAAAACTTAACTTACGTAGTTCTGAAACGCATTTCATCAAGTTATCGATCCAAACATGCTAACGAATGGTTAAATTTAGCTGGGAAACTGGCCATTAAAGAGGTACAATAAACTAAAGACGTTAAGTGTAGATTTTCTATGAGAAATTGGAGAGAATTAAATACAAATTGACTCTCCTTGTATTTTTCTGTCGGCATCAAGCCATAGCAGATGCCAATCAGATGAATCTTTCCATCACCACCTCATAGAAGAGCTCAGAGTCTACCCTAAGTTAGGAATTACTAGGTCTCAACCACGCTGGCTTAGTACGGGTTGGTAGACCATAAATCGAGGTGACGAATCTTTATTACGGCAAAATTAGTAGAGTAACTTTTTTTATTCCCTTGGCTTATGATATCAATTCCACGAGTGTTAAATGAAGGTGTGTTAAGTCTGGAATTAATTCCACGCGGTGTGGCACCACGCCAACAATCATAATTGCTTCCCAACCACACTATTGTACGTAGCTTTGCGGTTACAATCACTTTCAATTTGATCCTTGGCATTTGATACGGATCACTTTATGACACCATTTTCTATTGCAAAAGAAAATTTAATCATCATCTCCCCTATCTTATCCTACTCCCGTAGGGTCTATATTCCAGGTTTTCGTCCTCCAAATAACTGTCATCAGTCATCACTTCCTTCTTGATCATGTCACCTTTCACGCTCCATCCATCTCTTTCTAGGTCTACCTCTACTGGGGGGTACACACATTCATGACTAACGACCTTCTTGTTATATGCGATTCATCCATCCTCATAACATGCCCATACCACGCTAACGCTAAGATAATTTAATGAAGTATTGTAACTAAGTATTATGAAGAAGACTCGCGTGTCACAAGCGCCGGTTTTAGCAACCACGTTTCTATTTCCTTAACTGCAATATAACCAATTAGGAAATGTCTAATACCTAACCATTTATAAATAGGGTAGACTTGTTTTTGAGACTCTTATAAATTGTTTATAGTGTTATAGTGTTTCTGGTTTTATATTTTAAGGCAATTTAAAGTAAGACAAGGTTCTGTTCAATTCATGCCAGTCTTAAATTTTACCGTTATATGAACTGATTCTTACATTTCTATGGCAGTGCTAAGAGTAACGACCCAGTAAAATTAAGTAGTAATTCCATCGAATTATTTAGTGAAGCGCAGAAGAGTACTTTTGGGAGTGAAGCAATCAGTTAACAAAAGATTACGTCGGTGTTCGCGGCTGAGAATTAGCGGGCGGGTAACGTGTATTGTTGGGGTTACTTGGAACCATTTTGTATATTTAGTTAATACAATTTCAGGAAATGTATACACATTAAATTAGTTGTATACACATTGTATACATATTAGTATACACTCTATTATTTTTCAAAAAACTACAAATTAAATATTTTTGGCCTACTCATATTGCCACAATATAACCCGATGCGATTTGACTAACATGTTCACTTTTTAAAATTCAACATTATTCGTAAACTAGTGATATTATAAACACCCCAACTAAGTTGTAGACATGAGTCACTTTTGTTAGCCCGTCGCGTTGTGTACGATCGAAACATCTAGAAAAAACTACTTGATACTTAGCCTATATATTATGAGAGGTTTTCCAGTGTACGCGGCACGTTTTAATGCTACGGACTGATATAGCTTGTACGTGGCTCCATCGAGAATAAAACCTATGTTACAACGGACGTGCTCGCTATTCGTATGGCCTCTGGAAGAGTATAAACCTTTCAGTTGAAACATCTCGAAAATATTATAATAAAAAAAATTGGGGCAGTATTGGTCGAGGCACACTGACACGCCTGGCTATATTTACATTCATAGATTAGTGTACTGTACAGAACTGTACTGTCAGAATGTACTAACTGTACTATGAGTATGAAAAAGGCCAAAGGTCAAGACCGCGTCAAAAATTCGTGGTCTTCACTTCGACTTTGGGTTCCAATCGTGAATCTAGATGTCTGTAAATATAAACACTTATGGACTAAAGTGTACACAGTTGTTGAAGTAGTTCACGTTTCAACGTTATTTTGTACTTGTCTAAAGATATTTTTCAATTAATAGTAGAATAAGACCGTTTTATCTCTGCTCTCGGAGTCTTTTTGATTTTCAAAAGTCCATGATACCGAGAAAAGATTTCTCTAATGTAACTGTGATTTAATGATCCGTACTTTTAGCTTTTAAGCCCTATTTTCCGCTAAGTGCAAAGCTTTTAATCTTCTAACGTTTTAAAAGCTTCAAATAGTGTTCGGAAATCGAAGAATCGGATACGGTAACATCATCGTTGAACTAGATGTGCGCATTAGTACGTTAAGTTTGTTTAATTGAAGTACCCATTTTTAAGATAACATTAATAAGTAAAGTAAGGAGTCTTTTGAGTATATTGATTTTTCTATTTTTGACAACGATTTGACGATAATTTTATTATATACTAGCTTTCGCCCTCGACTCCGTCTGCGTGGAATAAAAAAAATGTGAGTAGCGTATATGTTCTTCCAGACTATACTTTACGTCTATGCCAAATTATATCGAGATCCGTTGAGCCGTTTAGACTTAGACTACAAACTCTAACAAATATCCATCCATCTAAACTTTCGCATTTATAACATTAGTAAGATTTTAATTATAAATTTTAATGGGTTATGTTACGACCTATTTATTTACTAATTTTATTTTTCATTTATTTTATTTTAAAATGTAATAGAGCCCACACGTGTAATGGCATATTATTAACCATTTACATTTTAAATTGGTACATTTGGCTTTTAGACATAAATCTTTTAGTTGGGTGCCAATTTATCACGAAGGGTACAAACTCCGAGTGGTAATAAATACGTCACCTGACAAAAAGCAAAGTAACAGTAAAAAACCTTTTATCACTATATCTATTCTGAGCCTGTTTTAAAAAGCCATATATTATTTTGCTACTAGAATATTCTATCAAGTGTATTATAAAAACTAATATAATAAAAATGGAGTGTCTGTTTGTAATATCAAAAGAATAATTCCAGATTTCGGAAAGATGATGTATTTGCGTTGCTGATAACGAAAATCACATTTAAAAAATTTTTGTCTGTCTGTCTGTCCGCTAGCCGCGTTTGTTCTGGGTAATCTCCGCAACGGCTGGGCCGATTTCGCCCGGCCTTTCATTGAAGGGTAGCTGACATAGACGGGTATATTATAGACTACTTTTTTATCTTATTATTGCGTGGACGAAGTCACGGACAATAGCTAGTAAAAACTAAAAAATCCTTTAAAGTAACTTTCCTTATTCGATTATTTATCAATACTATTTTTTAGCAACTTTTATTAAAGGAACATTATTAATCTGTAAATGTTGGTACCATTCGTATTTTCCACTTACATCCCGTCGGTACCGTATCGATAATTAGAAATCATTTTGGCTATCGGGACTTTGAAGTGGCAATTGGCTATCGGATTTGCGAACTCAACGAGACCAAATGAAGCTACTGAATGCGGATACATAAATTGTGTGAACATTGCCAAAGTAAGCTGGAACTCTCTAATTTACACGGATTAAATGTGGTTCATTCGCTTTTAAAACATAGAGTTTTGTATGAGAAAATACTCGTATTGATTAACTCTCTTGAGCCTTAAAAAATATTAGATATTAAATGAAATACTAGCTGTCGCTGGTGACTTCGTTCGCGTCACGGCTTCGTTAAACGTTCGGACTTAAAAAAAATAGTCTATGATACTGACTGGTAACGTAGCTTTTTAATGATTTTTAAGGCCGGCAACGCATCTGCAGTTCATCTGGTATTGCGGACGTCCATGGGCGTCATTATCTCGGTGTGCCCACTGCTTGTTTGCCCCCTTCGTCTATTAAAAAATGGATAACATGTTTCTGTATGGATTTAACAACAGTGGAAATTTACTATAACATTTAAGATAGTTTAAAAAATAAATTTGAAATAATGAACTGTGACGTCATAACGTCTTATGGATTTCTTACAATCGGCAAGTACCAGTGTTTGTCATTAAAGTGTAATAAAGAGACGTTAAATTGGGTCAGTGAAAGAAATGAAGCGCGTTCGAAACGTTTGGACATTTAAAATATTATTGGCTTTCAGTTTCTATGGTTTTTAAATTCAGTGATTTGAGATTAATTTTATATTATTATAAGTAACAAAAGAACTTAATAATATTAAATTAAATCACAATAGTAAGGAGTTAATTATTTAGCTTTCGTTTGCGTTTTTCTTAGAGTTAACTAACTAATTCTTATGGACGTATTTAATCTTATTTTTTTATTTCTCGAGACTTCGCCCGCATCAAATTAAAAAAGTATAGCCTATGTTACTCCCTGATAACGTAGCTTTTTAATGGAGAAAGAATTTTTGAAATCGGCTCAGTAGTTTTTTAGTTATTTCAATACATACAAAAATCCAAAAATACAAATCATTCCTCTTTATAAAATTAGTATAGACGAGCCGTTGCTCGCGACTTCGCCCGCGTGAAATTACAAATATAACCTATTACGTTCGCCCTTTTTTTCAACCTATTACCAAAAGTATTAACTTAGTAGTAATCTACGTAATAACAGAAATCTACCGATGCAAGATTCCAAATTTCTAAGCCCGGTAGCTTGAAAGCCGATTTTTCGGTTACCCTTATTGTTTGTGCTCGCGATATCTTCTAAACTATTAGTCCAATTTAAATACTGTAAAGAACAATTTTATTCTACATTAAATTCTCCTGATAACAAACGCATTTATTTGCATAAGGATTAATATTGAAACCAATAAAAGAACGCTGCAAATAGCGTAAGGTTTTTAATTCATTCTGTAAACAAAAAAGTGGTTATTGTAAGAAAAACCGTTAAAGATAGATATATGCTATCGCGGACTTTTCTGTAGAACTTTTTGAGATCTAAAATTCTTTCATACATCATTTTTATATACCTCTAACGGTTTAGGCAGCGTAAGCCGAGAAAAGTTAAAGTTTGGTGAATTTTTAACGCCGGCGTCCAGAAACACACTGTTTATTAATAGCTCCTAAACATTAGTAATAATAAAATATAGCCTATGTTACTCCCTGATAACATAGCTTTTTAATGGAGAAAGATTTTTTGAAATCGGCCCAGTAGTTTTCTTAGTTATTTCAATACATAAAAAAATCCAAAAATACAAAAATCCAAAAATACAAATCATTCCTCTTTATAATATTAGTATAGAAGTATAGATTAATAATTCAAATTAGAAATTTTAGATGGATGATTGTTACCATATCTCCAGAACGGCTTAACGTATCTCGCCAAAATTTGGCACAGTGTAGATACTAAGGCTTCTTCTGGAAGAATTTAATTTCATTCCACTCGGACAGAGTCGCGGGCGACACCAAGTATCACATAAATATATTTCTTAATAATTGGTCGTCATTTAATATAAAGGCCTCAAAGTGAAACTGGACTTTCACAAAGTCTCGCCTGAGGGTGGATATTATGGACAGTTGGATATAAAATGAAAATATACATTTAAATATAATGTATTGAATAAAATCACTTTATATTTGTGGATATTCCAATGAAGATTTTAAAAGGCTACAGGGTCTTATTTTCTTTCATTCAAATAATAACGACAAATATAATATAATACAAATATAAAAAAAGTATCATTTGTCGTTAGAAATTAAGAAAAATAAAATTAATTTCAATTACATGTATTATGCTTCTATATTTCGTCTCTAAAACTGCATATTTATGGTTACGTTTGATTCTTTTAATTCTTCTCACTCACATTATACATAAATGCGAAAGTTTGGATGGATGGATGGATGTTTCTTAAAGTTTCTAGTCTGAACTACTGAACGGATCTCGACGAATATTGTCACAGATGTAGAACAAAGTCTGAGAGACGGAGTCGCGTGTGAAAGCTAGTGTAATA